>JACYFF010031954.1:29329374-29351417 GCA_017589665.1 Selenicereus undatus | reverse complement strand
GGGGGGGGGGTGTTTGATGCAGGAACAAAACTTGATTGCAGGATGTTTGCTAGTGCTCTGATAATTGCTAGTCGGGTATATGGCATTATCAGATTCAGAGGCAATAGCAGGCAGAAACCTTGGTGAATGCTGCAGTGGGACTTCACTGTGATGCCAATGCATGCATTTACCGCTTATTGTGTTTGTTAACAGTACATTGCAAGCTGATGATAGATGTTTTCAGCTGTTCCATGCCAAGGAGCCTCATGTCACTGCAGTGAGGAAACTGAAACACATAGTGACAGAGATCCAGCAAAAAAGGGGGAAAAGGGAGAAAATTAGAGCAAAAGAGGGGAGAAAGGGATTGGCATCTCTATGCTCAAATCAATTTTCATTCAATAATCAATATTCAATAATGTATAATAGATAATAATCACCTAAGACAAAGCATCTATTTATAATAGCCTATAGATTTGGAATACCATTAGGAAACTACGTAAACCAAACCTATGTAAAATAGGAAACTCATATTACCTAAATACTCCTAAATATCCTTATTTTGATTCATCTAAAATAGCCTATAGATAAACCTATGAAAATTACATAAAATATCAAAATACCATAAGTTTGGAAATATTAAAATAAATCCTAGATTCCTAATATTAGACAGACTCTCTTTCTTCTTCATCTGCACCACTTAGTCACTTGTTTTTGAAGTGCAATTTTTCTTATCATGCTTGTGAGCAAATCTTGGACTGGCTAGGCCTTCAAGGGAGGAAGCAGACTTTAGGCATGAAACTGAATGTTGTTTCAGTTAGAGTTAGCAAGGTTTTGGATTATTTTGCCTAAGTGACAGTGAGGGCGAGGGGCGATGCAACAGCAACCCCCTGCCAGCAAATGCCCACAGAAAAGATTATGAATTGAGTTATTGATGATGGAACTGATTTGGAGTGATGAAATCACTTCAAAATCCTAACCCCCCCCCCCCCAAAGAAAAAGGGTCAAATTTACCAACTTCTGCATTAGTTGTTGAATTTTGTAAAAGGCACAAAGTCATTAGAACAGATACTCCCTCCATTTTATTGACACTATCAAATCTGGATTTTATCAAAATAAGCACAAAATTTTAGCGGAAAGTGAATGGACAGGCAAAATGGTTGTTTCAAGAATAACATTAGGACCCAAGTTTTTATAATATTTCCATAATGCCAAACAAACAAGCCAACTGAATGTCACAAGGACTTTCCGCTTCACACAACTCAGGCCCATTACTGAGACATTCATTAGAGAAATAAAAACATGCATTAAAAAGGGACAGATTATAGCAGATGGTGCAGTTCCAAACCATGTAAGAATTCCGTGTGACAATATGTAGTAGCCCGCACAAATGTTAGGCTGCAACAGTTGATCCAATTTACGCCAATGCGTGCCAACTATGGTTTACTTTGCATAGTGGAATGATTTTCATATGCAATAGGAATGATATTGGAAAAGCAAAAAAGATACCATGTACACAAGCCATGACCCTCTTCCTTCAAGAACATTCACAAGATTGGCATAGACTAAACCCAAATTGGCGAATGAGGTCACAGAGGACAAAATTATCAATATTTACTTTTAACCTATCACCCTTATTCCTAGGGCCATCTGGTTTTGTAGCAAAGGTCATTAGAATATCACTTTGAGACTAGAATTGAAAGAAATTAGGGCAAGTCAGATGTTGGAACCTTGGGTGTATTTCCAGTATTAATGACCACAAGAAGACATTATAAGCATCTCACAAGCTACTTTAGGTACATTATATATGACCCTCACAGGCTGCTTAATAAATATAAGTTCTAAGACTCTAAAGTCTGATCTATTGTATGTAGGACTTTTAACATAAGGGAATTGGGATTGAGAACATGTGCCCTAATTCCTAAATATTTAGTACTAGGGGGAAGGTGGGATTTAGAAGGTCGGATCAGTGGGAATAACTACCAAATTTCCATTAATTTATAAAAACATATGTTCATATTTATGGGTACATATGTAAATTTGCTACTTTGTTCCCAATACTCAGACCGCATATTACAACTATTCCCAATCCCCAATATACTCCCATTTTTTAACTTCAACCAAATAATTTCCACACATCAATTGCTCAATTAAATGTTTATAAGAAATAAACTTCTAAAAGAAATTCCAACTAGACCAGGTTCCTGAATTCTAGTAACTCTTAACAAGCATTATTTAGACCCTTTCAATGCAAAAGTCAATGAGGAAATCGTCAAATATGAGAACATTCTTATAGCAAGAACATTATCTAATTTCCCAAGTTTAATCCTTGTCCTCTTCCAAGACCTTCTGCATATATACAAAGACCACATGATTTTACCGTAGATTCAAATAATAAATTCATTGGCAGTAAGAAAGTGTCTGCAGCTCATACTATCTTCCAAATATGCATATCGTAACAAACAAACCCGATGACAGATGATCCACTGTGTTCGAACGTTGAATCTCGTACATAAACCAGAGCTGATGGTGATTAAGATGTTCCTTGACTACTCTATATGGAGAAACTATCACTATTCACTGCCATGATTACCATAAATTTGTATAAGTTTCAACTACCTTTAGACATCTTCCAAACTCCACTGAGAAAGCATGATGTTGGTATGATAAGCGCTGAACTTTATCATCGAGTATGTTTTACCAAAATAATCCTTTTAGTATCCAAATTTAGGTTTTAACAATTTTCTGTCCTGAACAAAGTCAGTAACCCGTTAGAAAACAGATAACAAAATCACATCATTTTCTGATTCTTCTAAGTTATCCGTCAAATAACAAATCGATTAGAAGTGGCATCAGCTCACCAGCATAATTCCGCACCATCTCCACCCTCGCAACTTCCTTTGCCAATGCAGCCAATTCTTGCGCCACCATTTTCTCCCCTCTACTATCTACCATCCAATCAAAATAACATTAAACGAAAGGAACAAAAAATCCAATCAAACAAAATAGCTGATATCAAACTCTTCGATTTTGAGTTGAAAGAACGAAATTCAACTACATCGACATTCAATCAATAACCTGAAGTGCAAGCAAATGGCGACAACCTCGATTTGAGATCTTCCAACTGAGAGTGGACTTCGTTGAAACTGGCACCAATTCGATCAGAGAACGAAGCATAAGAGAGAAGAGAAGCATCAAGGCGTTGCATTAAATCTGAGAGGTGCTGGCTCAACTGAGAGCACTGGGTTTCCAATTCAGACACCAGGCGATTCGAATCACAGAGATTAAGGAGGTCGTGAGTTGGGTGAAATGTAGAGTTGAGGAAGGACATGACTGAAGGAGAGAGAGAAGCAATCCGGGGCAGATTCTCAGGTGATGACTCCATTGCAGACCTGAAGCAACGCAAAATTCAACTCCTGCGAAATTCGGACAATGGAGCTCTGGACCTCCCGCGACTTAGTGGCAAATCAAGATCGTCGGGTGGTGGGATGGAAGTTACAGCAAGTGGTTTGTGATTAGCAATTTTTTTGGTGTCTCCTTTCCACTCCGGTGAATTTTGGAATGGTTGTTTGTCAAACGAGGGGAGCGCAATTGGAAGTTGATAAAAATCAGTCCAAAAGGTTTTGGTCTCCAAATTAATAAAATCGCTCAAATTATCTTGATTTTGGCTTGGGTTTCAAAAATTAGGAATCGATTTTAATTGGTTTCAGTTTTTATTTCAAAAAATTATCTAAAGTTAAAATTAAAAATCTAGAACCAGTGAAAATTAGAAAAGATTATTGATTATTGATATGAAATGTTACTTCAAGCACAAAATGTCTAACTTGTAATAAGATCCAGTGAGTACAAGTCGTCCCACAAAGAAGGTAGTATCAAATTAAACCACTTCGTTATTAACTATCACTAATAGAAAAAGTTACTAAGACCCATTAATTAACTTGAAGCCAACTGATCACTAACTAAACTAAATTAAAAAAAATGTGAAGAAAAGAACAATCACAATAGGGTTACTAACACCATTTAACAAATGTTAATGAAAATTACATTTGTTGGTGCCAACCCAAACAATTACAACTTGTTTAACTTAACTTTGTCTTTTAGTGCAATCAAAAGAATCGCAAGTCATTACAAGAACATTAAACAACTAAATTGACGGTCAAATCCAGTGGAACACTTATGCTGTGCGTCCAAAAAGCTAAATTGACAAATTAGAAAAATGATAAAATAAAAACCAATTCTAGTGCCTTTGCAATTAGAATAATGCCAAAAAAGTGAAGGACCTGACCATGGCAAAGTCTGCACAGGGTTAGAGAAAGATTGAAAATGAAAGAAAGAGGGGGGACTGTGAATGAAGCAAAGTAAAATAAATTAAGTTAAACAAAAATGGGAAACTCAAGGCAGAGCAACAATATGGGGAAAAAAAACAGAGTACAAAAAAGAAGAAACATAGCACTTAATTGACTGAAAATTGGACCAAAATATGCGATTTAATTCAACACAATAGTCAACATCTCAGCAAAAGAGCAGAAGAGAGAGAAAGGAATTGCTATTCAACTAATTGAAGCATTCAACAATGGCTTCCCAAGCACTTGAACCGAAAATGGAAAGAACCCATAAACTATAAAGTCTGAAAAAAGGAAGAAAAACAAGTTGGAAGCTAGATTAACGGTGAAGTATGGCTACTGAACTGATGCCTACACCTCCCATTCCACCCCTATTTATACATGAATTTACAACCCTAATCTACTTGCTTCATTCTCATAAAACCTGAAAAATATGAACGAACTAGCTATTGATGGTAGATTATGCAAAGGAGAGTGAGGAGATCAAGGAGTTGGTGCGTCGTATTGGCCCCATGACTCAGGGCCATTTGATGAAGAATGGTGATGGTGATGGTGATGCTGAGTGTAGACCTGGCAAAACTGACCCGAGATCCAAAAGTTGAACCGAATGACCCGAACCCATATCCGACCCGACACCTGAAATATGTTCACTCGAAAGTGGACCCGAAACCCGAATTGACCCAAACCGAACCATACCCGACCCAAAATTTTCTACAAAGTTACTTGTTTTACCACGACGAGAGTATTTGACCAAAAATTGGTTGACCCGAAATCAACACGACTCGAGCCATACCCGACCCAAACCGAAGCGACCCGAAATGTCACTTGACCCGAACATGACCTGACCCAAACTTGACCCGACCCATACCCGAACTGATTGACCCATTTGCCAGATCTAGCTACGTGACTACTTCTGCTAGGGATTCGAAGTGACGTGGATTGGGAGGAGCGAGAAATTTATTAAGAGGGGAGCACGTGAGGAGTGAGTGGTGATTTTTTAAATTTTTCTTATTCTCTTTTTTTTTTCAGCTTGTTGGATCATGAGAGGGATTGGGATGCTAGACTTGAGATACTTTGGCCCTAATGTCTTTCCCAACATCTTTCCTCATTTCTTTCCTCTATTTTTTTTAAATAATACATAATCTACAAAATAAAATAAAATAAATTAAGTAAAAATTGAAAAGTAAACATTATTAAGAGCTAACTTAGGTGTAAAAGTATTGTAGAAATATCACAATTTTGGTGCAAACAAATACCCCAACATCTAAAATTTTGCTCGTTGTGAACACAAATTTCGCGCCTAAAATAAATTAGACAGGAAATTGACATAAACAAATTTAATTTTGCATTGATGTAGTGTGTAGGTACAATCTATGAATTTAATACAATAAAATAATCCTCTTATTCGATTTTCTAATGACTTGAGTATTCCGAGGGAGTGATGTTTGATCTCGGTTGATGCAAATCAGCTGAAAAACTCTTAAGACTGTTCTTGATTTTGTTCTGCAAGTGACTGATTGTAGTTTATGAAACTCTGCAAGTTTTGATCTTTCTCGCTTGGTAGCTGAATGCTCCTTGTCGTCCGAACTCTTAATTCTACAGATGCTGACCGCTCCAAATAAAGGGGCAAACACCCTATTTGTAGGCTCTACCAGCTAGGGTTAGAGCCAGGTTTTGGGCATAAGCCCAGTAATTATTTTCTTATTTTTAAATAAAGAAAAATAATTACTAATTTCTGCATCATCGACGCCACGTGTCAGCTTTTAATTGGCTAAACTTAATTTTGACCAAGCGGGTCCACCAAAGTCAACGTGACACATGGCAATCTGTAATTGATCGATTTTTTACACGTGGCATCATCCGATTTGACGTAGAATTTTTGCCTTCTACACTTGTCGTTGAGTAAAATAAATTTAATTACTTAAAAGAACAGAAAATAAGAAAATGAAAACCCTAACTCACTTTCGTAGGAATCACATTTGCATTTAGTGTATACAACAGGCCCTTTAAACTCCTAGATTCCCCCTAATGGACAAATAAGGTCTCAGAGAATTTGCAGAAGATGTACTCACAAAATCTTTAAAAGAAAAAAGAAAAAAATAGAACGAAAAGACAAAAAATAAAATCTTTCTGGGTTTTTTTTTTATTTGCACAAATGTACAAGGGGAGACAATATAAAATTTCAACTAGACATATCGCCCTTACAGCCTAGATATTAGTTTTGGATATAAACAAGATGTACACTCTAGATTCTAAGTCCTTACAAATGACATCTATGCTCTAACTTTTCACCTCACAAACCAAAATAACAATGTATCAATTCAAGTGCACGCTGTGTAAGTGTACCACCATCCTAGGAGTTAGGCTAATCAAAGTTTGAGTCAAACCAACTTGATAAGACATAAAATAATCTATTGGCTCATTGACATGGGATGCAAGCTTTCCCAGTAGCAGTATTACCTCAAAGGGTGACACTAGTAGCGCATGTCTCAAAGGGATGCTTGTCATTCCTGACTCTACAACTCTTGTTTTTTTCACTTTTTTCATTTTTTATTTTTTTTAATTCGAATTGAAAGCAAAAACAAAGACAAGTGGGAGAATCAATGCAACGCTAGAAGCCTAAGACCTTAAGACAATGGTGATGTACAAAATAAGGATTGGACTCACAATTATAACGGAGTGATGGGGTTAGAATCGGGTAATAGATTATTGTATTTAGGACTCAATTTTATCATGTACGCCCCACCTATATACAACATAATACTGAGTTACAAGAGGTTAAGCCAGTCAAAATAGTAGATAATCTCCAAAACAAAGTAAAAGAAAAGAAAAGGAAAATGGAATGAAAAGCAAAAAAATCTTTTTGGTATTTTCATTTTTTTAATAAAAAATAAAAATCTAAAAAGGCCCTCACTCCCACACTTAAACAATGCAATGTTCCTATAGCATTCAAAAGTATAAGAATGGAAAACACACAATTAAAAACAAAGATAAGATAATAAAGAAAATGTATTTACAAAATAAGGTTTTATACAAAGAAACGATAGTACTAGATTGAATGCTGGATGCATCCAAGCTGATCTCCATATTCTCAATCTATATACTATGGTTGATATAATAACAAACAATCTACTTTTCTCTTCTCTATAGGTAGCTCCAGAAATGGCTACAACCTTTATCCATTCACCTTGAAATGCGTATCTCTCTTGGGATCTTGTATCTCTATAGCAGCATGTGGAAAAACATGAGAGATAATGAAAGGACCAGTCCAATGAGGTCTCAACTTACCCAGAAAAAGGTGTATTCTGGAGTCATAAAGCAACACTTTCTGACTTGTATAGAACTCTTTCCTATGAATATGCTTGTTATGGAACAATTTTGCTCTCTCGTTGTGCATCCTAGAGTTCTCACAGACCTCAACTATAATCTCTTCTAACTCTCTCAACTGTAACCTCCTCTTTGCCCCAGCTACCTCTAAGTCAAAGTTCAAAGTCTTTATAGCCCACATAGCTCAATGCTCAAGTTCTACAGGAAGATGACAAAACTTTCCGAAGACTACCCTAAACGAAAACATGCCTAAAGGGGTCTTAAAAGTTGTCCTATAAGCCCAAAGAGTACCAACGAGTTTATCTGCCCAATCCTTACGGTTTCTAATCATAGTTTTTTTTCAGAATCTGTTTGATCTATCTAGTAGAAACCTCTACTTGGCTACTAATTTGAGGTTGATAGGTGGTGGTGGCTAAGTAGTGAATGATGAAGTACTTCTTCAATACCGCATAGGGATGGCAAAAAGTTGGGGAATACCCGTCCCCGCCGGGGCCCTGCCCCGAAGTGGGGAAAAATCCCCATCCCCAACGGGGACGGGGAGGAAAATTAATCCCCGCTCGGGGATGGGGACGGGGATGGGGACATCGTTCAACCCGTCCCCGTTCCCATTTCCTCGCCGGGGATTTTTTCCCATTCCCATCCCCGTCCCCGATTCCCTGATTGGGGAAAAATCCCCGCACCCGTTCCCAATTTTAATTAAAATTACAAAAATAACCTTATTTTTAAAATTTTTAAATGAAACAACTAAGGTTATATTTGTAATTTTCTTTGTAAAAACCCTAGATATATATCGGATTTAGTACTCATAGCCGTGCAGAGTTTAGAAGGTGGGGAAAAACAGCGGGTAGAAATCTCCGTTGGGGCCCCGACGGGTATTAAATCCCCGCCGGAGATGGGGACGGGGGGGAATTTTTTCCCCGAAGCGGGGAACGGGGCGGGGACGGGGAGCGGGGATCCCAGCGGGGACGGGGACGGGGAATATACTCCCCGTCCCCAACCTGCCCCGTTGCCATCCCTAATTCCGCATCAAAAGAATAATTGTCAAAATGAGTACCCTGGTCACAAATGATAGCCTAGGCATGCCATGCCCGGAGAAAATGTTTTCCCTAAGGAACTTGACAACGACTTTGGCATTGGTTGTCCTGGTCGGCACAACCTCTACCCACTTAGACATAGTCTACGGCAAGGAGAATATATTCATTCTTATGAAAAGATGGAAATAGTCCCATAAAATCAATTCCCCTAACATCAAAAATCTGAACATAATTATTGAATTGCGGGGCATCATATCTCTCCTACTGATTTTTTCAAACTATTGATACTTAGGGCAACTCTTACAATGTAAATGTGGATACTTAAACAAGGTGGGCCAATAGAAACCACACTAAAGGACTCTGGCAGCTATTTTGTTTCCACTAAAATGCCCCCCACAAGCTTGGCCGTAGTAGAAAGAAACGACACTTATAATCTCACTATGAAGGATACACCTCCTAATTATTTGATCAGAATAATAATTGAACAAGTAAAGGTCATCCCAATGGAAAAACTTTAGCAGATAAAAGAATCAGTTCTTATCATGCTTACGCTAACCTAGGGGTATCTCACCAGTCACGAGATAATTAGCAATGTCAGTATACTATGGTTCAAATTGAACCATAAGCAGTTATTCATTAGGAAAACACTCAGAAACGGGCAACTCACTCTTATTTTCCAAAATAATCTAGGACAGATGATCAACAACCAAATTCTCAAACCCTCTTCTATCCCGAATCTCACAATAAAACTCCTAAAAGGGAAAAATCCACCAAAGCAATCAAGGTTTTACATTCTTCTTAGAGAAGAGATGTTCTAGTGCAGCATGGTCAGTATGGACAATCATATAAAAGCCAATCAAGTAGGCTCAAAATTTTTCAAAACCAAACACAACTGCCAAAAACTCCTTTTCAGTTACAGTGTAGTTCAGCTGGGTCTCATTCAAGGTATAAATTCAATAATATATGACATGAGGTTTCCTATCTACACAGCGTCCCAAGATAACCCCTACAACATAGTAAGAAGCATCACACATCAACTCAAAGGCTCTCCCCAGATAGGAGGGTATAGGATAGGTGTAGAAGTCAGGGCTTCCTTTAGCTGATTAAATGCCTTTAAACACTCCTCAGAGAAGTGAAAATGCACTTTTTTGGCTAAAAGGTTGGTCAATGGCTTAGCAATTTTGCTAAAATCTTGGATAAATCATCTATAAAATCCCGCATGCCCTAAAAATGACCCTATCATCTTTCACACAAATGGAAGGTGGATTGCTTGATCAACTTTAACCTCATCATGTGAAATCACATGCCCTAAAACAATTTCCTTCTTTACCATAAATGACATTTTTCCCATTTTAAAGTTAAATTGCTCTCCCTACATCTTTGCAAACTTTATTTAGATTAGCCAAACAGTCATCAAATGAGGAACCAAACATAGAAAAGTTATCCATAAACGCCTTAATGCATTGCTTAATCATTTCATAAAATATAAAAATTATGCAACGCTAGAAAGTGGCAGGAGCACTGCAAAGACCAAATGGTATTCTCCTAAAGGCAAAAGTACCGAAAGAGCATGTAAGAGTGGTCTTGTCCTGGTCCTTAGGTGCTATAGAGATCTGGGTTAGCTAGAATACCCATCCATAAAGCAATAGTGACTATGTCCAGCTAACCTCTCAAGCATTTGGTCCATAAAAGGCAAAAGAAAATGATCTTTCCCAATGGTTGCATTCGGTTTCCTATAGTTAATACATACATGCCACTAAAACTGGACTATGGTGGGGACTAACTCATTCCTATCATTCCTAAGTACAGAAATGCCAGTTTTCTTAGGAACAACTTGAATTGGGTTGATGCACTTGCTATCAAAAATGAGATAGATTATCTCATGATCTAACAACTTAATGACCTCTTTTTTTATGACTTCTTGCAGGATAGTGCTTAGATGCCTTTGGTGGTCCCTACAAGGTTTAACATTCTCCTCAAGATGAATTATGTCTTGCACAATGGAGCGGCTAATACCTTTTATGTCGCCTAACGTCCACCCTATGGCCTCTTCGTTTTCCCTGAGTATCGTCAACAATTTACTTTCTTGGTCCTCATTTAGGTCAAATGCAATAATCATAGGAAAAGACTCATTAGGACCCAAAAAGACATACTTAAGGCAATCAGGCGAAGGTTTCAACTCTAATGCGGGATCGCGAGCATGCATAACAAAAGAAGTGGAGTCAGAAGAATTAGAGGAGAAGGAATCAATTTCTTCATAAAGATCATTTTCAAGCAAACCATCAGCACATGAGTCATCACAAACATACACATCTAGCCAATTCATACTGTTAATCTCATAAAAAATAGCAGGTTGTCTTTGCAAATTAAAAATATTCAAATCAACAATCATGTTTCAAAAAGACAACTTCACCATACCATTCCTACAATTGATCAAAGCATTTGAAGTTACTAACTAGGAAAGGTCGACCAAGAATGATAGGTAGTTTGGCCTCATTATTAGCAACATGCTTCATTTCCAGAACAACAAAATTCGTAGGAAATATGAACTCACCCACTTTAATCGAGACATCCTCAACTATACCCCTAGGATTTCTAGTTGAGCGATCGACTCATTGGAACATCGTCTTAGTGGAATTTTTAACTCTCTGAATCCCAACTTCTCATATACTAAGTATAGAAGCAAATTGACTATTGCCTCTAAATCCAGTATGCTATATAGATAGTTTGGTCCCCTATGACTTTGGAGATGGTAAGGCAACCGGGGTCTTTATACTTAGCTGGGATCTGGTGTGAGATAATAGAGCTCACATTAGAGGGTACAAAGGCCTTCTTTGAGACATTAGTCGTCCTCTTAGTAGTGCACAACTCTTTCAAGAACTTGCCATAGGGAGGTATCTACTGAATAGTATCTAGAGGAAGAATGTTGATCTTGAGTTGAGAGAAGGTCTCTCCAATCTTATCATCATGGGTTTGGTCCTTCTTGTTCCTTAGCCTATTCGGAAAGGGTGCAACTAGTTTATGAACCCGCTCAATACTTAAAGGTTGACAGTATCATCTTCCTTCTTGGACTCATCTTGCTTAGCCTTCTTAGGGTCAATTAAGTCAGTAGTTTGAGAAGGGGAATGATCAATTGGGGTGCCATTAGCAGCATCCCTAGAAGCAACGTCATTCTTAAGGAGAGAAGAATGAGACAAAGATGGAGAAAGGTGAATAAGAACATCCACAAAGTCTTTCAAGTTATGATCAACTAAACAACCTGACCTCAGTGAAGTTAAACCCTTTTCACATTATTCTGGACCAGTGGACGCATCGAGAATGGACTTGCATTCAGGTTAGGCTCTGTCTAACTAGGAAATATTCCTTTTTCCCTATTAGTAGTGACTAACTAAGACAACTATTCTGCCATTGTCCACATTACCTTTTCCAAGCTATTCTATGATATCTCTAGATTGTTAAATCGTTTATCAATCTCGCTATAGCAAGGAGGTGACTGTATGTGGGCAACAGAGGGAGGAAGCAACCTAGGTGCTTGGTAGGGTTAGATAAAAGTATTTTCAGGAAACATTCTAGTCTGTGTGATAGATCTTCCTAAGTTCTGACCTTGACTCTAGGAAAACTTTGGGTGATTTCGCCACCCTAGATTGTAAGTTGGTGCAAAATGGTCATTTTTCGACCTCTAGTAGGCCTTGTTCACTTGCTCAATTCCAATTGATAACTGGTGAGCATTATAGGGGCAAGCACTCAACGTGTGCTCAAGAGATTGGCAATGAGAACATGCAATGAAAGCACTTTGGAAGACCTGACCTTGTTGAAGAGTCAATCCCTTCAATTGGTTCACTAAAGCTACAAACCTAAATTCTATATGACTTAAGTCTAACACTGAATGCATACCTCCCTTGGCACTAGTGTTCTAGAACTCAGACTGTCATCTCTTATGGTCTCCCAGTACATTGTCCTTTCAGCTAACCCTTCTAAGAATTCCCAAGTTGCGGTAGGATTCTTAGATAAGAATCTACTTTGACCTATAGACTCTAGCATAGTCTTAGTCCGAAGGTCCAAACTCTCATACATAGTGTGATAGATACACCACTATTCTAGACCATGGTAGGGACATTAGGCCAAGAAGTTCTTAAATCTTTCCATGTACCTCCAAAATGATTCCTTATCAAACTGAACAAACTAATTAATTTCATTTCTTAATTTAACAGTTTTGTCATTAGGGAAATATTTTTGCAAGAAAGCCTTAACAAATCATTCCAATTAAAAGCAGAGTTAGCAAGCAAACTATACATACATCTCTTGACATTGTCTTTTAAAGGAAAATGAATGAATCTCATCTTAACCACATCAATTTGTACATTGTGAAAATGTATCATATTACAAACTTCTTCAAATTCATTAAGAAATGAATAAGCATTCTCAAATCCAGTTAACCGAGAAAGCATATGAGTGTAATATGGTTCCAATTTAAGGTTCACATTAGCACTTAGGTAGGTAAGTTAAAACATGAAGGTAAGGTCGAACACAGACGATAAAAGATCTCATTCAAAGCTCTTTCATTCCTATCTTGTCCAACCATTTTTTCAAGCTTAATTTCAGGTTCAAGTTTGATCCTAGTGAGTCTTCCTCTTTTGGGCTCTCTGACCCAAACTATCATGCAAGTCCACACCAACAATTGCACTTTTGGTCCTGTTTTTTCACAATAAAATAAATAAATAAATAAATGATCTAAATGCAG
The DNA here is from genome assembly GCA_017589665.1 of Selenicereus undatus. Taxonomy (NCBI): domain Eukaryota; kingdom Viridiplantae; phylum Streptophyta; class Magnoliopsida; order Caryophyllales; family Cactaceae; genus Selenicereus; species Selenicereus undatus. The sequence continues at coordinate 29,337,996 of JACYFF010031954.1, read as the reverse complement.
CTACTCAAATAAAAATGAAACAAATCACAAAACTAATAAAACACTCAAATATAAACTAAAACAGTAATGAAGAAAATGGTCAATTAAATGCTTACCATCCCCGACAACGATACCAAAAACTTGTTGATATGAAATGCTACTACAAGCGCACGATGTCTAACTCATAGTATGATTGGACGGGTACAGGTCATCCCACGAATATGGTAGTATCAAATTAAACCACTTCGTTACTAAGTATCACTAATAAAAAAAGCTCCTAGGACTCATTAACAAACTTAAAGCCAACTGATCACTAACTAAACTAAATTAAAAAAAAAAGCGAAGAAAAGAACAATGATAGGGTTACTAGCACCATTTAACAAAGGTTAATGAAAATTACATTTGTTGGTGCCAACCCAAACAATTACAACTTGCCTAACTTAACTTTGTCTTTTAATGCAATCAAAAGAATCACGAGTCATTACTAGAACAATTAACAACTAAATCGAAGGCCAAACCCAGTAGAACACTTATGTTGTGCGTGCAAAAACTTAAATTGACAAATAAAAAAATTGATAAAAGTAAAAACCAATTCTAGTGCCTTTTCAATTAGAATAATGCCAAAAAAAGTGAAGGACGAGACCATGACAAAATCTATACGAGTTCAGAGAAAGGATGAAAATAAAAGAAGGGGGGCTATGAATGAAGCAGAGTAAAATAAATCAAATTAAATTAAGATAAAAAAAATGGGAAAACTCAAGGCACCAATGAAAGCAGGGCAATAATGTGGGAAAAAAAAGTATGAAAATGAAGAAACAGAGTACTCGAATGACTAAAAATTGGACCAAAATATGCAATTTAATTCAACACAATTGCCAACATCTCAGCAAAAGTGCAAAACAGAGACAAAGGAATTGTTATTTAACTATTTGAAGTTTCAACAATGGCTTCCCAAGCACTTGAACCAAAAATAGAAAGAACCTAGAAACTACTAAAAAGGTGAAGAAAAATGAGTTGGAAGCTAGATTAATAGTGAACTATGGCTACTGAACTTATGTCTACACCTCCCATTGCACCCTTATTTATACATGAATTTACAACCCTAATCCACTTGCTTAATTCCCACAAAATCTGAAAAATCTAGATGAACTAGCTATTGATGGTAGATTATGCGAAGAAGAAGAAGGAGATCAAGGAGTTGGAGCGTCTTATTGGCCCGATGACTTAGGGTCGTTTGCTTAGGGATGGTGATGGTGATGCTGCGTGCGTGACTACTTCTGCTGGGGATTCAAAGTGAATGGGATGGGGAGGAGAGAGAAAATGATTAAGAGGGATTGGTGATTTTTTAAATTTCCTTTTTCCCTGTTTTTTCAGCTTGTTGGATCATGAGAGGGATTGGGACGCTAGACTTGAGATACTTTGGCTCAAATCTCTTTCCCAGCATCTTTCCTCATTTTTTTCTCTATTTTTTTTGAAATAATACATAACATTCAAAACAAAATAAATTCAAGTAAAAATATAAAAATAGTCATTATTAAGAACTAACTTAGGTGTAAAAGTATTGTAAAAATATCATAATGTTGGTGCAAAACCTTTCCTTTCAACTTCTCTCAAATTAAAATTTTTTTCCAGCTTTTTCAAATTGAAATGTTAAATTTTTCTAATAAAGCTTAATCAAAGTATTGTGACAAGTTAAAGTCAAAAATACCTCCAGAAAGGAGATGAGAAATTAACTATTGTGACCAAAATTTTCATGTTAGGCCCCCCAACTTTGAAACTAGAGTTGAAAATAGTGGTCCCTATTCTAATCCAAATTAACTTTTGGGAAGCGATCCCAATGGTTCATGCTCCCTAAAATTGGGAACCAGTTATATTAGCCTAGTTCAAAATTGAGATCTAGTTCTACTAGATACTTAACTTTGGGTGGATATCATGAACCATTCACCTGTGTTTTGTCAAAATTTACTAGTCCAGTGCTATAGATTTGTGTAACTCACCATGACTCACTCTACAAAATTAAAGCCAAGAAAATATGTACTTTTTTAATGGTTTTGAAAAAATAGGTTAGTAGCCCAAACCTATAGACCCATGCACAAGAAAGCACAACGGATTTTGAACTACTGTACATCCTACATTTAAGGTAATTTTAATAACCATGTTTTACTATATGATATATTTTTCTGCAATTAGCATTGATAATTTTATGTATGTTTTGCTATTGTGTTGATATAAAGGTACACGTTTGCATTTGTTATTAAAAATTTATCATGTAATGAAACCTATTCATTAAATGATGACATTTATCCTTTTAATGATGATTTCTATTCATGTGGGATGATCTATCATTTAGGATGATACTCATATATTTGAGGATAATGTCTGATAATGCCTATCCATTGTTTGTTTATTCATTTAGAGCCTCTATTCTGCCCCCCAGTTCATTTTTAGTTGTGCTTGAGTTAACAGACAAAAAGGGTAAAGCCTGGACGATTTGAAATTTGCACAAGGGTAACACAGAGGAGAAAGTTTAGTAAGATTAATCTAAAGTAATATACCTTTTCCTAACTCATTCTCTTTTGTCAATCTATTAATCATATTTATTTGGTTTACTTGCAATTCATGTCACAGTGTTGGACTTAGGGCTGGAAAAGAAAAACCCGTACTCGCTTAAAATCCGCAAAACATGGCCCAATGGGCTTGGAGATGGGTGTTGAAAATGGAAAAAAAGGGGTATGAGGGCATGTGACTAAAGCGGGCACGAGTATGTGTATGTATATGGGTATAGGTTCCACCCACCCCATACCCGTTTTATCTTGCATGTACTTGTTTGTTTAGGGTTCTACTTTGTTGCTTCGACTTGAATATATATTTTGCTAGTTGTTATAAGTTTTATAGTCTTTAAGACTCTTATGGGGCATTCAAGTGCTAATTTGTTACTTGACCTTGGAAACTTTTAGTTGTATTTGGTATGATATGATATGTTGCCGGAAATTTAGTGTGAATGTGTCGTGTTAGTTGTTTGGTTGTTAAATATGAGTATAAAATGGATTTAATTGTTTTTATCTATATAAAAACCCGAATAAAACCCTCATACTTGTTATATCCAGTGGGTATAGTAGCCTATAGTATTGTCTGCAATACCTAGTGGTATGGGTATGAGTATGGACATTGATTTTGAAAATAGATATAGATAAGATTACAGCTAAATCAGTCCCGTATCAGCCCCATTGCTAGTGCTAGTTGGACCAATTGTATTATTTGTCGACTTTTAGGTAGCCTTAATTATCCGTTCATGTTACACTCAAACCCTTTGTTGGTATGATGCTTACTGAGTATTGTTTCACTCACTAATTCATGTTTCTACCTTTTACGTTGTTGTTCACAGCTTATTTGCATCAAAACTTTATTTACTAATTTTAGGCCCAATTCATATGTCGTAGCCTGTTTGTCAACCGAAAAAAATATAAAAGTAGGATGGGGTTCTTTTGAGAAATATGCCTTCGATTATTTGGTCAAGTCAATTCATTATTTTAATATCTTCGATTTCTAACTTCTTCATGAGTCATATACTTGCTTGCTTAGGCAATGGAATTACTCAATTGTTACATAGCAATCCTGGGTCTGGTGATCTGTGGTCACACACCATGGACCTACTTGTCGTGGGTCCCAATTCAAGGTATCCAGTTTTTTCTAAGAATTAACTCATTAGTGATGGTAACCCACATTTCTCTAGCTACAAAGCACTTTAAATACTGCTTAGGATACCTCATAACTAAGTAGTCACATAATTTAATTTTAAAATATATCTAGGGTAGCTCTACGAATAGGATATTACAACAATCAATGAGCTTGTCCAACATCACTCTGATGTATTGACTCAGAATATGAAAGATGGGCTTTAGTGCAGGCTTATACAGTGGTTATATGGGTTTCTCCCAAGTTACCATCTACGAACCAGCATTGAAGTCCATCTTCCGATTCCTAACTTAGTACATAATAGGGAGGCTAGCAAGCCCATCGTTTTCGTATACCTTATCGACAAAGTTACTTAGGTGTATTTCTGAGCTAAATATTATGACATCATGGTTAAGGACCTATGGGTTACTATTACTAGGGAGTTAATTCTTAGAGAAAACTTGGACAACTTGAATTTGTTCTCACCATAAAATAAGTAGTCACATGATATCTAAAGACTTGACGAAAGAGTTGCTCTAATATCATTATTTAACGTGCTTGCTTGAGTAGCATGTATGTCACTCACGAGTTTGTAAAAAATCGACTAACTTCCCTAATAATAGAGGCTATTTTTCTTGAAAATAGTAACTTCCCCAAGTGGACATTGGAGTAAAAAAAACCGAAATAAATAATTGGCTAAAATTAGTGAGCATGGTTTTATTCAATGAGAGTAATATGATTACAACAAAATATATATGTCTCATGAGAAATAACATGCAAAATTGACTACTAAAGCCCTTTTCGTTGGGAAATGAGGGGTGTTGAGAGGGTGAGAGTGGGAAAGGGGGGAATGAGTGGGTGAGTGTGGTATTTTTTTTTTAAGTGTGGGAATGAGTGGGTGAGTGTGGGTGAAAGTTGAATGTAGTTGAATGAAGTTGAACTATTGGTTATTGATATTTTTTTGTTTTATAATGTAATAATTTTATTGTGATAGTAATTAATGATGATTAAATTTTTTTATTTTTGTTTATTATTTTTTGTTCTTTTTTATTTCGTTTATTTGTTTATTTTTTATTTTTCTATTTTTCTATTTTTCTATTTTTATTATTTTATTTTGTATTTTGTATTTTTGTATTTTTGTATTTTTTATTTCTTATTTTTTATTTTTTCATTTTTATTTTTTTTATATTTTTATATTTTTATATTTTTCATTTTTCATTTTTATTTTTTTATTTTTTAATTTTTTAAATTTTTAAATTTTAAATTTTAAATTTTTTATTTATATTTTTCTTAAATTTTTGTAATTTTTTTAGTTTTAATTTTTAATTTTTTTGTATTTTTTTTGTATTTATTTTTTCATTTTTTATTTTTTGGAATTTTTCATTGGTTGTTTTTCTGGAATAAAAAAATGAAAAATAAAAAAATAAATACAAAAAAATAAAAAATAAAAATAAATTTAAATTTAAAAATTTAAAAATTTAAAAAATAAAAAATTAAAAATAAAAATAAATACAAAAAATTAAAAATTTAAAAATTTAAAAATTTAAAAATAGAAATTAGAAATTAAAAATTAAAAATTAAAAAATAATGAAAAACAAAAAAATAAAACTGTTCCATGACATCCGAAAAATTAAAACTGCTCATAATTGCTATCAGATTATTCATACACACAATTACGTAAATTATAAAAATTTTCAGAATATGAGAAATGGTTGTTTTATATAGGTGTGTGAAGGAGTGGTATTTTTTTTTAAGTGTGGAAAGGAATGGAAAGAGGGGGGAAGGAGTGGGTGAGTGTGTGTTAGGTTGATTAAACTACGAAAAGAACAGGGTCTAAATATCCAATAATATCAACTTGGAAGGGAAGACAATGAAAGAGGTTGAGTGAAACAATGCCTACTGAGTAAACTCTTACTAGTGTATTCTCGTTTGGCAATCAATTAATTATACCTATTTTGCTTGCTTGCCTCTCATGTTACTATTTGGATCAATTACATTATATGTCAACTTTTGATCAGCCCCATTGTTCATTCATGTCGCATTCTATCCTTTTGGCGATATATTACTTAATGGGCATTGTTTCACTCATTCATTGTCTTCCTTCTAGATTGATATTATTGGACCATTTAGTAGTGTGACACCCCAATCTCTAAAGTATGATTATTCTAACTTAATTACTTATTTATTTTTTTGATTAGCAGCGAAAGTCTTTTGATTGGAGGCATTATTGTCGTTCCGTAGGGAACAAGGGTAACTGATTTTACCTATAACATCGTGTTACCCACATGATCACCCGATTCACCAAATATTTTGAACAACATACATTTAACCATTTGTACAATTCATGATACACTTGATACCTCAACATATGATTACCAACTATTAGCGAACACAACATCCAAAAGAAAATACAACAATAGGTTTTAGGGGTACTAGCCTATAAATCACTATGAGCATTTGGCTCGCGAATCCTCAACAGAAGGAATTGTAATTCTCCTCTACTTCTTGCTGCCCTCTGGTTTTCCAGGAAGAGGACTGTTAACTAATCTCTTACCTAAAATAGAAAACATAAAAACATTCGAAATCTGAGCCGAAGCTCAGCACTTACATCCCTATGTAGCAAAATAAGCTTTGAGTTTAATTAGTTGGGCGTTCGCATTTCAAAACATTTTGCTTTGCAAACAGGAGAGAGACAATGTATAAGTAAAGTTGATTTGTCGGTTATTATTTGGAAGTGGACCTCTGTTGAAGTCTACAGCGATCTTGAGAGAGATGCACACCTTCCAGGCCGATCGCAAAGCCTGAGTTGTAGCCATGCAGGTAAATTGAAGGGTATAAGTCCTTATGATTGATAATTGATGGGGTCACTGGTTTAGGTGGCAAAACATCACAAAAATGATTCATTATGTGAATATTGTATTGATTTTGCATAGTTTGAGAAACATGTGAGTTTTCAAAGAGTACATGCAATGTACAAACTTGGTCTTTGAGAATCTCTCTTCGTTTTAGTGAGAATCGTTTGCTGGCAGCTTGAAGCGACAGAGATGGCATCACTTCTACTCCAAATATTTATTTTTTCTTGATTAGTGCAAGATTAAGAGGTTTTATTACATTTATTGACTTAATAAATAATTTAAATTCCCTCAACTTCTCTTTTTATATTAGTATATCAATTATTTTAAACTTAATTTGGTTCTATCTTATTTGTTTTTGTTTCTTTCCTTCACACGGCTAACGATCTTTTAATTCATGTTACAGTAACATAATGGTGTGACTCGTCTTGTGTTCCTTAATAATGACGTTATTGCCAGTACCATTCGAATTATCATGTAAGCTCGTTGACAACGTTATTTCTTCGCACCAATTAAAATTAGCGACATTACTAATCATTATTATTATTACTGTTAGAATTGTAGCTATTTTTGTCATAATTATTATTATTAACGTTATTATTATGGTTATTGTTTTCTTCTTTAACTAGTCACCTTGTTGCAAATTGTCATTATGCTTTGAACTTTGTAGTGTGATACGGTTTAGGGCGACTTCATGAACCTGGCACCGGGTTCAAGTCGAGTCCCGATCATGCAAATAGTCGTTAGTGAAATAAAACCACATAGGCATATTATGTTAATAACTACAACTTAAAAGAATACCTATTTCTTTCCTTGTACTCAATTATTGCCAAAGACACACTTAACATCATTAGAGTACTCCCATTAAGCCAAAGCACACACTTAACATCATTAGAGTACTCCCATTAAGCCAAAGCTTGACCCATGATCTGATCCCAACTCATCCACTCATGACAATAACTCACGCCCGCAATATACACAATTATAATACAAAATTTTCAATAATTTCATTCAAATATTCATTATAATTCACTTAAAACCACCAAATCGACCTTAATTAAGCTTGTATTTGTTTTACTCAACCACATCCCTAACCACCAAGTCATGGTCATAAATTAACACACACATTAACCTTATACATACACACGCATATATCTCTAATTAATTATCAATTATCTCATTTAAACATTAATAACTCAACTCAATTAAGTTAAGCATCATTCAAGCCATAAAACCTAATCCCTCAAGCTCATGGTCACAACTCATTCATCCAACATATATTTCACTTTAATCTCATTCTAGTATGCACTAAAATCATCTCAGCATCATCAAAATAACATTCTCAAACCCAATCTTTACATCGAACATCACCCCCTTTAATACCATGTTCATCCCAACCTCACTTCATCCATCAAATTTTACAACCAAAATTCAAAAAAAATCACCAATTGACATTCGCCAAGGCTAAATACATCATTTAGTACAAAATTTATCATTAACAAGCGAAACTCAAATTTATGGGGGTTAGGGTTTCACACCTTTCACCCACTTGAACACACCCAAAGAGCTAAAGAAGAAGACAGCCAGGACGATGGCATTGCGGGGCGGATTCCGGTGAGGTTGGGCGGCAGCATGGTGGTGGAAGGCGAGCAGAGGAGGCTGGCGAAAAACAAAGAGGGGGGTCTGTTCTGTCGTGGGTAAGGGTGGGCAACGAGTCAGGTATCCATTGGGTCAAGTAGGTAGACTCGTTTAAAATAAGGCCAGTAAAGGGTCGGGTCAATAATAGACCGGGTCAATAATGGGCTGGTCCATAAAGGCATATTAATGGGTCAGATCTGATCGGTCGATTAACAGCCTGTTTAGTAAACCATTATCTTTTTAATCTTACTTGACGCACTAGTTTACATGTTTCAATTAGTTAAGCTTACTACCAATGTTTTATATATAACAATAATTATTATACAAAGTTTTTTTTGTACAAATTTGTTCCATTTTAAAACAGGCCAAAAGCGGGTCACCCATGAGCCGGCCCAACCCGACCTGGTTATTTATACAAAAGGCCCGACTCGACCCAAATAGTTAACGGGTCGACCATGGCCCAACCAGGTCCACTTTG
>JACYFF010031954.1:29296874-29326874 GCA_017589665.1 Selenicereus undatus | reverse complement strand
ATTCAAAACTTGATGTCAGCCTTCAATTGTTGGCTTGCTCTATTTTTCCTTCTTGTGCTTTGGTTTTGAATATGAGTCGATGCCACTGTTGGCTTACCTATGCTCAATCTCTTACCAGTTCATATTTTATCAACTTTATGGCTTTCTCTTTCCTTTATTTTGTACTACGCTAGGATTTGTTTGGTTATTTTATTTTATTTTATTTTACTGTTATTTTTTAGTTGTCAATTCACCTTTTTTTTTATTATTTTTAAGTTATAACTTCAATTCTAGTGATTGCACTAAAAGACCAAGTTTGGCAAGGTTCTACTTGTATAGAGTAGCAATCAGCAAGTGTATTTTTAATTAACTGTTGTTAATTGGTGCAAGTAACTCTATTGTTATTGTTCTTTTCTTCTCTTTTTTCCCTCAATTTAGTTTAAATAATGATTAGTCGACTTTAAGTAAGTTAATAAGTCTTAGCAGTTTTTTTTTCTTTTTTCTGTTGGTAATAGTTAATAACAAAGTGATATAAATTAACAATATCATCTTCGTGAGAACTACCTGTATTCGCTGGATTATACTATAAGTTGATACCATGTAGACCTGACAAAACTAACCCGAGACTCGAAATCCGAACCGAACGACCCGAACCCATACTCGACCCGACACCCGAAGTATGCTCACCCGAAACTGGACCCGAAACCCAAATTGACCCGAATCGAACCATACCCGACCCGAAATTTTCTATAAAGTTGCTTGTTTTAGTATGACGACCGTATTTGATCAAAAATTGGTTGACCCGAAATCAACCCGACCCAAACCGAAACGACCCAAAATGTCACTTCACCCGAACATGACCTGACCCAAACTTGACCCAACCTGTATCCGAACCGAATGACCCATTTGCCAGGTTTAATACCATGCGCTTGCAATGTCATTTTACATCAACAAGTTTTTGCCGTCGTTGTCAGGGATGGTTAGTATCCAATTTACCGATTTTTGCATTGTTATTTTTGTTGATGTTTGTGTCTTTTTTTAGTTTTGTGATTCAATTCACTTTTATTTGAGTAGTTGTATTTATATCACTTTTTATTTATTTTATTATTTTCAAAAACAAAGACCAAAAATATGATTGTGGGTCTGTGATAGGCATGATTGTTTGGGATCAAACCTAAATTTGAACTTGAAAAAATTGTTGGACAAGATAGGAATGAAAGGGCTTTGAATGAGATCTTTTACCCTCCACGTTCAACCTTACCTTCATGCTTTAATTTGTCTATCCTAGGTACTAATGTGACTCTTCAACTGAAACCACATTATATTCAAATACTTCCTAAATTCACTAGACTTGAAAATACTTATTTAGTTTAAGAGAATTTGAAGGAGTGTGTAATATGATTTATTTCCATAATGTGTTAAATTGAGACTCATTTCTTTTGACTTAAAAGACAATGCCAAGAGTTGAATGCAAAGTTTGTCTACTAACTCTATTTCTTCTTGGAATGATTTCTTTAAAGTCTTCTTGTGAAAATATTTCCCTAATGGCAAAACCATAAAGTTAAGAAATGCAATTAATCGGTTTATTCAGTTTGACAAGTAATCTTTTTGGAGGTACATGGAAAGATTTAAAAACTTGTTGACCCAATGTCCCCATCATGGTCTAGAATAGTGGCGTCTTTGTTAAATTGTGTATGATAGTTTGGACCAACAGACTAGGACTATGCGGGAGTCGATGTGTCAAGGTGGATTCTTATCCAAGAATTCTACGTCAACTTACGAATTCTCATAGGACTTAGCTGAAAAGACAATATAGTGGGAGCCTAATAGAGATGTTGGTTTGAGTTCTAGAATCGCTAGTGCCAAAGGGGCATGCATACAATGTCAAACTTGAGCTACATAGAGTCTGGGATTATAGATTTAGAGAACCAGATCAAGGGGTTGACTATTCAACAACTTTAGGTCTTTCAAAGTGCTTTCATGACATCTTCTCACTACCAATCGCTAAACCATACCTTGACTGCTAACCCTTAGTCCCTTACTATGCATACCAGTTATCAACTAGAACTGAGCAAGAGAATATGGTTTATCAAAGGCCAAGAAATAGCCCTTTCACACCAACCTATAATCCTAGGTGGCAGAATCACCATAACTTTTCTTATAATCAAGGTCAGACTTTAGAAGGCCCTGGCACACATACTGGAGTATTACCTGGGCACACCTCTATCCAACCTCACTAAGTCTATCAAGGGGCATCTAAGCTCCCTCCTTCCCTATTGCCCATACACAGCCACCTCTTGGTTATAATGAGATTGACAAAAGATTTAACAATCTAGAAAGATCATATAGAGAAGGTAATGAGAACAACAAAATAGTGTTTTAGCTGGTCACTACCAATAAGGAAAACCAAACATTTCCTAGTCAGAAGGAGCCCAACCAAATGTAGGTCCATCCTTAATGCGCCCACTAGCCTAGGTGTTGGACTTAGGGCATGATACACCCATAAGGGGTGCAAACCCAATAAGTCGACGACTTAAGTTCCTTAGAAATCCTAGTTCCTCGACTTTCCATCTAATATAAAAAGGGGGTTAGTCTATAAGGAAAATGATCAAAGAAACATTGAGGGTTCTCTGGAGTGAGTTCTCTACACAAAACCTAGGGCTTTTAGGCTGTGAGATTGTGAAGGTTCTCCATATTGTGAGTTCCTTCCACGACTAGTGATTCAAGCCAAGGTTTGATCGTCTTCCGCTGTAGGATTAAGGTGAACTCGTTTACAACTATATTAGTTCCTTCATTGATATGAGAGCCAATCGGCTTGTTTCCTGATTAGATTACTTGTATGATTTCTTGAAAGTCATGCCAAAGAAATTAGGTTTCATTTCTATTCGCCATGAGTAAACTTGAAATTCCATGCCCTTATTTCATGTATAAATCCTTGATGAATTTTCATAAAAATTTTGTATTCTGATAGACCTTGAAGAGAGCTTTAATTTGACATATTATACACATGATTTGGCTGAGTAATTTGGGAGTAATTTCGAATTGAAATCCTAGGGTTCTTCGCGCATGAAACCCTAAAATCGATTCTTCAATTGTTGATTCCGTTCAATTTTCTTGCAAATTGATGCATGGACTACGTTGCCCATTACATTTAAACCAAAGTCCCTCAATTTATTGATTGATTTAATAGCCAATTTGTTCAAATTTTGGCAAAGTATTCGCCGCCAATTTTAGGGTTTGGTTAGAAGCAAAGCAATCGGATTTCGATGATATTTAGCCATTGTTTCTAGAAAATTAATATGTGTGTTTTGTTGCCCATTAAATTCTAAATGAAATCCCTCAATCAATTTCGTAATACATACCCGAATTGGCCAGAATTTTCGCGAAGCATTGTCGAAATTGTTCAAGGGTTACGGCTCGATAATGCAACTCATTTTGGCCAATCTTTAGACAAATTCGTTCAAAATTGATGTGATATTCTTGTTTATCATAGGATTATTAGCAAAAGCCCTAAAATAATTTTGCAATATGTGCCTAAATGTGAACGAAATTTGGCGCATTATTGTCGGAAAAGCCTAGGGTTAGGGTTCGTAATCTTTGAACTTGATTTACTCGTTTTTGGTCATTATCACCTGCAATTGATTTGTGCATCTTGTTATCCATAAAATTATGAGCAAAAGCCCTCTGAAATGGGTCGCCGATTCATCGGAATTATGCCGGATTTTGCAGATTTTGCGAAATGGTGACTGTCAGTAACTGCACATGCTTTGGGCAATAAAGCTCGATTTTGGACCTCTTTTTTTCCATTTTTGGGCAAATTCATGGTCGAAATTCTTCCTAAAACAAGTTTAGGACAAATTCCAGTGATTTGATTGGATGAATTTGAGCCAAATATGGTGTTCTTGGTGGTCGGGTTGGGCGATGGGTCGAGAGGGCCCGTTTTTTCCTTGCTCCGGGTCGTGGCAGGGTTGAGAATATGGTTGAGCCCCATCACGTGCATGGCACATGACAACCAAAGCTTGGTTCCTTTTTTTTAATATAAAAAAATCTTGTTTTTTGAAAATTTTGAACATATGATTGACTAGAAGGGTTGACTTGATCATAGGGGTTGACCAAGCACAATTTACTTTTTTTTTTGGATATATGGGCATATGAATTTATAGAGAGTGAATGGAATTTTCATGAGATTTCTCAAATCACTCTAAGTGGGTTGACCAAATGGGTTGACTTATTGGTCAAAGGGTTAACTGCATTGATCATAAGCATTAACTTATATTTCAACATTTGTTTTTTTGAAAGATTTCCTATTATGAAAGCCTCTTATTATCAATTGCTGAAGTATAATATGAAATCTAGGGTTAACTTCTTTTGTAACATATGTTTTATATGATATTTGATATCATTTTTGAGAATGAAATATTATGTGATCATGAGAGATATGAACATATTTGTTTAATATCATTGAGATTATTTTGAGTAAAAAATAGTATAAAATCTCGATGATATTTAGCTCATTTGTTTTCAATTGAATTTCATGCTATATGTAATGATTATATATATGTTTGATTAAAATTCATGAAAATTATGTTACATATTATGAGAATATGTTTCATATGTCGCATACAAAAAAAAATTATATATGTATCCTCCCTAAATAAGTTGGAGCCGAGGACATTGAAATTTCTCCCAAAAAAAAAAGTTGATTTTTTTTGAGAATTTTGTTAAATATGCAAATTATGCCTAATATGATTAAATTCATTTTCATACATTTATGGATATATGTTGAATTTTCTTGAAATATTCTTGAGGTTGGCATATCATCTTTGATTAGAAATTTAAGAATTTCTTTTAGAATATTTCAATGTGTGTTAGGTCTTCTGTTAACTTGAAATGAAATGACAAAGTTAATTGTACCAAAACTTTCATTCATACGATGATGATTGGGAACTACATGTGAAGTTTCAACTCTAGGGTCTATGTTTGTGTATATTAACTACATCGGTTATTTCCAAGTTACATGGATATGTGTATGTTAAAATATTAGACGTATGCATGCTTCTGCGCTAATTGTAAAACTTTTGTGTTTTATAAGCATCATCTTAGCTGTCGCAACTGCTAGACTTAGGTCTATCGTTATAAGGTTTGACAATTATAAGAAGAGCCCATATGTCTTCATGAGGGAGCACTTGAGGCACATGTCAAAATGATTAGTGAATTGGCTGAAATGGGCTATGAATTGACCGATGAGCAACAGGTTCATGTCGTGATCCATTCATTGCCTAATGATTGAGGCCATATTAAGATGGTCTTGTCTCAAACTAAGTACATCGTTACTTTCAAGGACATTATGCAACGACTTGAGTTAGAGGATGAGAGACGAGAGGCCACTGAAATGACAGGTGCAGAATTGCACATATCAACCTCTAATTCAAGAAATGACTCTAAAAGGAAGGACCAAAGGAACTGGATTGACAATGCTCGGTCAAATGAGGAACCTGAGCATGTGCAACAAGGAAAAGGAAAATGTACAAGACAGAAGGATTTAATGCAAGTTAAGTGCCTCAACTGTGACCAAATAGGTCACCATGCTTGTAATTGCACTGAGCCCAAGAAGGTATTTAGCAATATCTCCTAGTGACCTTTGTGTTGCTAGTTGCGTTGTTCTTTCTGAAGTTAATCTTATGTGGATTGTAGGTTTAGGAATCCAAACCAAAGAGTTAGGAACCAAGAGGCTTGATTAGGCTTCCAACAGGTTCTTACATGGTTCAATGAGGACATATGTAGAGACAACAACAATGCAGTTGTTGGAGGAATTAGAGCATGCAAGCTAGTCCTGCATAGGCCGATACCCAATCATATGTGAAAACCTACTTGCACCTAGGATCAGTTGGAATAATGTTGCTATGTTGGTTTCATTTGACTATGTTCATGACATTGAAGCCTAATTAGTTTTCTTTTAAGAACACATTTAGTTTTGGTTATGCTTTATTAGAAATGGTTTACTTATAATGGACTGGATATTTGTTCCATTAATCCGAGTGTTTGTTTTTCCACATTCACATAATTATGATGATGTGAAATGTTTATTTGTCATGCTAGACTAGACCATAAGGGCTAAACGCTTATATATGCAAAAGCTAACAAATAAGATTTGTTAGCAAATATAAGTGGACTAGCTCACTTATGAACACAGTCAGACAAGAAAAACAATAAGAAAACCATTTAATTTTTAAGGTCATTAAGAGTCCTATTTCCATTGTAGTTAATTCATTTGAATATTCACGTTCCGATGAATGTGATAATAAGACATAGAGCTTCTATGTTTCATCACATTTCACTTGATTTGGTCTTATTTATTTGCACTTAGATGAGTTTGAAGTGATAAGTTGCTTTAGAAAACATGTGAGCTTGATTGAAAATCAAATAAACCCAAGAGGTTAAGGCCTCAAAGACCAAATCATTACAAAATATATGTTGATATTATTTTAGTGAATATTGTGATGGAAAGGGAATAGTTTATTAGGTAACTATCCCGAAGCGTCTATAACAAAATATTATTATAGATAAAGAAAATAGAATGTTCTTTGATATGGTAGGATCAATAATTGCACAAAATTTTTGAATCTCTTGTTAAGGAGATTTTCTTTCGTTGCAATTTGTGATCTTGACCTTAAACTTTCAAAGTAAGTTGCTACCACTCCATATAAGCTATGGATTAGAACCTGCTCTAAGAGTCTTTGGACCTCACGGATATATGACCCATGAACACAACCCCTCCTATGGAAAATGTCAAAGAGGGAAAGGAAGAGCGTCTTTATGGGATACTCTAACCTTGAAAGTTTTTTTTTGATTCATTGGGTTGTAAGACAGTGGGAGTGTAACTAAAACTTAAACAATGTATATCACATTCTAAAGAATGGATTTCTAAAGAAGGGTGGGATAGGTGAAGGCTTATCTATATTAGCTGTCCAAACTAAATTGGATCACTTTATTCAAGTGGGAGGTTTTTAATTGATGATGAATAAGTTTGTGGTCAAGATCCACCCTCATCATCAAGAGCGAATGAAAGTAATCACGTTCTTATTCTAAGTGGGAGAAAGATAATTGGCCTTGGTTTGAGTGGGAGTAAAATTAATCCTAAAAGGAATGATATGAGATTATATGAATATCTGTTAAGACATGGCTATTAGAAAATACTCCTCCATGCCATTTGGGCAATGAGGTACATGAAACTTTCATGACATTCCTACAAAATGGAAATGAGCAAAGATGCTCTTTCCAACCCTTATAAGGACAAGTGGACTAAGGCAATGGAAATAAAATGGAGTAAATAAAGGTGAACAATTAGTTGGCCTTTTAGGACACAAAGTTATTTAAAAACATATAGGTTCTCAAATTGAAAGGCTAATGGCACAGTTGACATTAGGCTCAACTTGTTACAAAAGGGTACACACAATAGGATATGATCAACTACAAAGAGTTTTTTCCTCCCTCTTATTGCGTACTTTATCCTAATTTCACCTTACTCTAGCTACGATGGCTAGTTTGGACCTACACATTATGCGCATGTGCAAATACCAATCTCAAAGGGATCTAAGTGAAAATCCACTAAAAAGAATCATAAACACAAGGTTTATGGACATGTGAGGTCAATTGTGACCTTAAAGAGTCTTCGATGGATTCGTATACTTGTGGTTACCTCTAGTAGCTGCATTATGATTGATAACAAAAGGTCCAAAAGCAATTTTTTAGTCAAGTCACTATATGTGGATGACTTACTAATAGCTAGAAATGGTGTAGAGTAACTAAGTAAGGCAAAAGGCCTTACCATCATCCAACTTTGAGATGATTCATATAGGTAAAGCAGCGTATGCTCTTGAAATAAAGTTTTCGAGAGAACATTCAAAGTGGTTATTATTTTTCGTAAAGAGAATGACATCAAAAGATCTTTGAATAATCCAATACGCATAACTATGACCCTATTAATACTCACATCAACAAAGGTGAGGTCTTATAGTAAAATGTAGTGCATATTAGATGCGGTATCTTTATATAGATATCAACTATGCCTGAGACTAGCATAGCGGCAAACAGTTAAATCATGAGGAACCTGAAGGGAACCTCCGATCATGCATTTATGAAATATAGGCAATAATTCGCATCAAAAGGGTACAACGATCTTGACTGTGGTAGGTTCATATAAGAAATGAAGCCCCAAATCTATCTTCTAACTTAGCAATAGTGCTAAAGTGGCAAGAAACAGTCATATGTTGCCTTGTAATATGAAGAGTTTATGAAACCGCGAGAGTCTGATTGGTTAAAGAGGTACTTGGATTATTTGGTTGGCGGACCAAATTGTACTGCCCAGTAATGATTTATTCGGACAAGTTGTGATCACATGTACCAAGAACCTTAAGCATTGTTGTAAGACCAAACAGATTGGACAAAAGGTTCAATTTTGTGAATGACATGGTGACACACAAAGCTAGTGAACGTAAAGTATTTCTCTAAGAACGAAATGGTTGTAAAGCCATTGAGCTAGCCCTGGTAAGGGGGTGCGCTTGTTGAGCAATAAGAGCTTAATAGTCTTCATAGATGACAACTATGCACTAACATGTTGCTCACCAATTGTTTTTCCCAACGTTCACAAAGTGATTGTCTAATATTATGAAATTAAAATAAGTCATTTTGCATACACTTATTATTGTTAGAATGTTTGAATATGCATTATTATTCACGGATGCTTGTGTGCATTCTTGAATGTGAGAAGTATGTCAAGTAGACTTGAGGTTAGCCCTCTCACATGGGTAGCCGCCTCCATTGATTTGAGTATCGAAGGGAGATGAGACAAGATGTTAAGTAGAATTATCACAAGGATCAATATGAGAACTTGTCAACTTAAGATCATGAATGTTGCCTTGACAATGACAAAAGGTTATTATAACATATGGGTAAAAATGAATTTTACCTAGCCTATCTTGAAGAGGCTGGATGTGAGTTCAAGTTAATGAGTAAGTTTGGGAACTCAGTTTGGATAATATGGTGTCCAAATATCATCTGTATTGCATTTTGGTTAAAGAACCAAAAGTCATATGCTCCATGGGAAAGGAGAAACAGTTGTAGCGGACCAATCGAGGTAATATAAGTTAGATCTCTACTAATATTTGTGTGAGACCCTATAAGGTTATGGCCTTATATACGTGTACCCTCAAGACTCAAATCAATGACTTAAGACTCAATTCAATGTTCATTATCTTAGTGTGTTGCCAAAGAATCATGAATGATTCAATCTGGTGGGACATGTCTAGAAAAATGAGTTGGATTTGGTCGAGAGTCTTGTGAGAAGAGGAAGATCATTCACGAAATCTCATTATCTTCTATTCATCGGTGCACCAGTCATGACATATGAGTCATAATTATGAATATGAAATATGATGGTTTGATGAGATAAATGAGACATCTTAAAGAGATTGAAATGATCTGGGGTACTTGTATGCTTCCAACTACTCATGTGCGGTTCTTGACGAGAGGCTATATATTCCTAACAAATATATAGCATAGAGCTCTCACAAGTATGCTAGTCACACAACCTATTTGCCCAGTATGAATACTGCGTAGAAATAAAAGAAAAATAAGTTTTTCTGAAGGTAGAAATAAGCACTCCCTTATGCGTGAGCGAGAGTTATTAGACTTAGGGCACAATACACCCATAAGGGGTGCAAGCCCAATAAGTCAACGACTTAAGTTCCTCATAAACCCTAGTTCCTCGACTTCCTTCTAATATAAAAAGGGCGGTCAGTCTATGAAGAAAATGATCAAAGAAACGTTGAGGTTTCTCTAGAGTGAGTTTTCTGCACAAAACCTATGGCTCTAGGCTGTGGGATTATGAATGTTCTCCATATTGTGAGTTCCTTCTACGACCAGTGATTCAAGGCAAGGTTCGATTGTCCTCTGCTGCAGGATTAAAGTAAACTCATTTACGCTTAATTCGTTATATTAAGTCCTTCAATAGGAAATGTGAAAAGAGCAATGCAATAACTTCACTTAGGTTAGGTCATTTAATTAATCATAACTTGGAAGAGCTTTGTGAAGGTACCTATTTAGCTTTCTCCATCTTTGTATCCATCATCTCTCCTTGAGAATGATTCTACTTCTAGGGATGCTATTGATGACACCCTAATTAACTCTTTTCCTTCCGGGCCTACTGACTTAGTTGACTCTAAGGAGACTAAGCAAGATGAGTCTAACAGGAGAGATGGTACATCTCAGCCTTCGACTATTGAGCAGGTCCATAAACCCATTGCACCCTTTTCGAATAAGCTCAGGAACAAGAAATACCAGACCCATGTTAATAAGATTAGAGAGACTTTCTCTCAAGTCGTAATTAATATTCCCCTTTTAGATGCTATCTAGCAAATGCCTCCCTATGACAAGTTCTTGAAAGAGTTGTTCATTACTAGTAGAGTGACAAATGTCCCAAAAAAGGATTTCTTAGCCTATAATGTAAGCTGCATTATCTCACACCAGATCTTGGTGAAGCATGAAGATCCCATTATCCAACCATCTCCATATTCATATGGGACTAGACTATCCCTATAGCATTGTTGGATTTAGGTTCAAGTGTCGATTTGTTTCTATACTTGGTTTATGAGATGTTGGGAGTGGGAGAGTTAAAACCCACTAGGACGATATTCCAATTAGCTGATCGCGTAAAACCCTTAGGGGTGTAGTTAAGGATCCTTTTATTAAAGTGGGTGAGTTCATATTTCCTGTAAATTTTGTCGTTATGGAAACTGAGGTGTTCCTAACCCTAAGGCCCAAATACCTATAATTCTTGGTCAACCTTTCTACCTACTTCAAATGCTTTGATCAATTATAGGGATGGTATGATGAAGTTGCCTTTCAAAAACATGACTTTGATAAGAATATTTTTAATTTGCAAAGACAACCTGCCACTTTTTATGAGAGTGACAGTGTTAATTAGCTAGATGTGTATAAGTGAGATGACTCATGTGCTGATGGCTTGCTTAGAGATGATCTTGGCAATGAGATTTATTCCTTCTCCCCTTTCTTTTGTTATACATGCTCCCATGTTAGAATTAAGACATTTGCCTGATTCCCTTAAGTACGTCTCTTTAGGTCTTAATAAGACTTTTCTTATGATTATTGCATCTGATCTGAATGAGGACCATGTGTGTAAATTGTTGAAAGTACTTTGAGAAAACAATGAGGTTGTAGAGGGGAATTTAGGTGAAATAAAATGTATTAGGCATTTCATTGTGCAACACAGAATTCATTATAAGGAAATGTTATACCTTAAAGAGACCACCAAAGATATGTAAACCCTACCCTACAAGAAACTATGCGCAAAAGGCAATTAAGTGGTAAGATGATGGGATAATCTATCTCATTCCTTATAGTAAGTGGGTCAGTCCAGTTCAAGTTGTTCCTAAAAAGGCCGATATTACCGTGATTAAGAATGACAAAATGAGGTAGTTCCCACTAGATTCTAATCTGACTGGCGTGTCTGTATTGAATATAGGAAATTGAATTTCGGCTACTGGGAAAGACCACATCCTTTTAACTTTAATGAACCAAATGTTTGAAATGCTAGCTAGAAATAGTTACTACTACTTTTTGGACAGGTATTTTAACTACATCCAAATCTTTATAAAATCTGATGACCAAGAAAGACTACTTTCACATGCCTATTTGGTACTTTTTTCTTTAGGAGAACGTCATTTGGTCTTGTAATTCTTTTCAGTGTTGCATGATTTTTATGTTTTCTGACAAGATTGAGCAATGCATTGAGGTGTTTGTGGTTGATTTTGTTATGTTTCGTTCCTCATTTAATGGCTATTTGGCTAATCTGACCAAAGTTTTGCATAGATTTAGGGAGAAAATTTTGAATTTAAACTAAGAAGAATGTCATTATATGGTAAAGAAGGAAATTGTTTTACGGTATGTAATTTTGTATAATAGGATTGAAGTTGATAAAGCTAGAATCAGTTTGATTGGTAATCTTTCCCTTCCCACTCGCGTGAAAAATATTAGGTCATTTTTAAGGCATACAGGATTTTATAAACGATTCATCTAGGATTTTAATCCCTTGACCAACCTCTTTGCTATAGATGTGCCTTTTCACTTCTCTGAAGAGTGTTTAAAGGCATTTAATATGCTGAAGAAAACCATGACTTTTGCACCTATCTTATATGCTCCCATCCGGGGAGAGCCCTTTGACCTGATGTCTGATGTTTTTGACTATGCTGTGGGGGTTGTCTTAGGACAATGTGTAGATAAGGAATCTGATGTAATATATTATTGAAGTCATATCTGGAATGATGCCCAGTTGAACTACAATGTGACTAAGAACGGGTTGTTGACAATTATGTTCGATTTAGGAAAACTTCGGCCTTACTTGATTGGCTCTCATATGAATGTCCACATCGACTTTGCTCCACTAAAACATCTCTTATACATGAGGGATGCAAAACCTGGTTGCTTAGATGGATTTTGCTCTTGAAGGAGTTTGATTGTGAGATTCAAGATAGAAAGGATTCTAAGAACCTGATTGTTGACCACCTATCCTGGATAATTGTGAAAAAAGAGAATGAGTCCCCCATTTGTAAGTGCTTCCCTGATGAGTAGCTACTCATGGTTTAATCTGAACCATGCTATGCTGACATTGCTAATTACCTAGTGAATAGTGAGATACCCCTGGGTTGGAGTAAGCATGATCAAGATCGATTCTTTTATCTGGTGAAAGTTTTCTATTTGGATTCCCCTTAATTGTTCATATGTTCCGCTGATTAGATTTTTAGGAGGTGTATTCCTGACAATGAGATTAGAAATGTCCTTTTTTTCTATCACAACTAAACTTGTGATGGCCATTTTAATGGTAAGAAAATAGCTGCAGTAGTTCTTCTGTGTGGTTTGTATTCGCTACCTTATTTAAGGATGCCCATTTATATTACAAGAGCTATCCTAGGTGCCGACAATTTGGGAAAATTAGCAAGAGTGGTATAATACACCTTAACCCGATAATTATTATGGAGATCTTTGATGTTTGAGGGATTGATTTCATAGGACCGTTACATATTCTTTTGGGAATGAGTACATCCTTCTTGCTGTAGGTTATGTGTCTAAGTGAGTGAGGTTGTGCCGACCAGGACAACAAAGGCTAGAGTCATCCTCAAATTCCTTAGGGAAAATATTTTCTCTAGGTATGGCATGCGTAAGGCTATCAGTAGTAACTAGGGTACTTATTTTGACAATCGTTCTTTTAATGAGTTGTTGAAAAAGTACTTGATCATTCACCATTTAGCCACTACTTATCATCCCTAAACTAGTGGCCAGGGAAAGGTTTCTAATAGGCAAATCAAACAGATTCCAGAAAAGACTGTGAGCAAAAATAGTAAGAATTAGGCATATAAGCTCATTGATGCTTGATTGGCTTATAGGATAGCTTTTAAGACCCCTTTGGGCATGTCTCCTTTTAGGATTGTCTATGATAAGCCTTGTCATCCTTACATAGAACTTGAGCATCAGGTTATGTAGGCTATAAAGACTTTGAACCCTCATTTAGAGACAGTTGGGGTAGAGAGGAAGTTTAAGTTGAGTGATTTGAAGAAATTAGAGTCGAGGCCTATGAGAACTATAGGATGCATAAGGAGAGAGCAAAATTTTTCCATGATAGGCATATTAACAGGAAAGAGTTCTTCTTAGGTTAGAAGGTGTTACTTTATGTCCCAAACTACACCTTTTTTTGGGTAAGTTGAGATCTCATTGAACTGCTCCTTTCATTGTTTCTCATGTTTTTCCACATGGTGCTATAGAGATACAAAACCCCATGAGAGGTATACATTTCAAGGTGAATGGACAAAGATTGAAGCTATTTCTAGAGCTACCTACAGGGGAGATAGAAGTAAAGTGTCCAATGCTCAACAAACCACAGCATAGAGACAAAGGATGAAAAAAATTCATTTATGGTTCATGAGGTTTGGTGTAATGATTTACAAGACCTACGAGTTTGGAAAAATATTTTTAGGGTACAATTGTTTGGATGAAATGATTTTCAAGGGACAAACATTTGTCTTTCCAACTCAAAAATTTTTTTGACATTGCAAATTAGCCCCAAAATGGGGTACTCATTCTGACTTTGTTATTTTCTATGATCTTTAAGAAAATATGACCATTATAGTGTTTTTCACTTCTTATAATGACTTCACTGGTACTAGTTATTATAATTTACCACTTATATCATAAGTATTATATTTTCTATGATTATAGGTCTACTATGCTTATCAAAATAATAAAAGATAATTAGAGAGTTTTGATCATTACCTAAACTTAGTCAGCGCTGGACCCTAATGTTCCTCTGGCTTCCATTTTTAAGGGATCACTAATATCAATCATACATTCCTTAGATCAGGTACATCACATATCCATTTCATTTTCGACCTCCGGCCTCAGTTACTAATTATCAAGTTTTTATATTTGTAAGAATAGTGAAATTTTAATCAAAAATTATAATATTTAAGTCATAAGATTCAATTGAATAATATCTCCTTCTAAAAAAACTTCCTTTATTAAAAGCTTGAATGTATAAATATTATAGTGGAAAGATTAAAGAGAGATTTAAACTACCAATATCATCAGAGATGTTTGCTTACAGAGAAATGAAAAAACTAGGCTTCTCTTTTGCTCAAGTATGCTAAAATAACTGTGCCCCCTCACAACACACAACTTCCCCTTTTATATAGGAGATGGAATACATAGGATGCCCTAGGAGTTAAAATTTCAATGAAATATGAAGCATGGGTCAGACTTCAAAGAAATCTTTCTAATTGCTTCAAATCTTCAATCTTCTCAGGAAAGTTTTCCATTCTTTCCAAAATTTGCTTTTGTCAAATAATTTGTCTAGTTTTTATTTCTAGACCTAAAAACTCTCTGTCTTGTTCAATATAAATGCACTTGTTCTTACCAAGGATAATCCCATTATCAAGGCATCTTTGGATGACAACTTGAGCATCATCTTTGTGCTATTATTTGGTCTTAGAAAAGATAAGAATATCATCGATATAAACTAGACAATAATAATTAAAATCTTTGAAGATGTTATCCATTTTTCTTTAGAATATTTGAGGTGCATTTTGAAGACCAAATGATCATTGCCCACTCATAATGTCCTTGAACGGCGCTAAAGCTAGTTAAAGGAATACTTTCTTCATCCATTTTTATCTACTAGTATCCGCTTTTACAATCCATTTTCGAGAACCAAGAGGCTCCTTGAATTCCATTCAAAAGAATTGTTTTTCCAAGAATGTAATAACCATCAAAGATAGTATTACCATTAAACTTTATGTAATCAATTACCATTCTAGCTTAGTCCCTTTTTTCTTTAGCATGAATTTTCACCATGAAAGCAAGACTAGTGTGAGGACTCTTACTATTCCTGATTAACTCTTTATCCAAAAGTTTTTTGATTTCTTTATCAAATAATTGGATATACTAGTGCACGTACATCATTTATTTAACTCAGATAATAGTATTGGGATTTAACAAAATAATCTTTGTAAATATTTTATCTTTATCCCAAACTTTTAGCGGGTTATCAGAGTAGAATTCTTTGTATAATTCTTCTTGTTATTCAACAATCTGCTCTTTAATGGATAACTCAAGTAGTGAGATTGTTAGTACTGTTTCACGTTGTGTAGGAATCACCTTTTGGCCATACTGACTAGGTGTAAACTCAATCTTCTGATGAATGTGTGCATTATTTAATTTATCGATAGGAACCAAGTGACCATTCACTGTGAATATGATTTCGTTTATGGTCTATGTGCATGGAGAATATAACATTTGAAAATTTTTGTCTATAATCATATCATGAGATGGTTGAGCAGTAGCCTGTAAAACTAGTATAATGCATCAAAATCCTATTTCAATGGATAACCCTTCTATGATTTCATTGTGGCTCATTATGCTATTATCAACTATTCTTATTTACAAAAGATTCTTCACTTTTTTCCACATGAATTCTAAAAATAGTGACATTTTTTCCAAAACACACATAACTACCGCTATTGATGTAAGCACAAAATTCATATCTATTGTATCCCTCTAAGTATATATTTATTGGGATATAAATGCTATTAGGATTAGTATTAGTGGCTTTATAACATATCTCTATAGTCATATTTTTTTAGTAGCTCATCCTTATAAATTGGTTTACTAATGGTGCTTGTTTTGTACTGAATGATTTTTCTAACTAAATTCATCCTTTGATATACACCATTTCATATAGGTTCAAAACTCATTCTACTCATTTCACTAGTCATACTATTTTTTCATCTTCTTTAACTATTGAAGATCATTATTCCCATTTCGAGCTTGAACTCATATTTCTTAATAGTTAGGGTTTAATGGTAATTTTTTCATTCTCGTCAATTTTTATTACAATTTTCTTATTCATTTTGGTAGGATCAGCAAAGCCAAATATCCAAGCCATATGAGTTTTTGTTTCCTATAGATTAAATTCATTCTTTGAATTTTCTCCTTGGAGTAGGACTTTCTAATTTTTCTACCTCTATCATTGTTACCTTAGTCTTCGAATCTATGGTATTATCTAATTTGTAGGTTATTTTTTAAAATATCTATAGTGGGTAACTTCTTCTCTTCATATCCATCCTAACTATTTTTATCTTAAGGGACAAAATTTTTTCGGCCAATTCATCTTTTAGGCTCACATAGTACCCAAGTCGAAAATTGAATTCTACTAGACTATTACACAAATTAGTCTTGATCCTTGTGATCATTTGGTTTTTAAAATATGGTATGTCAGACATCACAAAGCAAAGCATAGAGATCGATATCTTTATCATAATATTGTAATGGTGTAATTTGAATTTGGACACTTCCAACATGGGTGTATTTGTACTTTCTATCCTCAGTTAATGAGGATAACTTCTCCCATATCATATTCACATTCTTTCATCTCTAATCTCCTTCCATCATTTCGTATACGTACTTACTTTTAAATTGAAAGACGATTTTTTATATATCATATCTTTTTGTTTTATAGTAAGGAATTAATCTCTTTTGACCTCTTCATTCTCATTATCTACTATAGATTCTTCTCCTTGAAGATCACTGAGACTAATTGAGCTACTTTCTATCATACAACTAGTTTCTTCATAATCACTTTCTCCGTATTCATCTTCCATACTATCTCACCAATCACTTTGTTGTTTTTTAAGGAAAGATCAAGTGCTTCTTCTTCAGTAAGCTCAAAACAATCTAAACTTCCCAAGTTTCAGTAAGTTTGTCATTTTGCATTTGTTTGCGTAATGTCCTACTTTTCCATATGGCCAACACTTACAACTATTTTTCCCAGTAGGACAACGAGTAACTTTTCTAAAAAAACCTTTGCCATTTGGGACTTGGCTTGTTATAATACTTTATCTTGGATTTTTCACCAGTTTCCTTTTTAAAACTCAGTTTTTTTATAAAATTTTCATTTCCTTCTCTTCTCAATTTCATCTCCCCATTAATAAGGAGTATCCAAGCAGGCTGGAAATTGTTTCTTCATTTTCCTTTTTTTGGGGCATCAAAACATTGATCATTAATGTAATTTCTTAAATGTGAGATTCTTATATCAAGGGTATCAATGAGATTTGTTTTTTCAAGCCATGTAATGTACTTTTAATTGATTATGAAATTTATGGGATAAGGTAATTTGTCATAAAATAGACCAAGATTGGTTTCATTATGTCAAATTTTGTAATAATATTGACTAGATTCAACAATATAATTTTTCAGATATCTCATGTCCGAAAGCTCTATGTTATTAATCTTTCTTTGCCACTCTCTAACTTCTTCTTCGAAATCAAGTTCAGCTCTGATAAATTCGGTTTCAGTTTCCTTGCATAATTGTTCGAAATAGCAACAGATGTTTCTATCATTCTTAATACATCCTTTCTTCCCTATATAGTGAGTCATATTAATCAGCTACCGCATGCCATAAAAACTATGTTCGATATAGTTTAAGAAATTTTCAGCAGTCCATGTAGTATTCAAATTGAGGATACTATTCATGCTCCTTTTCTAATGTTCAAATGTTTCTTCTCTAGTATGAGCTCCATCTATGTTTAGGACATAACCATTTGACTAATTGAGGTAAGACTAATTTCTTCAAAGTATTATTTTTTAAAGATGATTGTTTATCATAGTGGAACATATCTAAGTCTCGTAAAATGATTTCTTTTTTAAAGATGATTCACCAGACTCTTCAAGTTTCAACATTACATTGTCAACTAAATTGGATTCAAATTTGTTGATCTTGCGCTCTTCACTAATTTCATAGATATCACTTCCAGCTACTAGTTTACCATATTTTTTATACAACTTCTTTCTAACTTCTTCTAAATGAACAACATTTAGATCTTCTAGTCAGTTAGGTTCATTTGTTGATACATTTCTTTTTCTAAGTGGATATTATCTATCTCTTCATTGTCGTCAGATAGTACCTTATTTACTATTTTGCCCATGATTTTGTTTAATTTTTCTCGATTTTGTTCTTAACAAGCATATTTTGTAACTCTTCTAGATTGTACTGCTTATATTCCATCCTTTTTCTCTTTCTCCGTCTCCTCTTTTTTTGGTGATTTTTCAGTTGATTTTGTTACTATTTTTTCAATTTTTATATCTTGTAAGGGAAATGAATTTTTATTTTTTAGGTTTTGGAAATGATATTTATGATGAAATGAAACATTAAACCTAGATTAGACTTTCCACTATGTCTGTTTGCGTTGATTAAGGAAAGATGAATTACAAACAATTGCTTCTTTACATCCTTAAATTTAGTCGTAATTTTCGTTAATTCCGCTTTTAATTATAAAACTATATCAGTGATATAACATAACTGCGGCACTACTGAAGTGGATCCTTTTAGGATGTGCACAATATGTGAATAATTAGAAGCAGAACAAGTAGATGATGTTTTAAGCATTAAGTGCAATTACTTAGCTAATTTAATTATTAATTATCTTAATTATCTTAATTAATTTTTTTATTCACATGGCTCTAATACTAGTTTTTGCTGATAGGAAATTAAACAACATAATACTAAAAGCTATGGGCTAAGTTGCAAATATTTTTGATAAATTTTTGAAAATGGGCTCAAATATCAAAATAATAGAAATTTAGAGTACACAATGTAATTAAAAAAGTTAAATTTGGTCAAGTTTGGTCCCGAAAATTATTTGCCCTAAAGTTGGAGGGACCAAAAAAAAAATTATTTAGAAATTGTGAGTTTAGAAAAGTATACTCTAACCTAGGTGACCGTGAATGAAATTCATTCACGAGTATGTGAAGGTTAGCTTGGATGCATCTCGCATTCAATCTGGTACTATTGCTCCTTTGTATAAAACCTTAATTTGTATATATATTTTATTTTATTTTCATATGCATGCAATAGGGACGTTGCATTAAATGTGGGGGCGATGGCTTTTGCATATTTTTTAATTATATTATTAAAAAACCAAAAATACCAAAAATATTGTTTTCCTTTGTTTTCTTCTCTTTGCTTTATTTTGCTTTGGGGAATTTGTGTACTATTTAGACTGACTTGACCTCTTGTAACTTAGTACTAGTTTGTATGTAGGTAGGATGTATATGATAAAAACTTAGTCCTAAGTGTGACACTCTATGCCCTAATTCTAGTTTCATCATTCCATCATAATTGTGAGTCTAATTCTTATTTTGTATGTCACCATTGCCTTAGGGTCTTAGGCTTCCATAGTCGATTCTCCCACTTGTATCTACGTAGTTGCTTTTGTTTTTGCTTTTAATTCACATTAAAAAAAAGAAAAAAAAAATCAAAAAAATAAAAGAAAAAAAGAGTCAGAGTCGGAAATTATAATTATCCCTTTGAGACATGTGGTACTTGGTGCTACCCTTTGAGACAGTATTGCCATTGGAAAAGTTTGCTTCTAATGTCAGTGAGTCAATAAAATATATTATGTCATGTCAAGTGGGGTTGATTCAAACTCTGGTGAGTGAAACTCCTATGATGATTGTACATTTACACACCACACACTACATAGGATGCATTTTCTGATGGTCTATAGGGTGAAAGTTGGTGTATGGATGTGATCGATGGAGTCTTGATATGTACATTGTGCATGTATGTAATTTAATACTTGGGTCATAAATGTAATATTATTGGTTAAGTGTGTCTGGTTTTTCCCTACATATTTGTGTATGTTTTGTAAAAATTCAACAAGATATTGTCCAAAATCTGTATAGTTGAAAAAGACAAGTTTGAGTTATTTTTTTAAGCTTGAATTGTACGAATTAAATCAAAATTTCTCTCTAAACTCCGTCTATTCCATTTCTGTGGAGTAGCAGCCAGTCTACCGTATTTAAATCTAGGGTCAATCAGAACCAGTCTCTCTATAATTTTGTAATACAAGGATAAGGTTACTGCATCATACCTCGTCACACCCAACATGGTCGGAGGATTTTTGGAGATTTTGATTGGATTTTGATTTGTAAAATTCAAAAGATTTTCTATTTTCCCTTTGTCTTTTCTTTTTTCTTTTAAAGCTTTTGTGGACACATCTTCTGCAAAACCCTCACAAGTCCTTATTCATCTGCTAAGGAGGAACCTAGAGGTTTAAGCGGCATATTGCATATGCCAAATTCAACCGTAATTCGTACAAAAGTGAGTTAAGATTTTCATTTTCATTTTTTTGTTTCCTAGAAACTTAGTTTATTTTACTTAAGGACAAGCAAAATCTTTGTTTGGGGGAATTTATTCAATTAAATGTGTATACATTTTTATTCCCTTATTTACCTAATTTATACTTGTAATAGTTGTTAAATTTGGATTTTTATTTTTATTTATTTATTTTTTAGGTAAATAAAAAAATTAGGAAACAAGGGGGAAAATCAAGAAAACCAGCATATTCTGAAGCCACAACCCAAGTTGATATGGCGCAATTTGCATAGCCCAATCTTGCTTGCCGACCATCCGCTATTTGCATGAGCGAACCTTTCCCTCACATGCTGTCCCTCATCCTCCTCCTTAACCTGATTGCATCATCACCACTATCCTCTTCATATTCTCCATCTTCTTTGCATAAACCGTGGAACCACCTTCCCCTTCTTTACCTGTCATTATCTTCATCCATAACCCACCATCAATGGCTAGATTTGTTCAGAATCTGTCACTTAGACCCAGTCAATTAAGTACTTGATTTTCGTTAATCTTGGTCGTTTAAGTGAGATGCTGAGGAGCCTAAATAATTAAAATTCATGTGGAGGAAAGAATCAGCATCAACTACCCAAATTTTTTGGACTTGGAGATTTATATGGTAGGCAAATTTGTGTATACATAGGGGTGGAATGGGAGGTGTATGGCATCAGTTCAGTTGTTAAATAATCAGTTGCAATCTAGTTCTCTTGATGTGTATTTTTGTCCTTCACCAGTTTCAGATCGTAGAAATTCCTGGATTCTTCTCCATTTTTAGCTCAACATCCTAGTAAGCCATTGTTGAACTTGAGCTCGTTGAATGTGATTTTCTGTCTTTTCTGTCCTAATTTTTGTCACTTAATTTGGATTAATTTGAGTCTTAGCATTAAGCTTCAATTGTTGGCTTACTCTTTTTTCTTCCTGTGCTCCGTTTTCGAATCTGAGTCAACACCACTTTTGACTTACCTCTGCTTAATCTCTTCCCAGTTGATATTTTATCAACTTTATGGCTTTCCCTTTCCTTTATTTTGTACTTTGCTAGTATGTGTTTGCTTATTATTTTCATTTCATCATTATTGTTTCTTTAACTGTCAATTTACCTTTTTGGTGCAGAGCATGTGTGTGTCTATTGGCATTGAATCTTCAATTTGGTTTTTATTGCTTTAAAGCAATGACTTCAATTCTACGATTGCACCCAAAGCCAAAGTTAGATAAGGTTCTAATTGTATATAGGAGAGCAGTGACCAGCAAGTTTTAGCTAACTTTTGTTTATTGGTGCCAATGTCTCTATTGCTATTGTCATGTTCTTCCCGTTTCCCCTCCTCAATGTAGTTTAATTAATGATAGGTTGACTTTGAGCCAGTTAATGAGCCTTAGTAGTTTTTCTTCCCATTAGTAATATTCAGTAACAAAATGGCATAAACTGACACTTTCATCTTCATGTAAACAACCCATATTCACTGGATTATATTATATGTTGACACCGTGTGCATGTGGGAGCCTTTTACATTAACACTGAAGATGATGTCTACCGCTTTAAGGATGACGGCTATCCCCAGTAGGATAATGCCTATCCATTTCAAGATGATGTCAATCCATTGTTTGCTTATTCATTTAATGCCCTATAAATAGTAAACCATCCCCTTGCCTTAATTAATGAATTGGACTTTACTAAACAAACAAAAATGGTAAGTATTAATTACTAGACATTTGCACAAGGGCGAGGAAGTTTAGTAAGATTAATGTAACTTATATAACTCGTAACTAATTCACCTTTCTCAATCTAATAATCATTTCTATTTGGTTTACTTGCCTTTATCTCACTATTGGGATCAATTGTGTCAGTTGTCAACTTTTAATTGGCTTAAATTATCTATGAATCTTTCAATTTGTCCGTATTTGCCTGCTTAGGTGGGGATATTACCGAAATAGATAGGTAGATTAGGATAAACATACAAATCCTAGGACCCATAAGCCTAGTCATATACCTATAAAGACATACCTTACACTAACAAGGACATAGAATCATAATCTCTCAAACTTTTCATTCATATATATCTAGGTAATTAAATGTCTTTTATTTGGTTGATTCTCCATCAGCACCCTCTCCCGCACGTCCGTTGCCTTTTCAAGCTAACATCTATAGTATTTAAGTTCGCATGATGGTAACATCTAAATTACTGGTAGTATGTCATGCAGATGAGTAATATTACCAGTGCAGCAACTTATGAAGCAAGCCCTTGTAAGGAAAATGTGGTTAAATCAAGGCACAACAAAACAACAAAAAGAGATTTGTATAACATAAGCCTGTGCGATGAACTTCCAAAAATGGCAATACAAAAGAAAAGAAAATTTGTTGTGATTTTTCAATATTTTCTACTAGGTAATCTAGCAGTCTTTATGCATGACGATAATAAATTTTCTTACAGGGCCCCTTTTTTTATCTTTCTTCTTCAAGCTCAGATTATGGAAGAAGGAGACAAGGTATCATCAAAAATTGGTTTTATTATGGGATAGATAATGATGTTCATTTTGATATATTTTATGTCTTTACATTTAGCAACGGGTATACCTCATGTAGTAATTGTCCTACCTAGACTTGTCAAATCTGTTGGACAAGTCAAATAAAGGTTGGATGTATTCTGGGTTATGGTTAAATACATGCTAGCGTATTTCAGTTTTATGGGGTTAGGGTCAACCTAACAGGGTTTGGAGTGCATTTTTAGTGAATTATTTCTGTTTTTGTCAAAATCAAAATCTTGACATATTTATTACTTAAAATTATTTGTTTTTATTAAACAAGCATTGTAATTGTAATTTCTTAAAAGAATATCAAAAATATTCAAACTTTTCAATATGACATATGAAGGTCATGTACAGGTGGACCATGAGTCATGTTTGAATGGGTTGGCCTATATATTAAAATATGAATAATGGGTTGGGTCATTCGTAGGCCAACCCATGTAAAGCACGTTAACGAGTCGAAGCAGTTCGACCCATTACTAACCCATTTAATAATTCGACGTTCTGTAATTAACCTACAATTACCTAATCATGTATACTTTATTAGTGGGTCGATCCTAACATGAACACAAATTGGTACATTGCCCAACATTGACATCAAGTTCGAGGCCAATTAGAAGGAAACTAAACAAATGAATATTACAGACACAAAAGATATTATAATTATCTATTAATTATAACATCAAAATTTTAGATTACTATAGAGTAATATTATTTAAAATGCTATGAGACATACTCATTTCACTAAGAATATAAGTGTATAACTTGCATAATTTTAATACTTGTCTTATTCTAAATTAATTTTCTCAAGACTAGATAGTTATTTCATAACCAATTTTTAAAATTGTTCAATTTAAAGTTGTATATGACGTTATTTTATGGGAATGAATTTGGCAAGGAACGGGAACTATCGTCTAATTTACGAGGGGATGCGATAATTGTATAACATTTCTTTAAAGGAATCATTGTAATGAAAAACTATTATGATTAAGGGGCAAAAATTAAAGATAAATAAATAAATAAGGATACAATATTCGCGTTGAGCGGACAGGTTTGGGTTCGGATTTGGGTCGGGTTTGACCAAAAAAAATTGCGAGTTTTTTGGGTTCGGTTTATTTTGAGTTCAGATTGACAAAAATCGTGTTCGAACCCCAAAATTTTCAGGCGGGTTCAGGTCGAATTTTTAGGTCGGGTTAGTCTGTGCCAGGTCTAGTCCTACCTCTATCCTATCTTTTGTTTCACTTCTTATGGGACATTTACAATCACCAATTTGATTAGGGATACGTGTATATGGATCTTGTCACCATCATAACAAAAAACACATAACGAATCATTATCCTCAAAGCTGATAAACTAAGTAGCGATCTTCAATTCAACAACTTTTGGTTCCTAAAATATCTATCCTCCATTAAGGTAAATCTATATTTTTTGAAGCACATTCAACTGTGGTTAATTGCATCTAATTCAAATTGTTTGAAGTTTATATCGTCATATTAGGTCCACACATATGCATAAATCCTACTTTTAAATACAGAAAACAATTTAATGGACAACTATTACTTTTAAGATTGCTATTGTAGGATAAATAAGACTGGCCTGGATTGCGGAATTAACTTTCGAGAATAGTCCACGTTGGTAGTGATGCTAGGCAGCTACCAGAGTCACCTTAGGGTTCATGTCCTAGACCCAAAATCTGGTAGATGGTAGGGCTACCATGAGAGGGGAATGGAGGAGACTGTGAGAGTGTTATTTTCTGTAACTCCTAATTGACTTGCTAACCATTCTTAGATGGGTTGGGGGGACAATTAGGCTTGCCGCCCTAAGTGGCTTCTATGGCCATCGGGTCTAAACATTAGGCTCGGCCAACAGCTCCCACTCGGCTACATAGGCTGCAAAACACATGCTCTCCACAAATCACAACTCTTCACGCTTCATACTAGAAATAAAACATGCGACCGAAAAGTAACAAGTAGTGTTATATTAAGTTACAATCTCACTAACATAATACTTTCACAAAGTATGATACCCCAAATCATCCTAAACATCACCAGTGGCATCTCCAATCCCTTATGCCATGATATATCATATGATTATATGCTCAATATAATCGTCCAGGTTGATATTGGTGATGATGGATAACTTCATATTATAGATTTAAGTTAAAGGGTCATTGTCTATGGGGTCACACAGTGACAAGAGGTAGAGAGGTCAATTGTCACTCTGTGTATGGTTGTCTTTTAAGCACACAAAGTATGAGATGTGTGTCATGACATAGATTCCACTCAACTGGGCTCCTCACTCTATATGCCATGCAAATCGTCAGTCTAGATTTTTATCCAAAGAATCTAACCTGAGCCACTAGATTAACATACTAAATGTCAATCTTGACACTCAAGATTCGGCTTTTAAGGCTTCAATATGAAATCCTATCTCATATTCGACTCCCTCAAGTCTCATCTTAGACTTACTAAGGCGACTATATCTTATCACATTCATACACTTCCAGTATGAGTAATCAATATTGCACACTTAGTGCTGATATCCTTTAGTCTCATCCTGCGTGCTGCTCAAGCGTCAGGGCGATTGCTTGTGTGAGTAGGCTAAGCAGAAGCCTGTCATATTTCAATATGCCTAACTTGCAGTAATAAATTATGAGCATTTTGCTCATTACAAAAAAACCTTGTCCATCACATGCAAGATATGTACCAAAACTGAACTTGTGAATTCCTAGACTCAACATATGTGTTTCGAACGTATCACTAAAGATAGGTTTAGTCAAAAAGGGACATAATCATCACCTTCTTGATGTACATATACTTTGTGGCAATGACTTTTGTCTCTATGGTGACAAGCAACACTATATGCCTCCATAGTTAACTGCGTTGTGTAGTTTTGCTTCTTAATGCACCATGACATGGCTCTCCCACTCAGGATAAAGCATATCCTGAGGTTAACCTGGACTCATCTGGGTCACCACCCCAATCGGCATTTGAGTAACTTCTGAACTTGAGGTCCTTGCCTTGATAGTAAGAGACTAAGTTAGCTATACCATGAAGGTAGCACATGATTGTCTTGACGGCTTGCCAATGTGCAAGTTATGGGTTGCTCTGGTAACGACTTACCAAGCCAACTGCAAAGCAAATGTCAGGTCGTGTACATAACATGGCGTACATTAAGCTTTCTATGGCACCAGCGCAAGGGACATTACTCATTTCCTCCTTTCTTTGTCTATTTTGGGGCATTGGTCGAGACTCAAAGTTAAACCCTTCTCAACTGGAGTGTCAATGGGTTTGGAATAATATATACGGAATCGTTCTAAGACTCTCTTGACACATGCTTCTTGGCACATACCTAAAATTTTCTTAGGACGATTTCTTATTATTTCCGCACCAAGGTCATACCTGACTTCATCCATGTCCTTCATCTCAAGGATGGAGGATAATCACAGTATGAGACGTGTGTCATGACATAGCTTCCTACGGCACATGGCGTACATAGCTAGCTGAACCCCATGGACGTAAATGGTTCAATGATGGCTTCTTACCAAACCATAATTCATATGGTGTGGAAGGTATACTTTTGCTTGGCACACGGTTAAGGATATAAGCTGTCGTAAGCAACGCATCCCCCCAAAAAACATATTAGGAGATTTGCCTGTGCCATCATTAACCTGACAATGTCAAGTAATGTACGATTTATGTGTTCCACAACACTGTTTTGTTGTGGGTGCGTGGATCGTTAGCTGTCTCTGTATACCTTTTTCCTCATAGAACTCTTTGAACATATCAGAAAGGTATTCATGACCTCGATCAGTCTGAAGATTTTTAACTCTTCGTTCTAATTGAGTCTTTACTTTTAGTTACGAAGCGTTTGAATATATCAAGTTCCTCGTAGCGATGAGACGGTAGGTACACATACCCATGTCGTGAATAACCATCTATAAGGGTGATGAAATAGATAGCCCCCATGATGTACCTTAACGTTCATTCCACAAATGCCTGAGTGGACAAATTTTAGGGGACTAGATGCTCTCGAAATCTTACCAAAAGGCTTTGCTTTGTCAGCTAGACATTACTCACCTAGGCAATCTCAAATACCATCTCTAGTTAGCTTGTTTACTCTACCTTGACCCTCATCATCAAGTCGAGTATGCCGAAAAACAAAGTTCAAAGAAAACAACAAAGATGGAAGATGTCGGGATAGATGGAAATCAAGAGAGAAAATTAATATCAGAACTAAAAAGATACAAAGGTATGCTACACCCTAAGTGTGTAGAGAGCATCGTGGAGAAACAACTTATTTCCTTCACGGGGTTTGAGTTGATGTGTTGCTATGTCAAGGACATGTTCCTCACTGTCATTTCCTAAGACAACAGTATGTGAACCAACCGGGTAGTATGTTCACAAGATCAGCTTAGCCTTGAACTATGTGTTTAGTTGCTCCTATTTCTTCAGTCCACCAAGGAAGAAAGTTGGTAACTACTGCTTGGGAGCACACATGTCATTTAGTGTGTAACTGTGAAAGAAGCTACCTTGCTTAGCTCGAGACGATCCCAAGCGGTGGGTTTCTTCTTTTCACAGTTGTAACACTTCATACGTTCTATATTCTACTCTCTATTGACGTTGATCTTTTTCCCTTTTGGTAATACCATCCTTAGGTTCGAAGTTTTAAAAGGGGGATGAATCTGGTCAAACCGGATGCCAAGCTGATCCCACATACCCGCAACAGTGGGATAGCCTTTAGATTCCCTTGCTGGATCATCATGCATGCAATACCACATGGTTAGCATGCTGATCGATCTATTCTCGAACCATTCATGGCATGTCATTAGTCTCTCTCTTGATACTGCTCACAGACAGCTATACTATGTTATTCACATCTTTGCCTATCCTACGAGACTTTAGAAGCCGTTAAGTGCTCTAACACTTCACGTTTTTTCAGAAGAAGCTAAATCTTCTAACACTATATGTTATAGTTTAATGTTATCTTTACTTTTCATTGGTAAACTAATCACCAACCATATTTTAAGTGCCATATCTAAA
The DNA here is from genome assembly GCA_017589665.1 of Selenicereus undatus. NCBI lineage: Eukaryota > Viridiplantae > Streptophyta > Magnoliopsida > Caryophyllales > Cactaceae > Selenicereus > Selenicereus undatus. The sequence goes on along the minus strand of JACYFF010031954.1, from coordinate 29,298,575 downwards.
AGTATATATTTAAGAGACGGACATTAGGCATATTGTCAGATAATTAAATTATCAAAAACTCCATCAATTATGTCGTATGATCGAAAATTTCGCTAAGCCCATAATCATCACATACAAGCATGAATTAGAAATCTCTATAATTTAATTACTACATTTTTTCCATGAAACAAAATTTATGGAGTGCACAATTTGCTAAACTAATTAAGACATCTAGAAATATCACAAAGATATTCAACTTTAATCATGTAAAACAAATTTACATGAAGTTATATAAAATGAATTTATATAGTTACTAATATGTCATTTAAAACTCTATTTAATGACATATTAACTAAAAAGGAATTACATGTAAGTAATTATGTGGGACACATCCATATAATGTTGCAAACTTTAAACAATATGAAACGAATTCATATAATATGTCTATTTAGTGTTATAATACATTATTATTCATTAAGCCAAAAATTCACATTTAGCCGTGTAAAACATATTTACACAAGGTTTATTTTATATGAAACTAATTCATATATTTTATTATGAAAATAATTTGTTTATATTCTAGATATATAACACGTAGTTATACATCATGTCTTTAAGATTCATATTATCATTATATATGGATGTGAAGTTAGGAGTTTCCTTAATTTAATTATCAAGTTAACTCCATAGAATTTTGTTAAACTAATTAACACTTTAATTTAGTGACTACTGCACAGATATTCACTTTTTATTATGCAAAACATATTTACATGAGCTTATGGTATACAAAACTAATTCATATAACATGTCACTAAAACAAATCCAACATATAACACATAGTTATATATCATACCTATAAATTTCATATTATCATTACATAAACAATAATACAAAATAATCAACTATAATGATATAAACTTGTAACTTCTCTCAGCATATAAGACTAACTTATTTAGCATGTAGGTCAAATCAAGAACTACATTAAATGGGCCGGAAACAACCCGACCCAAAAAGGAAAAACATACCTAAATTTATAAAGCAAAACTGCGCCAAAAAGAAAATAAAAAATCAACCCATATGAAAAATGAAACAAATGGGCCTTTTATAAGTGAGTAGCCCTCACTTAGCTACCCCGCTAACCCTACTACAGCTTCCTCCTCTCTCTCTCCTCTCTATCTCCCTCTATCCTTGCTCAAACCCGAAGTGAGAAACCTATCTCTCTCTCTTTCGATGCCATTGCCAAAGGTGTGGAGCACCGAGCTCCACCAATTCCCAGCCTTCTCTGTCCCTTTTATGGCTACTTTGTGACTCATTCCCATGGCCCATGTCGCCACCTCAACCCTATCGAGGACGGTGAACCTTGGTCAAAAAACCCAGATGAGGAAAACTCCCCCACCCGTCATCAAAAACAAAAAAAAACTCACCATCGTGTAGATCAGCTGCAACCGAGCCAGAATGCACAAGTTGTGCACCGAATGCGCCTCTCACGTGGTGGCGCGTGACTCACACGCGCCGCCAATCTGGTGGATTTCACAATTCCTTCGCCAATCAAGGGTGCGGTTGGAGGAAGAAAGAGAGTCAAAGTCTCCTTCATCGGCAGCTCATGACTTACACGCGCCACCCCTCCATGGCAATTCTGATGGGTATGGCCTAGATTTGAGTCTCTTCTACCCCTTTTCCCTTTTTTTTTGTTTCGGCCAAGGTGAAGGTTTTCTCAAAACA
>JACYFF010031954.1:29286874-29291874 GCA_017589665.1 Selenicereus undatus | reverse complement strand
AAATGCTAGAATAAGAGTGGTTTATCATCCTTCCCTCCCTCCATCCTGCAATTTCACGCAATCCCACTAAAAAGATACTTCCCACCTATTTTAAATTTCAAACAACCCACTAAGTTGTAGCCACCAGATAAAAACGAATTAATTCTGTCAAGTTAAAAAAAAAACAGAAACCAAACAACTCCAACCATCCAACTACTGCATAATGGGGCGAAAAAAATAAAAAACAAAACAAAAAACAAAAACAAAAAACCAACTCTAAAGAGTTACAAATTCCCACTTTGCATAACTTCCCATATTCATATCTCCAATAGCTTCCCAGGTTTCATACTTTGACTACAACTGCAATTACAAATACCTATCCTCCAAGGGATTGCAAAGTTTTCACAATATCATATTTCTTGTAACCCTGATGGCTCCTGTACAAGTCGTTGACAAATAAGTAGTTATAATCTTCCAACACGGACGTCTCATATTAATCAAAGTTTATATATTCATGTTCTTAACATATTTTCTTACTTTTCACCCTTCATTGGTAATGCAAATTCGAAAACCTACCACAAAGACACCTTAAATTTCCATTGCCTGAGTGTTGAGGTAATAAAATATATCAATTACATAATGCCCAGTAGCCTACTCACAAATTTACCTTGCGTATTTAGTTAGTTGTTAAATACAAATACCACAATTAATGTATTCTATTGGTTTCCTCTTCTATGTGGTATCAAATTTGCTAAAAGATTTTGCCCAGTCTATTCCAGGTATGCATTACTTTCCCTCTTCCCTCCTACCCACCACAACATTTGAACTTAATTATGAACCTTTTAAGAGGAAACGAGTGGAATTGAATTGCCCAAAATCAAAAACTGATGACAAAAAGCAAATTAAACTGGACCAAAATGAGGATAAAACACTGAATTTGGAACTTCAAAATTAAAGACGTAATGAGAAAAACAAATCAGCAGGTATAATCATCCAACACAGACATCTCATTTTAATCAAAGCTTATATATTCATGTTTGTCACATATTCTCCTACTTTTCACCCTTCATTGCTAATGCATATTAGAAAACTACGACAAAGACACCTTAAATTGCCATTGCCTACGTGTTGGGGTAAAAATTATAGCAATTACCTAATGCCTAGTAGCCTACTCACAAATTTACCTTGCATATTTAGTTGCCTATTAAATACGAATACTACAATTTAAGTGTGGAATTGAATTGCCCATAATCAAAACAAACCAATGACAGAAAGCAAATTAAACTGGACCAAAATGAGGGTACAACACTGAACTTGAAACTTCAAAATTAAAGGCATAGTGAAAAAAAAGCATAATGAGAGAGAAAGAGAGAGAGAGAAAGAGAAAGAGAGAGAGAGAGAGAGAGAGAGAGAGAGAGAGAATCGATTTATGAGTTTTTCAGGATTTTGATTTTTGAATATTTTGACACCATTAATTATATCTAAGAACAACATATTAAAAAAAATGCTCAAATGCTCAAAGGCATACCTTACCCACCACAACATTTGAACTTAATTATGAACCTTTTAAGAGGAAAAGCGTGGCATTGAATTGCCCAGAATCAAAACAAACTAATGACAGAAAGCAAATTAAACTGGACCAAAATGAGGATAAAACCCTAATTTGGAACTTCAAAATTAAAGGCATAATAAGAAAAACAAGCATAATGAGAGAGAGAGAGAGAGAGAGAGAGAGAGAGAGAGAACCTGATTTATGAGTTTTCTAAGATTCTAATTTCTGAATATTTTGACACCATTAATTATATCTAAGAACAACATATAACAAAAAAAAACCTCAAATGCTCAAAGGCACACCTTACCCGCCACAACATTTGAACTTAATTGTGAACCTTTTAAGAGCAAAAGGATGGAATTGAATTGGCTAGAATCAAAACAAACTGATGAGAGATTGCCAATTAAACTGGACCAAAATGGCATGATATGAGGATAAAACACTAAAATTGAAATTACAAAATTAAAGGCATAATGAGAGAAAAGAGAGAGAGAGAGAGAGAGCCTGATTACTAAGATTATATGTCATATAAAACATTAGTGTGGGTTTATTTTCCTTACTACAATTATTTGGTATCCCATTCATCATTCATCACAACTATTGCTATTTGGACTTGACCATAGCCATCACACCCATGTTAGTTTGTTGAGTGTCCAACATAGGAATTATCTTAGGAACAGCGGCTAATAACCTCAAATGCACATTCATAACTTTAGTCCTAATAAAGATGCAATTAAAATTTTCACCTAGGAATTCAGACAAGACATCCTCAACCCAAAAAAAAAAGCCAAAAAGAATTCACAACTCCTCACCCCCACCCCTCCACCCCAAAAAAAATAAGATGATTCCTTAGAGCAGTAATGTCTCTTTCATATTTGCAATACACTTTTGAAAAAATAACTTATGCATCAAGTCCTCTTTTCTTGCAATTAGTAGTTATCAACGAGATCAGTATACTTTAAGACAATAGATAATGAGGAAATCTGAAGAAGTGCATAAAGCTCTTTCTTAATAAGCATTCCCAAAGCATAAACAATCAATCAAAGTGCCTAAAAAGACACAAAAATATGATAATGTGTGGAATCCAAACAAGCTAACCCCAACACAAGCATAATGAATAGTCCAAAATCTCTGACCAATTCTAGGAGTACATGGTTTTTCCTTCATTCTCCAACCCATAGTTCTTGTGATGAAAAGGGTGAGAATCTCACATCTCATAAAGAAGGACTTGCACATGGGTAATGGAAATGGCACATTCCTTCAAAAAGCACATAAAAACTGATGAAAAAAAAGGGACCGCAGATACGCAAATCTTTTAATACTATCTACAGCATAATTCAACTCTAAGAATCGTTTCCCCACTAACCAAAATCGAAGCATTAATATCCCACTAACCCACTAATTTAAACAAGCACTACGCATACATATACAAACACATAGATACATACATAAATAGAGAGCTAGAGAGAGAAACCTTGATAGAATTTGCCAGCAGTTACATTCGTCAAGATAGACAACAAATAAAGATGAATTCACTATAAATTCATAGACAACAAATACAGATAAATAAACAAAGGGAGATATTGCCTTACCCACTAGAGCGAGCATGTCTTTATACATAAACTAAATCCATCAACATTAGCCCAGAAGCATACATGCACCACCACGATAACATGGACAGATCTAGTGAGGCCTCGGTGGCCATGGCCAATATCATGAACAAACCCATAATATGCAACAAAATTCTGACAGTGCTAAGAACAAACAATTACAACACCACTAAAATGCACAAAAACAGGATCAAACAACCAATTCTGACAATATAATCAAAGCATGAAAACCTAATTCAACACAATACAGTACAATTCAAATGAATTCCTTACACTAAGAGAAACCAATCTCATATTGACTGTTTTGAAGGATCTCTATGATCCTCAAAACCTCACCAACAATTTTTCTCTCCTCTTCAATCTCATCAGTCAAAGCCGCAGCATCTCCATAACTAAAATTACTCTCTGGGTGGTACTCATTATTCATCACCAACTCTCCACCCACTTCACCACTGGAGCGAGCGCGTCTTTATACATCAACTGAATCCATCAACATTAGCCCAGAAGCATGATAAAATGGTTTTTCTTTGTCAAGAAGAGTTGTTTTCTTCCCGCCTTGCATTGTGTTTTGTGCTGAATGATTGCCTCAAGGTCCACCAAAAAGTTTGCATCTTAGTTTAGGTCAGATTTTCAGGATGCATGAGCCACGTGGCGAGGTCGGAGTAGCTGGTTGACCCCTCGACATTGTAATGCCTTGGACATCAGCCTCATCTCTTTATAAAAGAAGGTGAAATCTCAATAGAATTTCATCACTGTCCTTTGCGGACCAAAAGTGAGAGAAGCAGGGAGGCTAGAGAGGAAAAATGGAGATGAACCTTTTTGCCAATTTCGCTAGCATAGAGCAGGCGAATTAGTACGTTCCTGACAACTTTCGATGGGCACTGAGGGATCCTTCGGCTCCTGGCCCTAGGCCGCTTTCGTTGGAGTACCACGACCTCTGTCCCCATTTCGACCTCAGGTGGGCAACGCGATATGCTCACAATTCCAACACCCCGAAAATGATGCATATAATCTTTTACGCCATGATTATAGATGACGCCGCTGAGTTGGGTATTTCACACAAGCTGACCATGGACTACTTGATGTGGGCCATACAAAAGCTAGACTGGGGCCCTGTGGAGGCCTGGCTAGGGGACAGTGACCGAAGGCTCCGAAGAGCCCAGGCTTCTCGTCTAGCCAATCCCCCGGTGAGCCCCGTTTTAGCGGGCGGCCCTTCAAAGGCGAGAACGGCCTCGTTCCCTACCTTCCGGGACACCGTGCAGGAGGTGGAGTATGTCAGGGACAACCTTCGCTAGTCTGTGAGGGAATCCTCAAGCCTTCGTCTGACCTGCTCCATTTGCATTTCACGGCCTACTGCCTCGAGTTTGACCATATTATGGCGATGCAGTTTGCACATGCTGCCCATATCCCTGAGATGGTGCAAGCCATCTTTTATGCCATGGTGATCAATGACGCAGCAAAGCTAAGGCTCATTAGGTGGGAGAGTGGGGAGAGCCTGATGTTGCACTCATAGGAGCTGAGGTGGGACATCATTGAGCCGTGGCTATTGTCTATTAAGGACGAGCTCAAAGACGCCCAGGTTCCTCGCCTGGTAGAGACAGTGCATAATCCTCGGCCACGCTCAGTAGGCCTGGCAATTTCACCCGAACCCGATGGACACCCGCTTCACCCGACCCGAAAAATCGGATGAAAATCCGATTAAACGGGTGAATTAAACGGGTGATGGATAATCGGGTGATGGATCGGGTCGGATACGGGTGATGGTCCACCCGACCCGTCACGCGACCCATCACCCGTTTATATATATATATATATATATATATATATATATATATATATATATATATATATATAGTTAC
>JACYFF010031954.1:29274142-29286774 GCA_017589665.1 Selenicereus undatus | reverse complement strand
TATATATATATATATATATAGTTACTGAGAACACTTGCTATGTCTGTTAAGAGGAGCATCATGTAGCTATTATAGAATTATTTTAGCTTCTTAGGGTTTTGTTCTTTCTGATTAGTGGAAGCTTTCTCATGATTCTATTCATGGTTGTAGAAGTGGCACTTTCGATTTTGCTCTTTTCTATAGTTTTCGCTGGTGTCTATGGTTTCATATGCATGCTAGTAGTTATTTCCAAGGTCTATGTGTTTTACTTATGTATTTTCTCACTCTCTGTGGTTTACTTCAACTATTTTTTGTGTTCTTCCTGTTTATTTCATTCTGCTATCCCCCCTTATGTTTTTTTCTAATTGTCAAGTTCTTCCATAACACAGGTTGCTGCGGACAAGTTTTCAAGACGTTCTTGTGGATTAGTTTCTGTTTCAGATTATCAATGATGTTGTTGCCTGGTTAACATATATTTTTTGATTTGGTACGCTAGTTGGATAACATATATTTTTTGAGTATTTGAATATGTTTAGTAGAATTATGATTACTAACTAATTTTTTTAAAATGATAGTCGTTGGTTGGTGATGATCTCTACATGGGCGGCACTTAGTAGTTCGTTGAAGTCTTGAAGAGAATTGAAGATTTGTGTCTTTGTCTCTCCAGACATTGTGTTACAGTTGATTGACTTGATCCATTCTTTTTTCTCGAATTATTTGTTTGTAGAACATTTTGTCTTTGGACAATCCTCTCCCTTACCTCCAAATTAGAGACAATTGATGGTTGTTATCTTTATCATTTGTGGCAATTATTGTATTTAAGAATCGGGCATGTGGTTCCCGACCCATTGGTGTTGTATGTAAATATGTACTTGTCCAGGTTGTTGAAATTTATTTCAGCGATAAACGAATGAAATGAGATAGAGCACGTTTCACCCGTTTATCACCCGTTTCATCCGCGGATGACGGGTGAATTGGATGCGGGTGAGCGGATGAGCGGGTGACGGGTGGATCGGGTGGACTGGATGGATGCGGGTGGGGGCTCACCCGCTTCACACCCGACCCGTTGCCAGGCCTAACGCTCAGCAGTGACTTCAAAGCTGAGGGACGCGCCCCCCCGGTCGAGTGACGAGGAGTAGTATTAAGATGTCTCTTCCCTTGTACATCCCCCCTACAAGGGGCGTGTGTGTAACGGAAAATATTGATAATAAAACACTACTTGTTTTTCTTTTAGGAGCAGATAATTCTTCATCTTTATTGCTTATCATTTTATTTTTATTATTTTCATGAATGGGGTTCTTGCTCATAAGTGCCACATGTCGATGGTGGACTGGTTGGTGGATACCTCGGGAAGGGCAGTGTACTCCGATATGCTTCCTACCCTATAAAAAGGGTGATGAGTCTTCTTTGTCATGTCATATCCTGCCCACCTCCAATCCCTTAGAGAAGAGAAAGAAGCAGGAAATGGTTCGCTTTCAGAACTTCACTAGCACTAAGATGGCAGTCGAATACGTTCGAGAAACCTTTCGATGGCCTCTGAGGAGACCTCGGCTCAGCATCCGAGGCCCCTCCTTGAGGACCACCTCGTCCTCTGTTCAAGCTTCGACCTTGGCATGGCTACACGGTATGCTTTGGACTCCAATATCCCTGAGATGGTGCAGGCCATCTTCTACACCATGGCCATGAACGAGGTTGCGAAGTGGGGTATTACGTGCAGAATCTCAGCGAAGTGCTTGATGTGGGCCCACAGCAGCTGCATTGGGATCCCTTCGAGTTTTGGTTCGAGAACGTCGAGTACAGGCTCAGAGGAGCTCGCTCTTTACGCCCTGTGAACCCCCTCACTGACCTCGCGTCTTCTAGCGGTCCTGTGGAAGCCTCGGGTTTAAGTGATGTTCCTCCTGTGTCAAACGACGAGGAGTAGGCACAGGAGTTTCCATTGTATTCTCTTTTTGTGCTTGTAGAGACATCATGCACTAATCTGACTGGTGTAATAAAAGATCTTTTTATAACCCGCCTCTTTGTACTATTTGTTTGCATGCACGTATTGTGACCGGCCGTAGTGCCGTATTCCGCGGCCCTTAGCCCCCACTGGGGCTAAGAATGTGGCGTCCACCCTAAAGGTCATGCTCTGGGACCCTCTTAGCCCACACTGGGGCCAAGAGTGCAGCGACCGGCCGTTAGGCCATGCTCATGGACCCTTAGCCCCCGCTGGGGCTAAGAGTCCAGCGACCGACCGTTAGGTCATGCTCATGGATCCTTAGCCCCCACTGGGGCTAAGAGTGTAGCGACCAACCATTAGGCCATGCTCGTGGACCCTTAGCCCCTACTGGGGCTAAGAGTATAGAGACCGACCATTAGGTCGTGCTCATGGACCTGTAGCCCCCACTGGGACTAAGAGTGTAACGACCGGTCGTGAGGCCGTGCTTATGGACCCTTAGCCCCCACAGCGGCTGAGAGGGTAGCAATTGGTCGTTAGGCCGTGCTTATGAGCCCTTAGCCCCTACTGGGACTAAGAGTGTAGCGACCGACCGCTAAGTCATGCTCATAGACCCTTAGGCCCCACTGGGGCTAAGAGTGTAGTGACCGACCGTTAGGCCGTGCTCGAGGGGCCCTAGCTCCTGCGGCTAGGGGTATAGCGACTGGCCATAAGGCAGTGCACTCGGAGGCCCGTTCTCCCCAAAGGTCTTGGGTTTCTTGCTAGTGAAGAGGTTGTAATAGGGAACCACGTGGAGCCGGTTGAGAGGGTCACGCCTTCTGGGTGTCTTGGGAGGAGTGTCCCCCTCCTCACTCTATATAAAGGTGTAGATTCAGCAAAAAAAGGTCATTTTCTCATCGCATATTTGAACCATCTAGAGAGAGAAACGACTTCTAGAGAGAGATGCTCTGCCCCCGTCCTCATTCTGCGCTTAAATTCACTTTAGTGTCTCAAGCTCCTCCCTCATATCTTCGAAGGCTTTGCTTGAGTATTCATCCTCATCTTCAAACTACCTCCTTGAATCTTCATCTTCTACAACCACGGCCTCGTACCCCTTCCAAGCATTCATTTGTTGTACTTGTAAACTATGTCGTTGTCTTGCTCATCTAGTGGGGACGTTCCTGAAGGCTTGGCTAGTCCTCAAGTGGAGGGCCGACATCCGCAATTCCCTAGCCTCCCGGCCTTTATTGATGGCCGAGGGGTTGCGGGCGTCCCCTAACAGAGTCAATGTAGGGAACCCAAAAAGATTCCCCACGCAGTGCATCTTTTTGAATCAAGCACTCCTTCGTTGTCTAGCGACGAGTACTCCTCCACCCCTAGTATCCTCAGTCCTGAGGTGGAGGTCTCATACCCATGGGAAATCACCATTGCTGACTATATGACTGACTTCCAGGTATGAAGAATGGCAAAGACTAGGTCCATTCCCCGCATCAGGTCTCCAGAAGAGTTGTTGGCCAAGAGTACCAAAGGTAATCCCCGTTCTGCCCCAAGCTCATCAAAATCGGGGGTCGAGGTGGCCTCCACTAATACTAGCTCTACCTCAGGGGAGACCTCCTTCTCCTCTTCTAATAGTTCGTCGAGACATTTGTCCTCGGATGGGGCGTCGACGAGCTCCTCGTCCTATGAAGGGCCTTCTGCTCCGGGTAAGTCGGTGCTTAAGAAGAAATGTCGTTCTCCTGGAGGACTAGTTTCTAAGATTGTGGTAGATGGGCCAGAGTTCCCAAGGGGCCCAACCCACTCGAACCCGCAGGATGGTCCAGGCACTCAGTTTCCCGATCCCAAGGTCGTTCCTCCACTAAAGAAGACAGCCCTCGAGAAACAATACTTCCTGCCTGCAAAGTACACCTTCGTAATCCTTGAGGCGGATGCAACCATGAACGAGCTGCACGCCAAATGTATAGCAGTTTATCGTGCGACTCTCAATTATGGTCTCAGATTTCCTCTTCACCCGGTGATTGAAGAGATTTTGAACAAGTATGAACTGGCGCCCGCGCAAGTTGTGCCTACAACATGGCACAACATTTGCTCTTTCATCGCGACTTACGAACCGCATGGCCTCACCTGTTCGGCACGAGTGTTTAGTCTCGTATATACCGTCCAAAAGGCCCCCAAAGAGACCGGGGACTTGGGATGGTATTGTTTCAACAACACGTCGAGATTCATGATGGCCATCGAGAAGAAGTCAAAGGTGAAGTATTGGAAATATGACTTCCTCTTTGTCCACCAAGACTTAAGTTGGGGAAACGTTCCTTACTGGAGATAGGGTAAACCCGTCAGGAACCCCTTCGGGGAAGCCACGGCTGAGGAGAGAAAAACGGTCTGTTACTTCCAATTCTACATACGGGAGGACGATAAGCCCCAGCCTATCCCTAAGCTTATGGCTCAAGCAATAGAATCGGTGAAGGGCCCAGAGGAAGAGCATGTCTAGTGATAGGGAACCTTTAAATTGGCTCCCCACGTCGAAGTTTTTTGGAAACGACTTCTTCCTTGCTGTGGCGGGCCTTTTAATCCTTAAGAATTTTTCTAAAGGTATTGGTTGTCCCTATGTTAGTCAGCTTTTCTGTATGGTTCTGACCTGACTTCCCTTTTGTTTTATGCAGAGCAAGCGATGGCGAGGTTGAAGGTCTTTTAGACCGATGACGCCACTCCTGAGCAAGTGGCAGCCGATGCCGAGTGCCGTCGGAAAAAGGAGAGGCAGCGCCTTATCAACTAACAAGCCAAGAACGTACACTTGAGAGCCTTATTCGTCCCCCTTCCTCATGAACCCTGGTTTGGAGTAATCTGACTAAGTTATTTTGATCATAGGCACCCCCTCTAGTACTGCGCGGGAAGAAGCCCTCAATCAGCTTATCGGTCCGTAAGAGTCAACTAACCGATGGTCGTTCTGATGAGAACACGGCGTCCGCCCCTACCCATGCGGGGGAAGCAATAGCCGAACAATCTGCCCCTTGGCACTCTAGAAGTCGGTCAACCAGGGACCACAACCCTGGTCTCTAAGAACACACTGCCCCTTCTAAAGCCGTGGGGACTACTTCTCAAGCCGTCGGCAGTTCTCCCCCAAGTGTCTAGCGGTCGTCCACCAATTTCATCAAGGCTAACCCCGCGGCTAAGTTTTCACTTGTCCAGGACTTAGTTAAGTCCTGGGACTTGGTGACCTCGGGCACCTCGAATCCCCCCAAGATTACGGAGGAGGAGGTGACAATGGCAGAAGCGTTCGCTCGGAGGGTGAGAGCCGTGGCAAAGTGCCGAAGGCTGGAAGGGCTAGCGACCCGGTACCAGCGGTGCTGGGAAATGCTGAAGGCTGAACAAGACACCCGAGAGGCCGAGAAGAAAAACCCGCAGTGCGAGCTGGAGGAGGTGCTCGCAAAGGCCAAGGTTGAAGCGACCACAGGGGCTGAAAAGGCAGCTCAAGCTAAGGAGCAAGGCTATCAGCAGGGTCGTGCCGATACCTTAGGGTATTTGCGCAAGGTCTTGGTGACGCTGGCCTAAGAATTTCAGGAGGATAGCTACTTCGAAGCCTACCTCTGCTACTTAGACGAGCGCCAGCGAGCCGAGGACAAAGGCCGAGACCCTGAGGAATTGGAGTTTATTCCTCCTTCCGATGAGGGTGATGATGCTAAGGACGAGGCAACTAACCCCTTGGATGTTGATGCTGGGGCTTCTGAAGATGAGGGTTGTGAGGATAGTGGAGAGCCCGATATGTAACCCCCCGCTTTTTCCTTGCCCTTTCTTCTTCGTCTTCTTTCCTTTTTTGTTTAAGGCTATATTCGCACTTTATTAATGAAAAACGTTCATTTTTGGTAGCCAGCTTCTTTCATTGATCGCTCTTCTGCTTCGTACTTGTTCTTTCGTTTTAGCTTGTGTTTTCGTTCTTCATATGTTGTAGGGTAGCAGCCCCCAATAGAAAGAACAAGTGATGTGTCATTTGGCTAAGGAATACGTAAATCATATTATGACCGTCCGGGAGGTTGTGGTTATGGACCCTTAGCCCCCACTGGGGCTAAGCGTGTAGCGACCGATTATAAGGTCGTGCTCATGGACCCTTAGCCCCCGCTGGGGCTAAGGGTGTAACGACTGGCCGTAAGGCCATGCTCTGGGACCCCTAGCCCCCACCGAGGCTAAGAGTGTAGCAACCGACCGTTGGGCCGTGCTCATGGGCCCTTAGCTCCCACTGGGGCTAAGAGTGTAGTGATCTGCCGTTAGGCCATACTTATGGACCCTTAGCCCGGGCTAAGAGTGTAGCGACCGGCCGTAAGGCTATGCTTATGGACCCTTAGCCTCCACTGGAGCTAAGAGTGTAGCGACCGGCCGTTTGGCCTTGCTCATGGACCCTTAGCCCCTACTGGGGCTAAGAGTGTAGCGATCAGGCGTGCTTAGAGAAAAGGAGGGTCGCATATGAGTACAAATGTGGCCGTTGTAGGGTTCTGATTTTATTGCTTGTAATCAAGGAATATATGTCTGTTGGAGGTAATACATGTCCGTTGGAGGTAAACAAAAGCATGAGCATAAGTATAGTACTTTTTCAGGTTGCTGCTATGCCGAGTTCGTGTTATGGGAAAGCCGCTAACGATCTCGATGAGATATGTTCCAGGGCGGACTTGAGAAGCAACTTTGTAGGGGCCTTCCCAATTGGCAGTGAGTTTACCATGCTCCTCTGCACGAGCTACGGACTCCATACGACGAAGAACCAATTCGCCTACCTGAATTGGCTGCATCCGCACTGCACGGTTGTGAAGTCGTGCAATGCGGAACTTGTAGAGGGCTTCTCGAAAAAGAGCATCACCAAGAATAGAGGGGAGGAGGTCGGCGGCTTCTCGGAGCTCTGCATTGTTCAACTATTCTTGGAACGTTGTCAACCGATGAGTGTGGAAAGTGACCTCTACGGGTAGAATAGCCTCAGACCCATAAGCTAACATGAAAGGCGTCTCACCAGTGACGGTTTTCTCAATGGTGCGGAGGGACCATAGGATGCTATGCAATTCTTCCGCCCATTTTCCCTCTGCATCGTCAAGTTTCTTCTATAGGTTATGGAGGATAGACTTGTTGGCCGCTTCGGCTTCGTCGTTGGTCTGGGGATGAGCAACGGCGGTGAACCGAGCTTGGCAACCCAAATTGCTGAGATAGTCAGTGAGCCTATTGGTATCGAACTGCCAGCCGTTATCAAAGATGATAGCATGGGGGATGCCAAAGCGAGTGATGATGTTCCGCCAAATGAACTTTCCTATTTCGGCAGTGGTGATGGAGGCGACGGGTTCGACCTCTATCCACTTGGTGAAGTAGTCTACCGTTACAAAGAGATACTTTCGCTGCCCCGTAGCCTTGGGGAAAGGGCCTAGAATATCCATTCCCCACATGGCGAACGGTAAGGGACCGCGGATTGGCGTCATGGGGGGGAGGGGACGCATTGGATGGGGGCAAACTTCTGCCATTTGTCGCAGGTTCGCACTAGTGTCATGGCATCCTCTCGCAAGCTGGGCCAGTAATAGCCAGTTCGAATGGCCGTCACAGCGTGAGCGCGACCTCTGGCATGTGTACTGCAAATGCCTTCGTGTAGCTCCTCCAGTGCCTTTCTTCCTTCCTCCAGGGTCACACAATGTAGGAGGGGTCGGGTGAAAGATCTCTTGTATAGGATCCCCTCGTATAGGATAAACTAGTTTGACCTCTTCCTCACTCTATCCGCTTCTTTGGGATCTGCGGGAAGGGTATCGTTAGTGAGGTACGCACGGATGGGATCCATCCATGTCAAGCTTCTGTCTAACCATAACACTTCATGTAGATCAATGCGCCTCTTCGTCAGGGTCTCCCACTGAATGTTCTTGGGCTTTCCGTCATCAGACAAGCTTGCCGGTTTAGACAGGGCATCAGCCTGCCGGTTCTCTGAGCGAGGGATGTGTGTGATCACAAAGTGCTTTAGCAACTTAGTTGCCTCCCATACCCGCCAAACATATACGGCCATGGCGTAGTCTTTTGCTTCATATGCGCCGTTGATTTGGCTGATGACTAACTGGGAGTCAGAAAAGGCTTGGACAGAGTCCGCCTCCACGATAAGGGCTTCATACTCTGTTTCATTGTTGGACGCTTTGAACATGAACTTCGAAGCGTTTTCGTACCGTACCCCAGTGGGACTTTCAATAATGAGGCTGGCCCCACTCCTGTCCTTGGTGGACAACCCGTCTACATACAAGTTACAGGGTCGTGGGTATAAATCACCTTTCTCGACTGGCATCGTATTCTCGGCCAAAAAGTCAACTAACACCTGGGCTTTGATGGCTCGTCGTGGTTCAAAGGCCAAGTCATAGCGTGGCAGTTTGACGACCCGTTTCAAGAGCCGCCCTGAGGCATCTAACTTCTGAATGACGTTCTTTAAGGGTTGATTGGTTAGGACAAGGATCTTACGAGCCTCAAAGTAGGGCCTTAGCTTCCGACTGGCCATCACTAAGGCATAGGCAAACTTCTCTATAAGAGGATAGTTTACTTCTGCCCCCGCCAAGGCGTGACTCACATAGTACACAGGGATCTGCTCCTTAGCCCTTTCCACTACGAGAACAACGCTAACCGCGTGCTCTGAAACGGCCAAATATAGAACTAGAATTTCCCCCTCCAGGGGACTGGTGATTTTGGGCAGCTGAGCTAGTTAGGTCTTCAATGCTTGGAAGGCCTCGTTAGCCTGCTGATCCCAATTGAAGTTGGCCCGCTACTGTAAGACGCGGAAGAATGGTTGGCACTTGTCTGCAAACCGGGACATAAATCGGCCTAAGGCGGCTATGCAGCCGGTTAGGCATTGCACTTCTCTTACACTCCGTGGTGGCTTCATGTCAAGGACGACTTGGATCTTGTCCGGGTTAGCTTCGATTCTATGACTACTGATCATGAAGCCAAGAAATTTGCCCGACCGTAGCCCAAATACGCACTTCTTGAGGTTAAGCTTCATATTGAAGGCCCGTAATATATCGAACGTCTTCCTTAAATCATGGACATGATCCCCATCGGTCTTGCTTTTTTCTATCATGTCGTCGACGTAGACCTCCATGGTCTTCCCAATAAGGGGTTCGAACAGTTTGTTAACCAAGCGTTAGTAAGTGGCCCCTGCGTTCTTTAATCCAAAAGGCATCATCTTATAATAGTGGAGGTCGCGGTCCGTGATGAACGCAGTCTTTTCCTGATCTTCCAGGTAGAGGGTATCTGTTGGTACCTGGAGAAAGCATCCATGAAACTCAATAAGGCATCGTCGGCCGTGGCGTCCACCAACTTGTCAATTTTCAACAGCGGGTAGCTATCCTTTGGGCAAGCCTTGTTCAAATCCATAAAATCCACACAGATTCTCCAGGTCCCATTGGGTTTCTTTACTAACACCACATTCGAGATCCATTCAGGGTATTGACATTCTCGAATGAACCCAGCTTCTAGCAACTTCTGTACTTCAGCATTGGCAGCGGCTGCTCTCTCTGGGCCCATATGGTGCTTCTTCTGGATGACCGACCCGTGATGAGGGCCCATGTTGAGCCGGTGTTCCATAATAGTTGGGGCGATATCAGGCATTTCCTCAAGTCCAAATGCGAAGACATCTTTATACTCCTGTAGGAGCGAGAGCAGTGATTGCCCATCGAGGGTTGTCATATCTCAACCCAACTGAACTGTGTGCTCAGGCCATTCTTCCTCGAGTGGCACTTGCTCCACATCACCCGTGGCCTCCAGTCGAGGCCGTGAGGGTTCTGCCGAGGTGAGGGTGTGGAAGACCAATGCTTCAGGGACCATGGTGGCTGGTCCGACCCTTGCACGCTTCCCTGCCTGGGGCGGTCCGTCAAGCCCGTGCTCCTTCGTTCGCTCTACCAGGGGCCGGATGCTCACCAAGTAACACTCTCGGGCCGTCCGTTAATCCCCATGCATTTTACCGATGCTTCCGTTATCGGCCTCGAATTGGAGCTGGATGAGGTATGGGGCGATAACGGCTTTCACCTTATGAAAGGTTGGATGTCCTAGGGTCACATTGTAGGCCGTGGGCGCGTCAATGACCAAGAAGTCGACCTCTAGGTTCTTGGCCTTGAGCTTATCACCAAAACGTACAGGGAGGCGGATTATACCGGTGGGATTCTCCTTCTACCCGTCAAAACCCAAAATGGGGTGCACTAAGGGGACGATGTCACGTCCTCGGTGCGTGAGCTTCTTCAAGCAATCCCAGGTTATGATGTCAACGGAGCTACCCATGTCGATCAGAATTCACCGGACAATTACGCTTGCTATCTTCATCTCAACGACCAAGGGGTCATTGTGTGGAAAGGCAAATCATGGGGCTTCCTTTCCACCAAACACCATTGTGGGCACCCTTATGCAGGGCCCTTGCTCAGTGGTGAGTACCTATTGCGCACTTCTAAGCTGAGCTTTCCAAGCTGACTGGGTCATTCCTTCCGCATAGCCCCCAGCAATTGTGGCCACGACTTCTGTCGAACACTCCTCATCCTTTGGGTTATGCGGGCTCCTGCTCTCGTTGAAGGAAACATGGACCTCTCTTCAAGAATCGGTCGATCCGGCCCTTGTCTGCTAATTCATGAAAGAGCTTTCTTCAGCTCCCGGTACTCAGTAGTGGCATGTCCACTCTATTCATGAAACTCACAGTATTTCTAGGCATTCTGCGGCTTTGGGGTTGTGGTCATAGGTGGCGGTCTTCTGAGCATAGGATGTCCCCTAACCTCCATGAGGATGCTTCTGGCGTCGGTGGTAAACCGAGGGTTAATTGCCTCGAATTGCGACCTCTTTTCCCGGGGGCCGGGATTCCTGTCACCATGATTGAGATTCCTATCCCCCGGGATCCTAGCCTTTTTCGAGGTGTAGGAATTGGCGGTGCAGATCTCTATGGCGCGAATGAAATTCACGGCCTTTCTCTGGGCCTCGGCCAACGTGGTCTCCTTCTATTCAGCCAAAGAGAACTTGAAGCGACCGCTCTTGAGACCGTTCAAGAAGGAAGTGTATGCCATCCCGTCTTCCAAGTCCGGAATCAGCACCGCCTCCTAATGGATGCGCTTGACAAATTCGGCGAGGGACGCCTGTGGCCCCTACTTGATTTTGGATAAGTGGATACTAGTCCTCCTTTCCTTCCGAATGGCGATGAATTGGCTGACAAATTTGTCAACCAGATCCTAAAAACAGGTGACGCTTCCCCAGGGCAGACCATTAAACCACGATTGCGCCACCCTCTTTAAGGTAGCGGGAAAATAGCGGCAATATGCGACATCATTGACGTCCTGCAAATACATCTGCACCTTATAGACACCCAAATGCTCTTCGGGATCTGTTGTCCCATCGTAAAGGTCTACCGTGGGCATCTTGACTTTCTCGCAGCGCTAAGCTTTGATGATTTCTGTGCTGAACGGGGTGGAGAAGGGAAGAGCAGTCAGCCGGGCAACGGTTCTCGAAACCTTAATGGGGTTTTCAGGATGGTGCTCCACCTCGACAACAGAGGGACTCTTCCCCTCCCGACCGTGCCTCGCAGCTCTAGCGGGAGACCGGTCTCCTTGGCGCAGCTCCTAACCGTGGATCCCCTACGGGGGAGGACTTCGGGTGCGGTCATTGTGGGTACGATGTTCCAGGCAGAGCCGACGCCTGCCCGAGATCTCCCCCCGAGGCGTAGAAGTTTGCTCTTGTTCTTCAAGCCAGGCAGTTCGCTTGGAATAGGTTGCATATGGAGTGGAAGCAGTCGTAGATTTGGCCATTGCCCCCTACGTGGGGCGGCCACTAGGTCTCGCTACCGCGTATCGACCTTGCTGCTCTGTATGGGGTTGACCGCTCCGGTTCAACCGAGATACCTCCCGCTCCCGCTTTGTGTAATGGGGAGATGGTACCCACTCCTGTCAGTGGGAAGGCTCGCATCCGTTGGTAGGTACGTAGTCAAAATGAGGAAGCTGCCTGGCCGAGTTCGCTGCCTCCATAGCCCTTTTAACCTGCTCTGAGACCTGCCAGGTGATAGAGTCTGTCATGGTGGACATAAATTTTTTCAGGGTGTCCACTGTGACGTACGCTTCCCTCTCGGGAAAAGGCGGGCTAGCTGATCAAGGATGTGCTTGCGAACTCTCTGAGACGTCCTGCACCTTAGGAGGCGCAGAGGTATTAACTGCAGGGGCCTTGTCCTTGCGAGTCCGTGCTCGTGTAGCTTCACCTACAACCATCGCTACCGCTCTTTCCCCACAGATAGCACCAATCTGATTGCAGAAGATTCTTTTGAGGCACTGCTGATGATGACATGGGACGAAAGAACGGGTTTATCCGACAGTTCAAGCACAACACCTGACGTCCTCTTCTCCAAAGGCCCAACCTGCAAAAAGGGCACCCCCGGGTTGATGACCAGGGAACGCTTCTCCTACGGTCAAGTCAATCCAGAGTCCAAGTCAAAGGTCAATAGAAAGAGAATTCTATATGATTTAAATGTATCAGACTGCCAACCCTTTTTCCGAGGAGGGTAGGTCACTATTTATAGTTCCTTCGACAAAGGGGTAAAATAGTAATCTTACCTGGAACACTCCATATGGGCTGCCATTCTTGGCAAGGAAGGACCATGGGAGGAGTCCCTAAGGTTCCATTTAAGGCCCACTATCCAGGGTGTGGGCCCAGTCTATGGGTCTAGCTTGGATAGGCTTAATTTGGGGAAATCGAATTTTTCCCAATCATATATATATATATATATATA
>JACYFF010031954.1:29144031-29273742 GCA_017589665.1 Selenicereus undatus | reverse complement strand
TATATATATACACATACATACATGTACATACACACACACACACACATACATACATACATACATACATACATACATGTGTGTGTGTGTCTACACACACACACACACACACACACACACACACACATATATATATATGTATGTATGTATGTATATATATACACGTGCATACACACACACACACAAATATATATATGTGTGTGTGTGTGTGTGTGTGTGTGTATGTATATGTATATATGTGTGTATGTATATGTATATGTATATATGCCAATTTGATCAGTAGCACTTGATCCAATAAACGACTCCAACTCACTCATTTTGCTTTTACTTTTATTACCATTCAAGTCCTTCACTTCTTTCAAAACATTTTGAATTCCTTTGCTAACAAGAGTTAGCCTTTCCGAATCTCTTCTTGATACTTGCATACAATATAAAAATCTAACCAATTCCTTGAAATCTAACCAATTCCTTGAAATCAACTCATCTTCGCGCTCTATTTGAGATAGCCCCTATAAAATTCTGACATTCACAACAAATTGGCTTGCTTCCTGCCATTTTAGTCCATCAATTCAAGATATAATAAGATGGCAATTCGTGCAAAGCCTTTCCCTTCAAAACACACAATATATGACAACAAGGAATACCTTCACATTCAGACATCTTGCAAGAGCATTGTGCCTCATGATTAGAGGGGTTGTATATAACTTGCCTTTTCTTAGCCCTGTTTCGACTATTTTCTGCTATAGTAATTACAAACCCCTCATCTATTGCTTATCTTTCCCCAATCTCATAGTCCATACAAGCATTCTAAAACTTGCCTTGAAACTTATAAAAATTAGCATAAGTATAAATTGTACATACATGCCTCGCTAGATCTTTGCGAGTCTTCAATAAAGGCATGGAAGAAGAAGTTTCATTATCTGCTTGCAACTGACCATATCTTTGTAACTCAACTGCCCTCTTATATCGCATCCAGAATGCAACTAAGCTCAAATGTGTATTTGCGAAATGGCTGAAGAAGTGATTCTCACATTCGGACCTTTATGTGGTCCTCAAAACTGCTACCCAAATCAAATCCCTAAAATAAGCAGGAATCTACATATCTTAAATGTCATACAAATGATATAACCATGTATTATTTTGCAACCCAAAATCATGGATAACACTTTTCCACTCTTGTTCAAACTCTATTGGAGTCTCTAAGTTGTACATACATGATTTGAATCGAATAAGAAATTATTATCATTATTCAAAGAGCTTCCCACCTTCTCAAAAAGTTTTCTTATGATATGCCAAATGCAGAATCTATGAGTAGTGGACTGAAATTTTGCATACATCATTACCTTTATCGTAGGCTCTTAGTTGGTAGTGAGACATACAGGCGTATGACCCTCCCATTGCATCTAAGAACTTGTCAAATAACCACATAAATGATTCTGCTTTTTCATTCCCCAAGAATGCAGCCCCAAATGTAACACACAATCTATGGTTGTCCAACCCAGTGAATAGGGCAAATACCATTTTATACCTGTTAGTATCATATGTTGTATGAAAATACACCACATCACCATATAGTGAATAATTCAATCTTGCAATACCAACCACCCAAAACACATGTTTAAGTGTCCCATCAACATCTAACTCATATGAAAAATAAAATTATGAATGAACCTTTTGTTTGCTTTCATAATTCTCTAAAAACATTTGGACATCAAAATCTTTGATAAAGGCTTTCAAATCTTTCTGAAAATTTTTCAAGTCTTTCTTGCTACACCCAACATTTTCACAGCCACTAACTTGCTCCTTTATAATGCGATGAGCTTTAGAAGGACCAATATTAGCTCGAGTAATTGACTTAAATAAAGTTCTATGCATACTACTTACACCCCTATTAGAATTTAACATATGATACTTTCTAGGAGGGGCAAGTAAATGTGTATGCCCTTCGTGAAATTTGAAAAGTGTATATCTCACATTATTCATTCTTTTAAAACCAACCATTGCATTGCATCCCTCCCTAGTCAACTTCACATTTCGATTAGTGTTCCCATTTATTGAAGTTTGCCTAAATCCTTGCTTAGAACAAACATAGTATTTATATTTATGTGAATCTTCTTTAGTCTTCTTAGACCTTGATTTATGAACACTAAAACCAATATGATGAGTATAAGATTTATAGAATTTCTCATATTCTTCCAAGTTGGCAAACTCCAATCCTTTTCTTGGTTTCAATTCCTCCTCACAAAAGGGTATCCACTCCTTGATAATATGTGTAGGACTTTTGCTTTTCTCGGGTGTTTGACACTCCCCCTCTTCCGTTTCCATCATACAATCTACAAATAAAAGAAACGAAGAATAAATTTAATTTACATAGCATAATCCCTAATTTTCATACCCATATCCTAACCAATGATTCATAATAATCTTCATTAAATTTAATGCGAGCAAACGCTTATCTTCATCAAGACATATATAAGTTTTGTATATATAATATGCCTCTTATGCAAATGCCTTTACTTTTTACGAGACTACTAAGTTAATGAAAAGCTATGGGAAATTAGAACTCTAACTTGGGAAAATTGTAAATAAAAGGAAAAACAGGCAGTAGAGGCATGACAAATTTCTTCCAATTATTTTTTGGTTTTGTCTCAAAATTATTTCATCTCATGCAAACATTTTTTAGTAAATATCCTTTAACTTACATAGCACAATCACTAAATTTCAAACCCATATCCTAACCAATGATTCAAGATAATTTTCATCAAAACTAATGTGAGCAAACAACGCTTATCTTCATCAATACACATATGTGCCCTTCAAATAAACAATTGCTTCAATTATAGCATAACTCAATTTGAGTAACTTAAGCAAACCAAACAACTTCCCATAGCCATCAACATTCTCATATCTACCCATCCAATTTAAAGTCTAAAAATTCAAGCAAATTCAAGCATCAACATTCTCAGTTCTATCCATCCGAATCACTAATAGCATATGTATCCATCCAATCTAAAAAGTCAAAAAAAATAATATTTACAAGAGTAATTAGAGAGCAATTTAGCCAACCTAATTTTCTGAAAATTTAGTAGCCTAATTTTCTATATCCATCCATTCAAATTAACAAATATGAAGTTTTGAAAATCAGATTTCAACCATAGATCTTAGAAAACCAAAAGCAAAAAGAAAAAAAACAAAAAATACCCATTAGTGTTTCCGACAGCTGTGAGAAGGGGAACGGCGATGGTGGCTACGTCGTCGGAGTTGAGGACAGGTTGAGGGAGGCCGCCGGAGTGGTGTACCATCGCTGGAATTGCTATGCGTCGGGGAGAGAGAGAGAACACTGGTCTGGACGGTCGACGGGCAGCAAATCGGTAGTGGAGTGGTGGCAGTCTGGTGGAAAGGGAGAGAATCTGTAGAGAGAGGAGAGAGAGAGCCAAAGGAGAGAGAGAAAGCACAAATGAGAGAGAGAGGGCGGAGTCTAGTGAATGTGTTGCCCCCCTTCTGATTTTTCTTTTTTAAAAATTGTGTAAAAATTGGTTTTAATCTAACCCCTTCATTCAAAATTCAACGGTTGAGATTTGAAGTGCTCACCTAAAGAGATTTGAAGTGCCCACCTAAAGGAAAGACCCTGTTCTTCTCGTTGGTAAATCCAATTTTATCAACCTCAATCAACTTCAACTCACTTAAATTTATTTCACGAACTCCAATAAAAAAATATCAATTTCAACATACTTCAACCCACTTCCCACTATTTTAACCAACTTCTACTCATCATATATATATATATATATATAGAAAAAATTCAACCTACTTCAATCAACTTCAACCTACTTCAATTCACTTCAATAAAAAAAAAGACCCACTTCAACTTACTTTAATCCACTTCTATCAATTTTAACCAATTTCACTAATTGACCAACTAATATTTCCCTATGTAAAGAACATACCCATAGAGGTGTAGACACGGACAAAGCTTTCAAAGGGCAGAGGTGACAAATTAGGGCTTGTTTTTTTGGTGGGTAAATTGGTTTGGGTAAAAGGGTGAAGTGGGTTGAGGTTGGTTGGGGTAGGTTGAGGTGGGTTGAAGTTGGTATTTTTTTTTGAGGTGGGTTGAAGTAGGTTGAAGTAGGTTGAAGTGGATTGGAGTTGGTATATTTTTTTGTGGTGGGTTGAAATGGGTTAAAATAATGAGAATGTAATTATGTGTGATAATTTTTGAAGTTATTGTAATTTTTAGTGTATTTTTTTGCTAAATGGTAATTTCACAATTTTGTAACTATTTTTCTAGAAGTTGGAGGCCAGCACAACTTGTCAATTATTTTTAACGATTTGGGTTACAAAATTTATTGATGACAACTTTTTATATACGAGCCTTGTTTTTCATGGGTAAATTTGAAAATACCAACCTCAACCCACTTCAACCCACTTCAACCTATTTCAATATATTTAAACTCACTTCAACCTACTTCAACTGACTTCCACTAGCAACTAAAGTTCAATTTATGACATTAAAAAAATTCAACCTACTTCAACCCACCTCAACCTACTTCAACCCACCTCACCCTTTTACCCACCCCAATTTACCCACGAAAATAACTGACCCGTATTCGAAAAATTCAGATGTAATATAAGAAAATAGTATGATCGTAATTATTACAAAATATATCAGCAATATAAATTTGTTGCTAACTTTAAAATACAGTAGTTGGTTGAAAATATAAAATTAGCTTTTTCCTAATTTTATAAAAGATGCAAAAATAGGTTGTGGAAAATAATACAAATATGATGTAATTTAAAAAGCATGTGACAGCAAAATATGATGATGATAATTTGAAAATTAAAATGGAATCGTATCTAATCAATACTGCCTAATGCATCATGATAATTTAAAAATTAAAATCAAATCGCATCCAATCACTACTGTCTGATGCATAAGAAAATCTCACGCCTCTCTTTTGCATGTACAGAACACCCCTACTATTTTACCCCCAACGCTCCCTGCTTATTCTCCCATAAACACCCCCCCCGCTTTCCAATTAGGTAGGTGCGACCTCCCCCTTCAATTACCCGCAAACGACACCCCCCCGCCCCCGAATTACCCAGCAAGGAAATAACCCCTCATTTTCCATTACCTCAATTACGCAACCCCCCCTTCAATTACCCAGAGACGCAACCCCCGTGCAATTACCCAGAAACGAAGCTTCTCCCCCCCCTCAATTACGCAAATAGCGAAGCCCCCCTCCCGGTCTTCACGGTATGCCCCTACCGGCAGTGAGGTGCTGACCGTCCGAACGGCATCGGCAAGTGCGTGGGCCTTCAATTTGGAGGCGAGCACAGCCCCTGGTGCCCAGCGCAGATCAGGTTTGAAGGCATTAACGAGACAGGTATGTACCTCATTTCGCCCAGATTTGATTTACTCAGTTGTGATGGATAATGTTTGCAAATGTTGGTGTTATGGGTGGGCAAATTTGGGGGGTTGAACAATTGTTCGATTTTTGGTGTTGTTTCCGGTTGCCATTAGTTTCGGTGTGTGATGAGTTTCTGAAAATTATGAGTGTTTCCTGGGTGATACTCACCACTAATGCACATTACAATCACTACAGAATGAGAATTGCATGAGTTTTCATGTTTTCAAAATGTTAGTTGCTGAGATTATGAGCAACGAAATGCCTTATGCCTTTGTTGTTGAACATTTTAGTGTCTGATGTATCCATGGTTGTTAATTTGTTACGTTAGAAGTGAACCCCCTTCACAGTAGAAATGCAAATGTCAATTTGCATCCTCCTTGTTTGTGTGTTTTGTGGTCTGACCATGGCATGTTCATGGATATAGAAAATTGAAAGTTATGGCTACTTTTGGGGGGGGGGGGGAATGCTAATTGGACAAATAGGGACGATGAGAAGTTGTTGGATATTCTGATCGAACAAAGAGCGCAAGGAGCAGTTAGATTTGAGTGGATTTTAGTGAGAGTAATGTAAAAAAGTGAAGGGATTAATAAGGAGAGCGTCCAAATCAAAAACCGTTGTAATGATTTACAAAAGAAGTTGGGAGCTTGGGAATATCTTATAGGCAAAACAGGGGTGGGTGTTGATTACAAGATCGGGGCTGTGGTTGTGTCCAATTCAACTTGACAAGACTTCCTTTAGGTAAATGATGTTCCCATAAATAAGTTTTAAATATTATACATGACTTCATTTTTCGGAATTGTAATGTGAAACATTTATGTGTGCTGTGGTGTGCAGAGATTTGGTGGGAAGTATAAATCATTCTCGAAGAAGGTGCTTGAGAACTTGGAAAAGATGAAATCGGCATTCTACGGGAAGCAAGCCACTGGGGAAATGAGTGTCGCTCCTGGGATGGTTGCTTCCCCTAGTAATCAAACCCAACAGTCAAAGGGGAAGGCGCTTGATATGGATGAACATGTAAGTGACTGTGACGAAGCAAATGAGGATGGATCCGATGCCGATATGGAATGCCTTCGTGCGGAGGAAAGTCAATCTCCTCCTAAGAGTGTGCACAGCTCTCGCAAGCGGAAAAGTGAAGGCATGTCTTCTAGTGACGACAAACGGCAAGAGCTTCTTAACTGGTCATCAAGAGATAAGGAGGTGCACCAAGCCCTTGCTGTTATCCGCATGAGGGAGAAGGCAAAGCAACAACCATCCCTTACGAAGCAAGTGCAAGCACGGTTGAAGCAATATCCCCAAATTTTTGCCATGGGATCGGATTTCATATGGAGTGTGAGGGACTACATTCATCAAAAAAAGGAAAAAAGTATTTTCTTGGATTTGGATGATGAGTTCGTGGTTAGATACGTGGCAGCAAGAGGGTTATGGATTTGACCGTGTATGCTGAGTGGAGTATGTATGTCTTAGTTTTCTTGTGCTTACTTCTTCAAATAAGTTGTTTGTGTTAGCATTAGGTGGTCATGGACATGTTGCTTTATTTGTTCTGGATGTCATGTGCGTTGTATGGCTTTTTAATTTTGTTGTTTGTGTACTTCATTGTATCGTTGTATGTGGAGCAAAACCATGTTGTGGGGACTTTGAGTAATTTCAATTTGTTTGACCTTGCTAATTGTTGTGTGACGATGTCATGTAGAATGGATGAGGATGATTGTAGGATGGATGAGGAGGATTGTGCAATGGATGCGGTGGAAGACCATGATTTACACTATTCTTTCTTACACCCTACAAGGAAATCACGTAGACCGACCTCAGCCCACATTTAAAGAAAGATTGCCAAGAGCATTTGATGGGGAGAGTGAGGCGAAGTACATACACAGATTGTTGAATAGGAATCATCCTGATTTATGTCGTAAAGTTCTTCGCCGTGACAAAGATGTTTTCACACATCTCGTTAATATTTTCATAGAGAGACGTTTATTGAAAGAGGGTCATTTTATTAAAGCTGCCGAAATTGTTGCAATTACCTTGTTTGTTTTAGCAAGAGGGGCTAGTTATCGGGAGGTTGAAGATCGCTTTCAACATTCCCCATCAACAATAGGCAAATATCATAAACAAGTGCTCGACGATCTGGTGAAATTGTCTTATGATATTATTAGGCCATATCAAAGTCAACATGAATTGCTTGCTGAAATTTTCCAGAAGAAGGGCTTCTATTGGCCTTTTTTTTAAGGTATGGTTGTTACGTTGCTACACACATTCACATGTTCTTATCATTATATACAATTGTGAAAATACGCTGAATTGTTATTCTGTGTTGAGGGACTGCATTTGGGCTTTAGATGGGACGCATATTCAGTGTGTAGTAGGAGATGATGACGGCTAATGATTTAGAAATCGTAAAGGGCGAAGGAGTTGGAACATTTTGTGTGTCGTTTCTTTCGACATGATGTTTACATATGTGAATGCTGGCTGGGAGGGAAGCTCCCACGATCTACCTGTGTTGAAGGATAGTTTGAGTCAGCGCAAATTTGATTTCCCTAATTCTCAACCAAGTACTAAGATATTCATTGTCGTGTTTGTAGGTAATTTGGTTGATTATAATGCAAATTTCATGTTGTGTCTTTCTCTAATATACTCATACAGGACAATATTATTTGGCAGATTCGTATCCAAATACGACGAGGTACTTGGCTCCTTATTTAGGGAAGAACGTTCGCTACCACATTCCAGAATTCAAAAGTGGGAGGAGATGCGGCCATGGGCCGCAAGGTATTCAAGAAGAGTTTAACTATCGACATTCGTCTTTACGTGGAGTAGTTGAGCGAGCATTTGGAGTTTTGAAGGCGACTTGGAAGATTTTGGATGACAGGATGCCTCAAGTGAGTTTAGAATCACACATAGAAATTGTTATTGTAGTATGTACACTCCACAATTTCATCCGTCTGTATGAGAAGGGGATGCAAATCTCACCAAGGCCGTTATGCTCTGACCCAAGGCCAACTGTTAACCTATTTGATCAGGATGCTAAGAATGCCATGAAAGAAATTAGGAATCAAATAGCGAATGGAATTTGAGCATCTAATTCCACTTGAAATTAAATGTTTGTAAAGTTGGCACTGATACATGCTTAAATGTTTTGCATCGTTTTGTTTGTGCGATGCATTCCTGTAATCATTTCCATATCTCAATGTCTTCATCTGTATCTCATGTTTACAAATTGCAATTAGAAATTAAATGATTCCTGAAAGTATTGATTTTGAACATGATAAGAAATTATCAAATTTTATAGTTGCAGACGGAATACTTTTTTTTTTTCTAATTTTTTTAGGTCATGTTCTTTTCGTGGGTCAATTCTAAAATACCAACTTCAATCCACTTTAACCTACTTCCATTATTTTAACCAAGTTCAATTTATCACATAAAAAAAATTCAACCCACTTCAATGTACTTCAATCCACTTTAACCTACTTTAACCTACTTTAACCTACTTTAACTTACTTCATCCTTTTACCCACCTTAATTTACTTATAAATTTTCACCATTTTCAAATCATACTACTTTGCAAAAATAATTAAATCTCACAAGACACTTTACAAATTATTAAAATTATGAAGGGGTGGGTTGAAGTTGATTGAAGTGGGTTGAAGTAGACTGAGGGAGGTTGATGTAGATTGAAGTGAGTTGATGTTAGTATTTTTTTCAGGTGAATTAAAGTTGATTGAAGTGAATTGAAGTAGATTGAAGTGAACTGATGTTGATAAATCCAAAAGACCTTAATGACAACAACCCTATTTGGCAATCAGGTATTAGCTGTTAGCTATTAGCTAATTGCATTAGCTGTTAGCTATTAGCTGATTACATTAGCTGTTTGACTTAGCTGATTGCATTAGCTGTTTGTGAAAAAAGTGTTTGATCAAGTTAGCTGTTTCTAACAAAGTTATTTGATAAAATTTCATTTATACCAATTACTCAATTTCATTATTTTTCTAACAAAATAATTTTTCATTGGATATTTATTTTTCTTTTCGATATGAATTATGAATTAAGACTAATGTGATATATAAAATTACATTTATACTTTTTTCTAATTTTAGTACTTATCATCAAAATATATTTTTAATGTTAAACGTTTTCTTTTTTAATAGCAATTGAAATTATGTGATATAAAAAATATTTATATATCATATAAGACTAACATAAATGATTTGTTAAATTAAAGTATTAAAATTAAAAACATTATCTTCAACATCATGACCATCCACAACTCTTGTCTCAAAAAAGAAAAAAAATGAATTGAAAAATTTAAAGTATAAGCATCCAGCATTTGAGCATATCATTTGTGAATGACATGTAATGTAAATTTACCAAAATTATAAGGTTAATATGGTCATTATAATAGTAAACATAAAAAAACTCTTTAAAAAAGTTATCCCAAAGAGCTTTTTGGATATAAAAAGTTAATCTAAAAAGTTAATCAACTAAATGCTCCAAATAACTTTTTAACTAGAATCAAACGGCTAATACCTAAAAAAAACTCTTTTTACACCTAAAACGATCTTTGCCAAACATGGCCACATTTTTTCCCCGCCTCCTTCCTCCACAAGAGAAGAGCACTTTGGAGGCCTGGACTAACGCAATGGAGAAAGCGCAAGTAATTCCGATCTCCGATCTTCTCCGGCGCCGGCGTCCCATCTCCGGCACTTCCTATCTCCTTACATCTCAGCCTCACGCCGCCGCTCCTTCTGCCGAAGGCGACTCTACAACCCTAAACCCTAACTCTAGCTCTGGTACTAAAGTCCTCAAGTCTCTTTCCGAACCTTCGGTAATCGTCGGCACCTTATCTCTTCCAAAGTTGGGTGATTCTCTCTCTTCTGGTATGAACTTATGTCAGCGCTGTTTGTCCTTTGCTGATAGCTCAGCTTCAGCTTGCTGTGATGTTCTTGATTTTGATTTCCGCATGATAGGGAGAAAAATTCGTGTTGTTTCCTGGAATTTCATTCCTTCTAAGATGCGTGGCGGGTTGGTGGAAATTATTAAGTGGGAGTTTGCCGAAGGTTCAATTTCCTCTGTAGATTCATTTCCCCTTTATTCGGGCGGTGTTAATGAAGATTGTAGGAAGGCTAGGCACAATATTTGTGGGTTATTGGAGTCGGTTAGCCCAGTTTCGCTTATCCCTTGCACGATGGGTAGTAATGGGAATGAGGAGAATCTCCACAGTTTTATTGCTGAGGTTTCATCTTGTGATTGCGAGTTATGTAAAGGGAAAGATTGTAAGAAGGTGGGTCCTTTGGTTGAGAGGCATGATGGACATGCTTTTCGCCAGACAAATTTCGTCTATTTCAATGGACCTGCCTCATGTTGGCACCCTGCAATGTTGAGATTAATTGGCAATGTGGTGTCATTGTCAGGACTGAGAAAGAAGCTAGTCTATGTAGGGAAGGAAGAGGCACAATTGATGTTTGTGACTTCAAACGTGACATGTTTGAAGTATCGAAAATTGCACAACGAAGATATATCATGCAGATGCGTTAAAACTAATTTAGAGGGCAAGGGTGAATTAGGCATGTACGTTGGTGTTGTTAGGGGTGTCTATATGCAGAGCATGATTGTTGAATTGGATAAAGAAGTTTGGCTCTTACTAACGGATCAGTTACTGGTGGTCCCTCATAGCCTCAGGGTTGGCGCAGTGGTGAGTATTCTTATGATGATATATCATAAAATTGGTACTGGTTGGTTAGACTTTGTTTTGCTGATGTGGACATCTGTTTAACTGCCGTGTTGTTTTCTGTAGTTACTTCTGAGGAATGTTCATATAGTGAATCCAAGGTTCCCTTGGAGCAAAATGCTCATACTTGGCGCTTGTCACAAGACTAGCATCAGCACGGTGTCCTTTTCTTCATTGGAAACTGGGTAATAATTTCTACTAAACCAAGTCGTGCACTTTCCATTTTTCTAATGTAATTGCCAAGTCATATGTGTTATTGACTGTAGTTGAATCATGCAGAAGTCATCTGCCCATACAGTCTCAAAGTCGTTTGGGGAACTTCATCAAGTCCTTGGTTCTTCCTGCAAGACTTTGGTTGGGTTTATTTTCTCTAGTTAAATAATGCTTCCCTTGAACGCAATAACCTATGCATAGTTTCATTTTGTGATCACAGGGTATTGCTTGTGGTCCAGTGTTTCAGAAAGAAGTTCTCAAGAACCTTTTCAGAAAAGGAGATCCTAGGATCAAAGCATGTAACTCGATTTCTCTCTATTCCCTTGAAGTGGATCGTATGCTTACTAATGAATTAATTTTTCATGCATCACTTTATAGCTTATGTGGGTTGACTTTTTGGACAACCAATAAATTCAGTTTTCCCAACGTTTACTGCTAGGATTATAGTGAACTAAAAAAAGTGCATCTCTATACCATTCTGTACTTCTCTTATAAGGAATAGTAGGCAATCAATTATTTTTAATCTAGGACTGAACAGAATCAGCCTCTCTGCTATCCAGGGGTAAGGCTGCGTCATCTGATCCACTTATAGTAAGGTCTAGCAGGGTATGGATTTTTTATTCTTAATGTATAGAGTGTTGTGATGCTGTCAGAAAGAAGGACTGGTGGAAGCATATGCCAGATCTAGATTGCCATTGTCAGTTTTTCTTTCACAGGTAAGTTTGAGATGTTTGGTGTTTTCAAGTTCACTCTCACATGCTGCAATCTCATGCAAGAAGTTATTCTATTTTTCACAGCAAAGTATGTTCGTGGGATTTTGCAAGCATGATTTCTGTGGCGTTGGTACCAATATTAGCTTTGGCAGTTTGAGTTTGGTTAGTTCTCTGCATTGCTATCCTCTCTTGTAAGTCATATATAAGTAATAAATCTTACTTTCACATAGCAACATGAATTCTGTCACTTGATGATAACCTATATGGTCGTACTTTTTCGAAACACATTTCTGTACAGTATACTTTTCTTTCTGTAAGAATTAATTTTGTTCAATGGCAATAACGAGGGTGCATTTCCCTTCTCTTTCAGGCAGTTCCCTTCTCGAATTTTGTCAACAACTGTGACAGGATGTGGGTAAAATCTCTACTACAAATGGAAAGTGGTCTCAAAATCTTAGAAGACTGTAGCCAAGTCAATCATTTTTTCGAACATAACAGACTCTTGGATCAATCAATTAGGAAGATTTTGCCAAGTAAAGACATTGGTGTTTCTTTACTTGGGAACTTAAAAGTGAGTAAATTATATGACCAATGCTACTCTTTCCTCATTTTTTGTTACAATCTTGTTTGTAAAATTGCAATGTATAGTCTACAGGCTAGAACTAGTGGTAAGAATTATGAACTAGATGAGTGTTGATTCTATTGCAGTCACTCCAGAGTATTTTCTGAACCTGATTGACAATTGATACCAAAATATTATCTCAGTGCCTTGCATTAGTCTTCTGCCTACTCCGGCATCACATGTAAAGTCTTATTCCTGCAATTAGAGAAAGACTACTTTTATGATATTGCTGATTGGAATGCAGTCACCTTTGCTACTTGATACTTCAATAGAAATCAGCAGAGAATACATTTTATGATATGTTTTGATCTGGTCCTTTGAAATGAACATTGAAAATTTTGCCCACAATGACTCTTTTAGCTCCATGTTGGCTGTGATGTAGATGAAAATGCTGTAATACCAAGCTGTAGAGATAAAGGGAACAAAAGTGAAGGAATAGAGACTTGAGAGGAGAAGGGAGGAGAGAGAATTCGAAATAGGCAGGGGTTTAGAGAGCCAAAGTGATAAGAAATAAGACAAGTGATGTCAATGAAGAGATATAACATTAATGTATTCTTAAATATTCAACCATCAATAACATACATTACTATACTAGAGCAAGCTGTCTATGCTAAAATAGCCTAAACACTTAGGAAATTAGAAGAAAACTACTTCTAAAACAGCCTAAAATATAATGGGAGCTCAACTTTTAACTAAAATACCTTTAACTAACCTTATTTTGACTCATCTAAAATATCCTACGGATATTTACGAGAATAACAAATTGAAATGCAAGACTTGTTGGAAATTGGGATATTAAATTATCTCCGAGATTAGTAACTATGGCATTCTCCATTATTCTTCATCGTCATTATTATTGTGTGGTTTGAACAAACTGATCCTTGAAGTTTGTTTTGTGTTAGACTAAGAAGAGTTCAATTTAGCATTGTGTGCAATCCATAGGACAAATCCTCCATGAAGAATATTCAAACTTTCTCTATGAATACCTGTCTCGCACGATGGGATGCGTTGAATCTTCATTGTTGATAGTTCAATATTCTAAGGTTGTTGAGGCTAAAATTGAAGATCTTAGAGCTAGGCAAAGCCCTGTATTTATGTATCATTTGTTGAAAAGTCATGTCTGATGTGAGATGTTAGTTTGAGCATTTTCTGTAACTTCTGTCAGAACTTGACCGCTTCATACTTTCCTTAGTCATCATTAGAGGCCATGTTGGAGTTTCGTATTGCAGTGATTCGACACCATGACTGGCTTCATGTGAGGCTTAAGTAAGAATATCTCTAGAGCATGCAGTCCATAACCCTTTTGACGACAATATCCTCAAAGCATGAAGTTCATTCTATGCTCGTGTGGCAACTTCCCAAGAAAAAAATTGAAGACAACCACGGAATTTATTGAAGGCTTAAGCTTCAAATTCTTTACACATGTCCATATGATGAAAATTGAGAATTTTCATAAAGAACCTACTGAACATGTGTGATGATGATCAAATAAACAAGTCCATATCCAAGTTACGAAAATCCCCGGTCCCTAGTATAGATAGATGGGGTAATCAGAGGGGTAAACAACGAAAATTTACTATTCACATCTTGCAAATCTTGGTTTGGGTAAACAGCAAGAATGAAGACAAACTTTAGTAGCAATTTTCCCTGTAGTAGGAGGACGCACATTACAGGTTCTTCTATGCAGAACAGAGTAATAGCAATGGTCCCCTTTGCGAAGCAAAATATAGAGGGCTGCAGCTGAAAGGGGTGAAGATCAGAATATTACTCCCTACACACTAATGTGGTAGATCAAGATGACTTAATAGTTGATGCCAAGCTGCAGAGATTAAAGAAGGAAAGGGATGAAAAAGGAAAGCGAGTAGAGAGTAAGAATTTGTAGCTTAGTTTAAAAAAGCCCGCTTAAGGAACGCCTCGGCGTGAGGCTACTAGGTCAGTGCCTTGGAAGGGATGAGGTGCGCCTGAAGGATAGAAGGCTATATCTTCGCCCCTTTTTCTTCTTTCTCTTAGCCTTGCCTTTAACTTTTCTGTTCTTTTCCTTACTTTGGAATTAAAAGATGGGCTATGCTTGCATGGTAAGTGCGTGCATTAGGGAACTACGATATTAAGGGCCTGTTCTTTTCATTGGTCTTTTACAATTTATCAATTTCAATCTATTTCAACCAACTTCAACCCACTTTAATAAAAAATACCAGCTTCAACCCATTTCAACCAATTTCAACCCACAACCCACCTCCTACAAAATTTTATTCTCACAATTTTAACCAACTTCAACCCATCATATAAAAATATACCTAATTCAACCCACTTCAACTCACTTCAACCTACTTCAATCCACTTCAACCTACTTCAATCCACTTCAGTCTACTTCAATCCGCTTCAACCAAAGATACCAATTTCAACCCACTTTAACCCGCTTCAATCTACGTCAACAAACTTCACTTTTTTACCAACCCCAATCTTCCAACGAAAAGAATAGGCCCTAAGGTAACAAATCTTAAGGTTATTTGCAGTATCCATAGTTGTATTGATATCTAATCACTTTTTTAATGCATTTGTCTAGCTTGTTTCTGCAAGATATGCTTTGGGAAATGTGAAAGACTTCAAAAAAATTTAGCATAGAAGTTCGCCTCGCATCTATGATGCGTGCACCTTTGCTTCGCGCCTTGCGCTTGGAGACCCTAGGTGCCTCAGTTCGCCTTGCGCCTTTTAAAACTAACATTTGTAGTAGTTACAAAGAGGATTCTTAAGAGAGAGGAAAGGAATAAGGAATGCAAGAAGAGACATCAGTAAAGAGACGGCATAGTCACTTTATTCTTATATATTCAAACATACAACAGTGTCTATCAATAAACGAAAACAAAAATCTGTGAACAATAGCCTAAACACTTGGACGTCAGCAATATTAAGCCGAGGCAATCTAGAAGTTTAAAGCTCCCACCAAAGCGCACTTTTTGCTTGGGCGGCCACCAAAGGAAAGATCCCATGGAAGTTTCAAAAGAGAAATTTCAAGTTGGCTATTAGGTGTCCTACACGCTTCAAGGAGGAAGATCCGGCAGCCCACCTTTTTAAGCATTGTCTGAGGGTGTCCAAACTGTGGCGTTTGTCATTCTGACAGGGGTTAGTTGGGTGGAACCTCAAACTATTCTGACAGGAGTTATGGTCTTGGCGTTTGGAAGTTGGCGTTGTTGGCTATATGGTGGAGTACTTGGAAGGAGACGATTCGTCGGATTTCTAAGGGCAAGGGTGGGTCTTTTCAAGATTTCATGCTTTACCTTCTGAGAACTCTTTGGCCCTGTTCTTTTCGTCGGTAAATCCAAATTTACCAATTTCAACCAACTTCAATCCACATTAACCCACTTCCACCCACTTCAAGAATTTCAATAAAAAAATAGCAATTTCAACTCACTTCAACCAATTTTAATCTACTTCAATTCACTTCAACCAACTTCAACCCACTTCTCACTATTTTAACCATCTTCTACCTATCATACAAATTTTTTTTTTTAACCCACTCCAACCCACTTCAACAAAAAAATACCCACTTCAGCCTACTTCAACCCATTTCTACCAATCTCAACCAACTTAACCCATTTACCAACCTATATTTCCAAACGAAAAGAATAGGCCCTTCATAGTTGAGTCAAGTTCTCAATCACTGTACAAAGTTGACAGATTGAGATATTGTCGGAATGACTACTAGTGAGAGCTTGAGGGCATGATGTTAATCTGTGATTGGTTTCTATTGTGCATGACTGACATCCCTTGGTGTCTTAAATCTTAATATTACAAATGTTTGAATTACTTACACGGTTACACCCCCGCCCCCAAACAAAAAAAACCTTCGACATCTTGTGGGTAGCAACCTAAATGGCTAAATTAATCCCAAAGTTTAATAGGAAACCAAATCTGATTAAATACTTTTAAACGACCATATATTACTCTTCCAAACATCCCCTGTTAATATTACATATATGAAAATTATAAGTATGAAAATATGAAAACTTCCCTGTATCATTATATCCCCTAGGTTCCTAATTTTGGCTTCCCTCTATCCTTCATCTCCACTGTTGCAACTACCACATCGTTGATCTAATTTCTAGGCTCCATTCCTCTGTCTGAAGGAGCCCTTGAAGCAAACATCTTTATTTTCTTCTCCAGTTCATCATCAGTTAAGCTCCATTTTATTTCTATTAACAAGTGCACATCATCTGTTCAGATTTCTCCAGCTACTGGAAGGTTGCAGTATATTGATGTAACAGGTAGCATTGATGCTGTGATACCAGACTTTCCACCAGCCTGGAATATGGATGCCATATATGAGGTGACAGTCTTTGATGTTTTCATAATATTGCATATTGTTTAAAAAGACAAATATGAAATACGACGCCCTCAGTTAGTCCACTGCAAATGCTTTGGAATGATTAACATGTATCATCTTTGTTTATGCTTTGGGATCCTTATTTTTCGTACACGGTCATTATATGATAGGATTGTTAGATGTATCTTCAGCGACCTGATTTTTAGTATGTAGCAAACTTCTTCAATATCATGTTAACCCCTTTGGCTTTTCAGGTGACTGAATATAGTCTTGTCTTAGAAGGTAGACCTGAAATGAGGGGCCAAACATGGATGCTTGAAGATGACTTATTTTCCTGCACGAGTATCTTTCGTTCTGTTGAAGTAGAAAGACAAATGAAGCTGGTAATTTATGTACACTTTGCTTGGAGCGATGTAATCTGTAGGGATTTTCCCATTCATCATAGTCTGAGTTGTTCTGCAAACCCTGAACCCGGAATCTTTCACTTGCTCCATTTGGTACATAAATTTCCTGTGCAGCCGCAGGTACCTCATGGCCTCTTTGCTGTTATGTTTTTGAATAAGCCTGCAGTCCTTTGTTAACTTCATTAATGAATAATTACCTACATTGGATCTAGGTTATTTATCAGATGTGTTGATCTCTCTTTCAGTGTCATGGTGACCTGATTATACCAGACAAGTGTTTTTCTTTTGCTGAGGCCACTGTCTTGCCATGGGATCTGAACATTGCTACAATTGATGGCGCAGCTTTTCCTGTTAGCATCCCACAACATGAGCTTGACAAAAACTGCCATAGTGATTTTGCTTTCAAGAGATGTAAAACTAATCATTCATCAATTTGCAGCAAGAAAGTCAAATTAGGAAGCAACTTCAATCATGGAAACCCATCATGTAGCCTTTCAAGCAATTTTATTACCTTGCCACACAAAAGGAATGCCCACGATGTTAGCGCATTTCCTGCTCAAATTTCTTGTGCAATAGTTGTTCAAAGATTAAATGGTCAAAGGATGGCTCTTTCTGGAATCCTCTTTTCTCAAGATGATAGGAATAGGGCTATGCCCTTAGCAAGCCCAAAAAAAGTGGTGTTGGAGTTTGATTCCGAAAATCTTTTCAAGTATAAGGTTGGTGCATGCTTGCTTTTGGCTCTATTTGCTGTAGATGTGTGTTGGATTTATTCACAACTCTACTACCTTCTGCTGAGAAAGTTTCTCTTGTTCCTGTTGTTTATGTTGGATCCAGTTCTTGCGCATTGGTGGCTACTATATCATGAAGCATTCTGCCGAGAAGTGCTTTTGTGAATCTATGGATAAAAGTTTAGCATCGCAAGTAGTTGTCAACTTGGACACACATCTATATAGTTTGTCATTCCATTTTGATGAGATTGCGTTGCACTCTAGCCTATATGATCAATCATCGGATTCCTGCTCTATCCGTGAGAGTTCATACAGGTGCAGGTGCTACCTTCAAAATGAGCTTTTGTTCCATCCATGCAGCACAGCTGGTCATGGAATATCATCCGATATCAGTCTCCATGTCACCTCAGATGCAACGAGTCTCCTGCATCTGGATATTCAGGCCCTGAAAGAGGCTGTAATAAAACTATCTATGAGGCCGGCAGATGTCTGTTGTACTTGTCAATCAGGTGGCTGTGCAAATAGTTTGGTGAACTTAATCCAGGACCAGGGAACACACTCTTCGAATCACCTGCCTCAGGGAGATTTGGTGTCTCTAGAGGGTACTGTGGTGAGCCTTCATTCTGGTTGCTGTGCTGTTGATAAATTGACCTGTCACGCTTCTGCACATGATGTTCATCGCCTGAGATTTGCTCAAGGAGGGAAAAATCTAATATGGCTGCGTGTTCTGACACATTGTCACGTGGTAATCTGTCATTATATGCATGGTCACTTGGTCCAATTCTATATCTTTCTTTTTTGGTGGACACCCAGTCTTATTGCAATTCCTGCGGTGATTAGGTGGAGATCAGTGGTTGCTTGTATAAGCATAATTATCCCATTGGCTTAGGGCCAGGTGCAGATGTCACATTTCATAGGGTACTTGCATCCAGGTATGAACTCTGGTTTTTCCAACTTTTTTCAAATTGTTGGTTTTGTGATTTCTTGGGCTTTCTCTAGCTTCTTTTCAGGTAAGCTTTTAGTCTTTTTAGTTGTTGTTGTTATTATTATTATTATTATTATTATTATTATTATTATTATTTTTTTTTTTAAATAAGTCAGTGCTTTCCCCTACATTATAATTGTTGAACATCTTATGATTATCAATGTTCAATATAAATTATATTCATAATAGTTAAAATGCATAGATGTCTATAATTATTATTATTCTTTTTGATAGAAAAAATATTATAATTATTGATTGTGAGTATAAGATTATTATTAAGTTTATAACAAACAAATCAAAATAATTAAATTTGTGAAAGGAAGTTACGTTGGCTTCCAAAGTTGTTAAACTTGAAGATGTGACTTGTTGGGGCCCTTGGCATGGACCCCAGGTAGAGGTAACCTCATTGCGTTTGCTCTAAGTCCAACACTTCCGAGATGTACCCTATTCAACTTCTATATTTGCAAGTATTATAGCTTCTGTCAAATTGGTAAGATTCTATGGAATCATTTCCGAAAGGCAAGTTTTGGTTGAACTTTTTTTCTTTCCTGTTCAATTCTTGTCTTCTTCGTCTCCTTTTGCCTCTCTCTCTCTCTCTTTCTCTCTGCCCTTGTGTGCTTTTCTTTTTTCTTTCTATTTATTATTCACTATTAGTTTCTGTGGCATGTTGAAAGGACCCATTATGGTCTCCTCAATATGCTCTTCCAACTGTCTAGTCCAGTGGTCCTGTTCATGGGGTTAATAGATTCCCACTTTGAAGATGTAACACCTGTACACATTATAGGAATTTTTCTCAGTGGGGGAGGGGGGTGGAGTCTTCGTGTGTAATGTATGGACATGTAGATCATGGGCAACTAAACCTGTATTCTGCCTTCCAGTGAGCAGGGTCGCTTATTATTAATGCCTGTCTCATTCATTACTGTCAATTCTGTGAAAGAAGTTGTATCACCTGCGGCGAATTCATTTTGCTCGGTTGCAAAGTGGAATGTCCCGTTGTCGTTAATATCTGATCTGATCCATTGTGATGAGTGCAAGCCAATAAGATTTTGCTGCAGGGTAAGCTTTTCAACCTAGCGAATTTCAGACCTTCAATCACCTGTACAATGCGGTTGGCTTCTTTTGCAGGTTACTAATAGTTCTTATGTTCAATACTGGTAATCATCCTAGCAGATTGTTGCTGTTCAAATTTTGATGCTGGAAAGAAACACTAATTTGGATAAGGTGCTCTCAGACATTCATCCCAGGAAAGTGATTATGAACATTCCACTTGCTGGTTTCATTTTGGGTATGTCATCAACTATCTGTGACACATAATTCCCCTGTTGTATGACAACAAAATGTTTCATATGGTCTTGCTGAATCTATAGCTGATAAGAAAATCAGGATAATGTCTAATTTAGCATTGATAGCCTTTCTCTGATTTCTCCGTCCCTGGAAATGTATGCTGTGACAGTTGCCATGTATGTACCAGTAGACGACTCACCTTGGAGACTGCAGCAAATTAGCAATCGTTAAGGTCAAGGAAAACTCTTGACCAGGTTGATAAATGATATGGCACTATTATAGGGGTTTTTGGTTCAATAAATCTAGGAAAAGGATGAAACTAGGAGGTTTGTTGATGATTCTTGATTTCAATTCCTTGCACTTGCTCAATTTAGCAATGGGTTTCAATTGTCCTTGATTAAGACATTTTGTCCGCTCTTATTTTCTCATTTTTCATAAAGCCCCGCCCCCCCAAAAAAAATACGACAATTTTCGATAGATCAATCACATGTATTTTGGTCACTGCTAACATGATTTTCTTTTGTTCCTACAAAAGTGCTTTTCAATGTAAAGCTCTCCCTAATGAATAAATATTTTATGAGTTTGCAAATGTTAAATTTGTTTTCTTTCCTCTCACAGATCCAAACTTTTTAAACTCCAATGGCATTTTTCTGTCTGGACAGTTCATTGTCAATATTGCTGACCGATGATGGGGATTATTGATGTTGGATGACAATGGTGGAAGAGAGTTTTGGTTTTTGGTGTTGCAAATGTAGGGACTTTCTTTTCAAGTTTGAGGCTTTGAAGATGATCAGTATCATCAGTTCTAAAGGGCTGAAATGTCTGACACGCTGAAATGTCTGACATGGTGGGGAGTGAGCTCAGGGTCGAGTTGAGGTCATCAGAGGCATACCTAAGGTCCGGTGGACGTTGGGTCTCTGGGAACCTCAGTTGGTCTGCTCACCCCTGCCGGCTCTTCTTTCGTGTCACTCCCACTATTTCTTCATATCTGCGGTTTCTGCCGGAATTTTCTGTCTCTGCCGGAGCTCTTCCCGCCGGTAAATATGCCGCCGGCGACTTTTCTGGTGACCAGAAAGTCGCTGGAGTTGCTTTTCCCCCCCTAGATTTCCTCTTATTGGTGGGCTGCTTCCTCCTTATTTCTCTGCCAAGGTGGTGGCCTTGTTCTTCTCTCTCTGCCGGTGCTTCCTCCTTTTCGGTGGGAGAAGCTCCGACAAAGACAGAAGAAGCTAGCGAACACCCTGACAGAGGTAGATGGAGGAAGCAGCCCACCAATAGAGGAAATCTTTAAAAAAAACAAGGAACTCCGGCGAATTTTCCGGTGACCGGAAAGTCACTGGAAAATCTGTTCTCTGTTTTTCCCTCAGAACAAGCCGTTTTGAGGGTTTCTTGTCCAATTGGAGTGCCGCCGCTGGACTTTTTGTGGCATTTTTTCTGTCTTCTTCCGGGAGGCTTTTTCGGGTGACTTTTTTCTGGTTGCTGTAGGTGGGGAGTATGAGAGGGGGATGTAAGAAGTTCTTGGCTATTGAAAGCAAGTCATTTGATTTGAGTGTGGTGGGTACTAAAGAGGATATTTTGAAAATCCTGGAGAATGGTAGGGGGAGAAGGTTCTCCATCTTGTTGCCTGAGGAAGTGGCTTTATGGCTGTTAAGGGCTTGGGCTAGATTTCGAAAATCTAAGTCTGCTAATTGGTGTAATCAAATGAGACTAGGTTTAAGAATTTTTATGTTGGAGTCCAGGAGTAATTGCGCTGGAAAGTACTTGCAACTATCAGTGATCATTGATGTCAAACGTTCCTTTGTTATTTTCCCTGCAGGCTGGAATGAATGGGGGTGGTTCAAAACGTTTGGCTTCATTGTTGAAATAGTCGGCCTTTCTCCGTTAGATCCTTCAGTTCAGCCGAGAACTTCGCCCACCCAACCATCTTCCTCTTTGGTTGATGTCGTCATTCCTCCTCCTCCTCCTCCGCCTAGGTGTTATCCTAAGTGTGGATTCAAGGGAGAACCAGCTTCGTTTCTCCGGTCTTATGCTGATATTGTTTCTTCTTCAGTTTTGAGCAGAGGTAAGGAGGTGAGTGATTTGGGTATTACTCTTGATCATGCTGAGCCCTCGGAGGTGCAAAGGAGGGGGATGTCTTCTGGAAATAGAAGGACGAACCAGGAGAGCCTAGGGTGTGTCTCTTGTCTATGGTGTGTCTCTTGTCCTAAGAGTACTCAGGTTTATACTCGTTGAAATTGTTTCCCTTGGCTTAAGATTGAGGGATAATGGGGGAAAAACCTCAGACAATGAGGACTTGGGTGGGGTTGAAGCAACTCCAGATGCTCTCCTTGCTTCACTCCTTAATGCCTAGTTGGACTTCTTTTCTCTAGCTGGAGTTATTTCGTATGATCTTGCGAGGTTTGAGGCGGAAATCAATGGTAAGCTTTCCGTTGATATTGGTACTGCTTGGCCTTTGAACCATTCTGTTGTGGTCTCAGGTTCATCGAAGGGCTTTGTTGTGAATTTGTTCTTTAATTCTGACCCCCCCTCGTTTCTTCTCCTCCCTTGGCCCTATACTCTCCAGTGAGTCTTCCTTGGTTCAGTGGACATGGTGACCATCCCATTTCGTCTTCTCTTTTTTCTGTGAGAAGTTCTCTTCAATTGGGGTAAGGCTTGTATGGTAGTGTTTCATGCGATTTGCCTCAAGATGTTGTACGGGATGCACTTGCCCTGAGTGTAGGATCCCAGAAGTTTGAAGGCATTTCTAAGGATAGTGTTGCCGGGGGGGGGGGGGGCAGCCTCCTGTGCATAATTGGTCCTTGATCTCCGTTAGGTCCCCATCAGGTTCGGGAGATTTGGTAGCTCCTTTTGCAGTGGATTTCTCTTTTCTTCAAAATTCCAATAAGTCTTTTTCTGTTAAGGATGTGTGGGATGGTCAAAATGTGAATTCTGAGAGGGTTTCTAAATGGGTACCCTCCAAACTTAAAGGCATTGCATCCTGTATTGGTGTGGCCTTTTCAGGGTATGAGACTGAGGTGATTTAGCTTCTATCAAGAATTGAAAGAAATAATAGTTTGACTAAGCAAAATGTGGTTAGAATGCCTCCAGCAACTAGAAGACAGAGAGTTGCGAAGACTTGAATTCGGAGTGAACTATGACAGAGCTAATGCCTCTACAAGTGGGATGTTGGTGCCTTATGTTTGGATTGCTTTCTTGGAATGTGAGGGGTATTAATGATCGCGACAGGAAAGTTTTGCTAAAAAGTTTTTTGAGAGACTGGAAATGTGACCTTGTGTGTCTTCAAGAGGCAAAAATGAAGGCCGTCTCACCTTCCGATATTTGCTCCTTTTGGGGTTTTCACGCTATTGATTTTGCAACCCTTAATGCAGCAGGCTCCTCAGGGGGTGTCCTTGTAATGTGGGACAAGTGTGTGTACCACATGGTGTCTTCTTTTTGTGGTGACTTTTCGATCACTTGCATTCTTGAAACGATCGAGAGTGGTTTTGCTTGGGCTTTCACAGGTGTGTATGACCCTCAATCTAGGATTGATAAATTGAGATTTTGGGAAGAGCTCTGTCTTATTAAGGATAAGAGGTCTGAGCCTTGGTGTGTAGGAGGGGATCTCAATGAGATCTTATACCCTCACTAAAGGAGCTCGGGTTTAAGTCCCTCTAATTCTATAGAGGAATTCCATAACTTTATCAATAGTTGTGCTCTGGTTGATCTTCCTTTACAAGGGGATGATTTTACTTGGTCTAGATGTGGTGAGGTTCCAGCTAGTTCAAGACTTGGCCGTTTTCTTATCTCCTTGGATTGGGAGGAATATTTTATAGACGCAATTCAGAAGAGGTTGCCTAGTGATGTATTTGCCGAGGGTCTAAGCTAATACTCAAATTAAGAGTGAAAGCTTACAATCCAAGAAAGAATACAATTACGGAAAAACAAGAAAAATGGGCACATAATATGTTGGTTGTGAAGCAACAAACATGTGAGAGAGGAATGGAGCTTAGAATCAAGTGATTCTAAGTGAGAAAGTAAAGAGAATTTGATGTGAACTGATGTATATCACAAGGTATGGAAGGACCCAAGCAACAAGCTATCAAAGCCATGAAGCAAACAAGTGAAACCACACGAAAGGAGGGTGGCACAGTCGTGCTTCATGGCATGGGGTGGCCGTGCCACTTTTCTGCCATGCATGCCAAGATATGTGAGTTCTCATGGTTTGCAATAGGCTTTGTGTTTTGTTTGAAAGCTAAGCCAAAGGGAATAGCTTTAGCTTGGATTAAGCATGGAAATGGATGTAAGAAGGGTTATGGATGTGTGGAATGGAAAGAAAAATCAAAGTTAGGATTTACTAACTCAAAATTAAGATAGCAAACTCACTTTAACTCTCTTTGAACACTTGAGATAAAACACCAAATTGGATAGAACTAAACTTGGTGTTTGGATACAGAAACACCACCAAATTCAAGTTTAAGACCCTTAAACAATGATTAAGATACAGATATCACCACTTAATCACGTTTAAGACTTCACTTGATCACTATTTAGTTCGGCCTAAACTAAGATAAGCAAGTTGAGTATTTGAGGTGTGCCTAAGCACGAAAGCAACAATGCTCGCAAAGGGTTTTGATTCAATTCTGAGTTTTTTTCTTACAAAGGGCCGTGCCTCCCTTTTAAAGACATTCCTAGCAAGCATACAACCAAGCTAGCACCTCTCTAAACCTTTCCTTCCTAGAGAGGAAATGTGTTAATTAAGCTAACCACTCGGTTTATAGCTAACCGGTTACAAAGCATTGTTCTAGCTAGCTTAAGTACAATGAAAGCATTAAGAAAAGCAATACAAATAATGTTTACAACATACTTACCTTAAACTTAAGCTTAATCAACTAGAAACTCAGCTAAGGAGCACAAGCACATGCACAACCGTAAAGTGG
The DNA here is from genome assembly GCA_017589665.1 of Selenicereus undatus. Lineage (NCBI taxonomy): Eukaryota > Viridiplantae > Streptophyta > Magnoliopsida > Caryophyllales > Cactaceae > Selenicereus > Selenicereus undatus. Next base: position 29,248,432 of record JACYFF010031954.1, on the reverse strand, counting down.
AATGCACTTTTCGGCTAGCCAATTAGAAGCAAGAGACCAAAATTTGCTGCTTGTTTCTTCATTGGTTGATTACTTCAAGGCTCCTACCTATCATGGGAGGGTGCCAAGACTAGAAAAGGGTGCCAATCAACCTTGCAAGTTGAGGATTTCGGCTGAACCATCAAAAGAGCTGGACAGTGCTGAGTTGGTTTTTGGAGTAGTTTCTGGCTGTGATTAGAGGCCGCGTTTCTCATGCAAAATGTGGTCATACCCTGGCTTGCCACATATGGTTGGAAAGCCCTAGAAGTCTTCTAACTCCTCCAAGGGGAATTACTCAATTTGGAGCTCATTTGCCTAGTGAAAAGATCAAAATGGCCGGACTGGTCTGAATCGGGCTCAATCTGCACGGTTTGGAAGATTGGTCTGGTTCTTTTTCTTCCACTTGATGTAACTTGATTTTATCACTTGGACCACGTAGCTAACATATTGGGGACCAAAAATATGTAAAAATACAAGACTTAAGCCTTAATATAGCTTAAGAAAAAAGTTACATAAAACTGAGTACATTCTGATCCTGCTAGGCAGTTTTGACACATTGGGTTTATTTGCTAATTTGAATGGGTAAATGAAGTCCAAATGGGATGAAATTTGATTTGTTGGAAAGCTGACATCTTGAACTTCAAATCCATCAAAAAACATTAGACTTAAACCCTTAGGATGCTTGAGTAATTTAGCACACAAAAGCGGGTTAGCTGCTGGAATGAACCCTTGCCCTGCTGTTTCAATGCTTAAACAAAACTTGGATGAATTACTTATCCTTTAACCAGCATAATAAACTTACCTAATTGATTTGCTTCCTTTTAAATCAAAGGGGATGGAGGGATATCCATCACCTACACCTCTTTCAGATCATTTCCCTATTTATTTAGAAAATGGGACTTTCCAGAGGGGGGGAATTCCTTTTAAATTTGAGAATATGTGGCTCGAAGTGGAGGGGTTTCGTGATCTTTTTAAAAGGTGGTGGCAAGAGGCTCGTGTTGAGGGATATGCTAGTATCGTGGTTGCGAAGAAATTGAAGGTGATCAAAGAGGAGAGAGGTCTTTGGGGATATCAAGATTCGGAAGTACAACCTCATGGATTCTATTAACCAGCTTGATGTGAAGGAGGAAACTTCTGGCCTTTCTAATGAGGAATTGGAGCAGAGAAAAGCTGATAGAGATGAGCTAGCGAAAATCATCCTTATGCATGAGATCCCCTGGAGCAAAAGTCGAGGGCATTGTGGCTTAGAGTTGGTGATCGAAATATAAGATTTTTTCATAGAGTAGCTAATTTTTATAAGAAATTCAACTCCATGTCTTTTGTGATTGTGGATGGGAACCGTTTTGAGAATTGGGACGAGATGAAGTCTTCCATCCAAGGGTTCTATAAAGCACTTTTTACTGAAGCCTGGAGACCAAAGGTAGACAACTTGATGATGCCCTCTTTATCAGTATCCGCTAGAGAGGGGCTTGAGTTGGATTTCTCAGAGGAGGAAATTTTTAAAGATTTTCATGATTGTTGTGACGATAAATCTCCAGGCCGACTATGGCTTTCCTCTAGGCGAATTGGGACACTCTTAGGGGTGATGTTATGAGGATGTTTTCGGAGTTTTTCCACACTGAGAAATTTGTGGCAAGCCTCAATACTACTTTTATTGGGTTGATTCCTAAGAAAGCCAATGTGGAGAATATTAGAGACTACCGACCGATCAGTCTAGTTGGATGCATTTACAAGCTTCTTTCTAAAGTTTTGGCCCAGAGATTGAGAGGTGTTATAGGGTCTCTTATCTCCGAGAATCAGAATGCCTTTGTAGGGGGACGTCAGATTCCGGATGCCATGCTCATTGCAAATGAGCTTATTGACTCTAGGGTCAAATTGGGGATTCCGACAGTTGTCTGCAAGTTGGACATTGAAAAGGCCTATGACCATGTCAATTGGGAGATTTTGATTTATGTTTTGAGTAGAATGGGATTCGGGGAGAGGTGGATCACTTGGATTCGACAATGCGTCTCTTCAGCTTCCTTTGCAATACTTGTCAATAGTTCTCCTATAGATTTCTTATCGGCTTCTAGAGGCCTTCGCCAGGGGGATCCGATCTCTCCTCTTCTATTTTCGTTGGTCATGGAGGTTTTCACTAGGATGTTTCTTACAACTACTTCAACATGTCTCCTATCTGGGTTTTCAGTGGGCCAAAGGAACTCTACTACCATTAGTGTATCCCATCTTCTCTTTGTTGATGATACAATCGTTTTTTGTGACAATGACTGTGAGTAGATGGTGAATCTATGTTGTATTCTTATTTGGTTTGAGGCAGTGTTTGGTCTACGAGTCGACTTGGCAAAAAGCTCTATTTTACCGGTGGGCCAGGTGGATAATATCCAATTGCTAGTGGGTGTGTTAGGAAGCACTGTGGATTCTTTTCCTACCTACTGTCTTGGTCTCCCTCCTGGAGCAAAATTCAAAGATAAATCCATCTGGGAGAGAAAAAACTCTCTGGATGGAGAGCTAACTACCTTTCTAAGGGTGGCATACTCACCCTCATCCGAAGCATTCTTTATCGCATTCCCATTTACTTCTTGTCTTTTTTTCCAGTACAGATGTCGGTGGCTGATTTCATGTATCATTTAGTGAGATGGGATATTGTCCAGCTTCCCATGTCAGGAGGAGGGTTGCGAGTTAGAGACCTGAAACTCTTTAATGAGGCTTTGCTTGGTAAGTGGCTATGGAGATTCATGAATGAGAAGACCAATCTTTGGAGAAGAGTGATTTGTACTAAGTATGGTGAGGAGGGGCTTGGGTGGTTTCCTTCTAGACCTAATGGTCCTTATGGAGTAAGCCTTTGGAGCTGTATTTGTAAAGGATGTGATAGATTTTTTCCTCATCTTTCTTTTGAGGTGAGCGATGGCTCTACCATTTTTTTTTCGCATGACCGTTGGTGTGAAGGTGCTCTGTTGCGGGACCTTTTCCCTTCTCTTTATGCTTTTGTAGAGGATAAAGAAGCTACCGTGGCTGCGTATTGTGACCATGTATTTGGGTCGTGCATTTGGACACCTATTTTTATTCGTGATGCCTTAGGGGATGACGCCTCCTTTATAAGCTTACTTATTAAGCTGAATGGGATTCCTATTGAGCAATCCTCTCTTGATTCAGTCAGATGGGATCTCAATCCTAAAGGGAGCTTCACTGTGAAGTCTTATTATATGAAGCTTGCCTTTGTGCCGCCTTCACCTTTGCATCGAATATTGGGAATGTGTTTTCCATGAAAGATTATTTGGAAATCTCTGGCTCCATTTAGGGTGTGTGTTTTTGTTTGGGAGGCTGCCCATTACAATTTTGACTTACATAATTTGCAAAAGAGGGGTAAGATTTTGGTGAATCGGTGCCTATTGTGCAAGGCTCCAGCAGAATCAGTGGACCACTTATTGCTTCATTGCCCTTTTACAAGAGCTCTTTGGGATCTAACCTTTAGTTGCTTGGGAGTTTCTTGGGTTATGTCCAATTCTATTTCGGATCACCTCTATGCATGGGAGGGCTGTTTTGGTAGGAAAGCTAAAAAGAAGAATGCCAGATTATTTCCTCATAAAATTTTTTGGAGCATTTGGCGTGAAAGAAATAGGAGAGTCTTTGAGGGTATGGAGATGCCCCTTCAATGTTTTAAAGATTATTTCATCAATTCTTTCTATTTTTGGGACAAATGGATATTTTGTTACTCTTCTCTTGATCTCTTAGATTTTGTGGATAGTGTGCATATGGGATGTGGATAGCCTTTTGTAGGATGCTAACTTTGCATCCACCCTTTTGTTAATGAAATATATTCATTCTTTTCCTAATTAAAAAAAAAAATTACCTTCTCCCATATCTCTAGGTGGCAGTTGGCTATACAGAATGGATCATGTGCGGGACGATTTGGAGAGAGAGAGATCGGTGGGGAAGGAGAGAAAGATAGTAAGTGGCTTGTCTTTACATCAACTTGTGGGGGAAAGAGGGATCTGAATAAAACATATACTTGTGGGTCGCCGGTCGGTGAAACCCCTTGGTATATGATTCAACGTTATAAGAACGCCAATAAATATGTAAGTAATTAAGTATTTGATGGTCAGATTCCCATGCTTTAAGATAAAAAGACAGTAGAGCTGGCCTGATATGAGTTTACTTGGCTCATTTGATGGTTGATTTCTATTTGGTGTAGGCATACATGTATATATTCCAATGCTGAATACAAGCATGCTGTATGAAATTTTAAAATTTGATCTTAGTTGATGACTAGTTTAATTTTCAAGCAACTGTCTTGCCTGTGTTTGGAACTTATTAATCATTGGTGACAGCATTTTATTGCAATCCTTCTTGATTTCTGATAATCTTGTTGATTTACTCTATGTGTAACTGTAAGCCCTTTTTTATTTTCTTTTCTCTGTGGGGATGGTCAGGATCACTAGGCTGTTAAAAATGCTGTACTCCCTTTGCTTCACAGTGATGAATCTATCTTTTATTTATTTATTTTTGGCGGGGGGGGGGGGACTTGCATAGAAACATATAACAATAAAGAGTTCATGCAACAATTCAGTAATTACAGGTTGATTGTGCAAGGACCCTAGTATTAAATATCTGAAGTGCAGAGCATTATCAGAAAGACTGATGTGAGGACAGTAGGTTACCATTTCACTGAGTGTAAGTTGTCCTTGTAATGAATATGCACACCACATATTGGACCCAAAACTGTTGAATGAATCATTCTGCTTTGACTCAGTGTGTTTAAAATTTTGCCCATATAGTTTGATATGATGTGACTTGTTCATCTATCAGTTAACAGCGAACAAGGTATCCATCTCAAAGATTTATAACACTGAACTTGCTGTCAACTCTTGACTGTTCATTCTTGTCTCAATTTTTCATGGTTGTTTCCCAATTTATATTTCTGTGTAGATGATGGTTCATTGCAATGTTGTTGCTGGGCGAATGGTGAAAGGGCAGTGACATTTTTGAGGTTACATGAAGAAATGCCACTGGTAGGATTTGGGAGCTGTTGGTGGAGATTGCCCGGTGTGGGTTCTGACAAGGCCTGCAGCACTCCGAGTTCTTATCTAGATAAAATTTTGAAGAGGCATGGTAGAGTGATTCTGAAAAATTATGGATCTGTGTATGAGACTTCATGCCAAGATCTTCAACTTTCTGTTGGTTCAGAGTTCATGTTTAGCACTCAAGACGAGAACATCCTCAGATTCATAGTCCTCAATGCGTGTTCTAGTACCTATTGGGTAAGTCCTTTCAGAAAGGAAATTCCTGTAAGCTGCATCAGTTCAAACCCAAAATTCCCTCCCCCCCCCCCCCCCTTCAAAATAAAAGGAGAAGAAAATTTTAAAACTTAAAAAAAAAACTGAGTGTAAATACACCTCGGTATAGTCGTATGGAACAAGGATTGCTAGTTTCCAAGAAATATTATATGCAAAAGCTGTCTCACCTTTGCCTATTTTTAAGTATCTCGTTCTTGCTTCAAGCGTTTCTGTCATATCAAAAACAGTCCCATTCCACTATTCATTCTAAAAATAGAGACAAAGGGGAAAAGTAAGGCCCTTTGAGTCTGGGTATATGGAAACTACAACAAAAATACAAAGAGGCATGGAAACTTTTAGGGCAGATGTGAAAGAATCTCTGGACAGAAGAATCCAAGTTTTCTGTAATTATTGTTCCCAGTATTATCTGATCAGTGACCAACAATCAATTTTGGCAGAGTGTAATAGGTCATGTGATGGACTCCAATGCTATTAATGAATTAGGGAAGTATCTTATGGAGGAGCAGATGAATATGCCTGCTCTGCCAAATTTGTGGGCTAGAGAAGTTTACCCAGTGGACATCCTTGCCGAAGCTAGGTCCTTATATCAAGACCTTTGATCAGGTAATTATTATTGGTAAATTTGATGCTTTTATGTAACTTCTGGATATCTATCTATTCCTTGTTTGTTTATCGTAGCAATACAGCATACTCCTGAGAGACGGCTAAGAGGTCTTGGGCTCTTCCACATTCCCCTCACCTGAAGACTCTTGAATTCATGAACTGCTGATTATAAAAGTGCCAATCTCTGTTCAAGCTGCTAATTTTTTTTTAGCCTAATAATCTTTTGTTGCAACTTGCAAGTGTTCAGTGCATGGCCTTTCATATGCGCTTATAGTCTTGTAATGAAAGAAGGGCCTCTCGCCTGATCTTTTGACAGGCTGCTTCACATATTGCTCGTGGTTGTGAGCAAACTGAGCATGTGGTTCTGGGACCAAGCCCATTACTTGTGCTGCTCGTCGAACTCCTACATATCAGGAAATAGGAGCTCCAACAACTAGCTTTCTCATTCCCGGCCTACAATGGACATCTACGAGCAGGCACAACACGATTTGTTTATTGTGATTTTCAGACTGGAAATCTACAAGATGGGAGTCTCCCTGTAAGTATTTGTCATGAACTGATCCGTGAAATTCCTAAGCTTTGTTCCATGGGCTGAAATTCCAGAAATGAGCACGTTCTAAGTGGGTTTCTTGTGAATATCTGTGGCAGCAAACCAACCAATGATGTCCAATCCAGTACCCTGTGTCAGAATCTTCAGGTGGCACATTTTGAGTATTCGTGTCTTTCCTTCAACATTTGGATATGAGTTGGGCATTTTGAATTCAGATCAAGTTATGTACATGAAGTTCCTAAAATACATTAATCTGACCGATTGGATGCTTAGCATTCGTTAAGACTTGTATACATGACCAAGCCCAGGTCACACTGCACTTTAATGTGTTTATAAGGTCCCCCCCCCCCCCCCCCCAAAACACCCAGGCTTATGTCATTTTACAACAGCTTTGAAACGATATTTGCAAATTGCAGATTCTTGTTTGTAATTGGCTTGTATAGTTACTGGTATAGGAAGCATCATCAAGTATAGAGCAGTTGTGGAGAGCGGAGCTTATGTAATAGCATGTACCATGCTACCATTTAAATACTGCGAATATAACGTTTGGAGATAACTCTTATTTGTATCGATGTATTCTTTCAGATAGTGCTGGTTTTTATATGGAGCATCTGGAAGCAGGATTCTCGTTTTTGTTGTTGAATTTGTCATGTTGCAGCAGCGGCATACGCTCAAAATAACAGGTCTATTGACATAAGTCATTGGCATAAGTCACTATGGAAGAATGCTACGTAGTAAAACATTCTGTCCATTGACATAAGTCATTGGGCACCGTTTCTCTGTTGACTGGCATCTTTAATCGTTCTCGTCATCATATTTTAGTTGGGTTGTTTGGTATGTGGTTTGGCTTAGATAGATCATAGATGTATGCTTCCTTAAACCGCTGTCTGTTTTGAAAAATAATTTTAATGATCTCAACGGAGTATTTTGGCTGTCATTAGCAATGACAACGTGATGCAGTAGACAGGAGAGGCCGGGATGGGAATGCCCCTTGAGACTTGTGATCAATGGAATGGTGAAAATGGAAAGATTGATGAGAGAAAGAAGAGTGTGAAATCAGGGAATTTGTTGTATATTCTCCGTAATATTCCCTTCTTACATAATTGCATTTTATAGCAACTCCAAGATACAACAAATGTCTTCGAGATACAAGCAAGCATGAGCTAGCTAACTACTTGATAACCAACTCATGTGGACCCCCCTTCTAACAACCAATTGCTCAAAATATCTAAAACAAGAAATTATTGGAAAACATATTCCAAAAATGGTTGTGCCTTCTTATCCCTATATCATACTTCCCCCCTTGAAAACAAACTTGTCCTCAAGTCTGATGCGCAGCACAGAAAGCAGGGTATTGCTCTTCCATTACTGAAGCATCCTCCCACGAAGCTTCTGACTCAAGTTGACCCTCCCAGAGTATGAGATATTGCACTACGGCCCGATTGTGCTGCTTCACCATTTTCCTATCTAATAATAGCAACAGGTTGTAGAGTGGCAGAAGCAGAAGCTCCCTGCAAGGCTGGAGGAATATGAGGCTTAGCAGGTAGTACACCCTTAAAGGGTTTCAATTGAGAAACATGAAAAGTAGAATGAATTCTAGATTCAACTAGTAGTTTGAGTGTGTAGGCCACTTTGCCAATAATAGCTTTAATCTAGAAGGGACCAAAATACTTGTGACTGAGCTTGTCATTCACTCGTTGCTGCACTGATCCTTGCTTGTAAGGTTGAGGCTTAAACCAAATCCAATCACCCAACTTAAATGTTCTGTCACTGCTGTGTTGATCTGCCATAAGCTTCATCCTATGTTGTGCCCTCAATAAGTGAAACTTCAGCAATTGAATCATGCTCTCCCTTCTCAACATTGTTCTTTCCACCAAAGCATTCTTGGTCTCCCCAGGAAGATAAGGTAAATGTATAGGGGGAGGTTGATTATACAAAACCTCAAAGGGAGTAAGTTGTGCAGATTTATGGAAGGTGGTGTTATACCACCACTGAGCTATATGAAGCTATTTGCTCCATTCCTTAGGTTCTTCAGCAGACATACATCTTAGGTAAGTTTCTAAGGTTCTGTTGAGAACCTCAGTCTGCCCATTTGTATGGGGGGCGGTAAGCAGAAGAGAGGAGCAAAGAAGTTCCCTGAATAGAGAACAGGGCTTGCCAAAATTGGCTAAGGAAAATTGTGTCTCGATCACTAACTGTACTCTTGGGCCAGCCATGATTTTTGGAAATATTATCCAAATAGGCTTGAACCACATCCACAGTCGTGTAAGGGTGCTTTAAAGCAATAAAATAGGCAAACTTGCTTAATCTATCAACTACTACCATAATAACTTGGTACCCAAAAGAAGTAGGGATACCTTCAATAAAATCCATGGAAATATCCTGCCAAACTTCTGCAGGAATGGGTAAAGGTTGTAGAAGTCCAGGATAAGCAGCATTATCATACTTACATGATTGGCATGTGAGACAAGCCCTGATATGTTGTTGGACATCCTTAGTTAATCCCCTCCAATAAAATAATTGCTGCACTTTCTTCAATGTAGCATCTCTGCCTGCATGCCCCTCAGTTGGAGAATTATGCACCCAAGAGAGGATTTTACTTCTTAAATCAGAATCTGACCCCACCATCAGCTTGCCTTTCTTTCTAAGAAACCCGTCCACCAATTGATATTTGCTGCCCAATTTAGTTGTGCCCTGAACCATGCTTTGTAAAAGAGGATCAAGTGCATAACTAGTCTTGACTAAAGCCAACATATCTGACTGAACCACTGAGATGGCAAGGAAAAGCACCTGTGCACTAGGGAGCCTTGATAAAGCATCTGCAGCAACATTTTCTACCCCCTTCTTGTACTGAATTTCATAGGAAATTCCCATCAGCTTAGATAACCATAGCTGTTGGAATGGTGTGGTCAATCTTTGTTCCAAAAGCCACTTAAGACTTCTCTGATAAGTCCTGATGATAAATCTTTGCCCTGTAAGATACTACTGCCTTTTTTGCACAGTAAAGACCAATGCCAAAAGCTCCTTCTCATAGACTGAAAAATGTTGCCATTTAGGACCCAAAGCTTTGCTAATAAAGGCCAAAGGATGCTTGTCATGCATTAACACAACACCTATACCAAGAGTAGAAGCATCAGTTTCAACAACAAAAGTTTTGGAAAAATCTGGTATTCCTAAGACAGGTGCATTTGTCAAAGCTTCTTTCAAAGATATAAAAGCACTTTGAGTCTCCTCATTCCATTCATAAGGTCCCTTTTTGAGTAGCTAAGTCAAAGGTCTACAAAGGCTAGCATAGTTTCTGATAAATCTCCTGTAATCCCCATATAATCCCAAAAAGCTCCTTAGCTATTTGACATTCTTGGGCACTGGTCAGTCCTTGACTGCTTGAATCTTGGCTGGATCAGTTTCCACCCCTTTCCCTGAGATGAAATGGTCTAAATACTCCACTTTGGCCATGGCAAATGAACATTTGCTCTTTTTTGCATACAACTGATGTTGTCTCATGATACTAAAAACTGAAGCTAGGTGCTGAACATGATCATTGATAGTCTTGCTATAAACAAGTATATCATCAAAGAAAACTAGTACATACTTCCTTAAGAGGGTCCTGAAGATGTAATTCATAAGACTCTGGAAGGTTGCTGGGGCATTTGATAACCCAAAAGGCATCACAAGAAACTCAAAGTGACCATGATGGGTTTTAAATGCAGTTTTCATCACATCATCTTTGTGCATTCTGATTTGATGATACCCTAACCTCAAATCTATTTTAGAAAACACCATAACCCCAGCTAATTCATCAATTAACTCCTCCACCACTAGAATAGGAAACTTGTCCTTAATTATATGCTTATTCAATTCTCTATAATCAACACACATCTTCCATGTCCCATCTTTCTTACCTACCAACACAATAGGACTATCAAATGGACTTGAACTGTGCTGAATCACTCCCTTATCCAGCATTTCATGAACCAAACCCTCTATGATGTCTTTTTGTTTCAATGGATACCGGTATGGCCTTATGCTGAAAGGGTTGGTTCCTTGTACTGTAGGTATCCTATGATCAAAGGATCCCTTGCTAGGTGGCAGCTCTTTGGGTTCCTAAAAAATGTCCTCACAATACTACAGCAATGCCTGCAGCTCAAGGCAATCCTCTGTCTCAGCTGTGACTCCTTGCAAACTACAGATGCTTGGTTCCACCCCCTGGCTTCCCACAATTTGGAGCATACATAACTGTGGGTTGTGAACTAGCACCTTCTGTAACTGACCCTTATTCATTATCTGTACCTTTTTTCCTTTCATTCCCCTCAATACATGGTCCTTACCTAAATAAGTAAATTCCATTTGTAGCTGTTTGAAATCCCATCTGATTGTGCCTAATTGGCTCAACCACTCTATACCCAACACAACATCACAACTGCCCAAAGGAATGATCAATATATCAATTTCAAAAATAGCATTATGCATCTTCCATTTGAACCCCTTATAGACATACAGACACTGTAAATTGTAACCATCTGCCACTGTTATAGATTGAGTTGGAATCTCCTCCATCCTACACCCCAACCTCTTGGCTAGTGTTATGTCCAAGAAGTTATGGGTACTGCCTGAGTCAATCAGAATATATAAAGGTGTTCTACCATAGAGCCCTGTCACTCTCATGGTCTGAAAACTTTGGGACCCACTGAGAGCATGCAAAGAAATTTGTGGTTGATCTTCCATTCTCCCCCCTAGGTCCTCATCAGTCTCTTATACCAGTTCAGCTAACTCCTCATTATCTTCATCAGGTATTTCAATAAGGAAGAGCTAAGTTTTCTTGATGTTGCACTTATGCCCCCTTTCATAAGGCTGGTCATAGAAGAAACAAAGCCCCTTTGCAGGTTTTTCTGCTCTTTCTACTGAAGTCAAAGTTCTAGGTTTGACTTGGGTGTTTTGGTTATAAGTGATGTTGGGTTTGAGACTTGTGGGGTTGGGATTTGGTAGCAAAGCCTTTTGTGGAGTGATTTTCTGGAGTGAAGGGTCTGGGTTTTTTTGGGATTTTAAGAGCTCGAATGGGAGCTTCTTGTAGCCTAGCATACTTAACTGCCTCTGGTAGAGTTTTGGGATCAAAAGCCTTCGTAAAGTGCTTAACATTATCACCCAACCCACCAATGAAACTATCAACAAAATAGTCACTAGGCAATGAAGGGTTCTTAATCAACATTAAGGATTTTAACTCCTCAAACTCTCCTCAAACTTCTCCAAATAATCCTCAATTGATCCCACCTGCTTCAACCTATTAAACTCCCCCACTACATGGCTACCCAGTTCATCCTTAAATCTGGCACATGCATCAACCACAAAATCTTCCCATAGAATACCCTGTCTTCCCAGAGCATAACTGTTATACCATGCTTCAGCCTTACCCACCATGTACAATGTGCCTAACTCCACTTTCTGATGAGCTGGGATCTTGCAGAGAGTAAAATATTTGGAACATTTCTTGACCCATCCCCTAGGATTCCTACCTTCAAATGGTGGGAATTTTATCCTAGGATTAAACAACAATGTTGGTCTATGGCTATTGTCAGCTTCACCCCCCTTTTTACTCATCTCAAATCCATGGTCCCCAACAAGAATGAAATTAGGTATTCCCTCAGGGTCCTTACTGCCATTCCCAGCAGACGGTGGGGTCTGTGGAGTATGCTTACCTTGTCTAAGACTAATCTCCTTGATCTGATTCATCATTAAGCTGAAGGCTTGTTGCTGCTGCTTAATCTTCTCATTTTGAGCAGACAATTGCTAATTGAATTGCTATTGCTACTCAGTCAACTATCTTGATAAACTTGCCTGTTGCTTAAGAACATTTCGCATAACATCCTCCATTGAAGAGGTACTGAGCTGTTGTTGCGTTACCATCCTCCGGGTTGCAGGCGCCAGCTCGCACTCAGATGAAAGAAGCTTTGATACCAGATGATGCAGTAGACAGGAGAGGTAGGGATGGGAATGCCCCTCGAGACTTCTGATCAATGGAACAGTGAAAATGGAAAGATTGATGAGAGAAAGAAGAGCATGAAATGAGGGAATTTGTTATATATTCTCCGTAATATTCCCCTATTACATAACTGCATTTTATAGCAGCTCTAAGATACAACAAATATCTTTAAAATAAAAGCAAGCATGAGCTGGCTAACTATTTGATAACCAACTCATGTGGACCCCCCTTCTAACAACCAATTGCTCAAAATATCTAAAACAAGAAATTATTGGAAAATATATTCCAAAAATGGTTGTGCCTTATCCCTGTATCACAATGTTTGGGCCATAGCAAGCAAAGTTGTCCATGGAAAATCGAGGGATAGAGAAGCCACGAATGTCATTGCCCACCAAGTTGAGGGCCCAGGGCGTGACATGCTGAACGAGAGAGGCAAACATAGTAGCATGGATGGTGGTGTAGTCGAACTATGGATATTCCAATGGGGCAAGGAATCCCCACCCGACGATGCCCCGCCCCGGACTGGGTGGGAAAATGCTTGACTGGGATGAGGTCGGGATGGGGATAATTTTTTCCCATCAGGGAAAAATCCATCTCCTCATCCCGCATGTCCATCCCTGCTTCCCAAAAATTACATGCACATCCTTTATTTTAGAACATTATATGTATGAAATGAGGGTCGCTTTTGTAACTGTGGTTGATAGAAAGCCCTAAGTATATGGAGCTCCTTATTGCTTCAAGCTTCCAGATCCACGATTCTGCACCCAGACACCATATATCCTTTCGTGCTTACTGCGATTGTCGGGTCCTGTACTTGTAACTCTTTCCTTGTCATCTCCTTTGGCACTCCGAAATCCTTGATCTCCCCCTAAATCCCCTGAGCCTATCTTAGAACCCCAACAAAATTGACCCCAGTTAAAGAAACAACCTCAGATCACCAAAAACCTAGGAAGCAAAATTGCTCCATAGCCTCTTTGAAAGTGAAATCAAGGTTCACTAATTTCACTTTTTCCTATTTTGAATTACCCAATTTTGTGGGTAGGTTTTGGTTGATTATTATTTAGCATCAATGATGAGCAAAGAAATGATATTTAAGGAGCAGAATGAGAAGTACAAGGCATCACTGACTGGGTCTGGGGAGCAAGTGGGGTTTGGGATCGTGAGGGCGCTGAGTTTAAATAGACCAATAACAAATGAGTTTAGCCAACCAATCTAACAAGTTGCTGCAAGTCTTCTTAAGAAAAATGTTTGTGTCCAAGTACTTAGAACTAGTGTAAAGATGATTACTTTAAGAACTACTATTTATAATCAGAACAATATAATTTCACGTTTATCTCTTAATCGTGTTTTTCATAATCTCTCTTTTCTCTTTCCCCCTCTTTTTAGAACTTAGTTTTTCATCTTTGCATAGACTCATGTAAAAATAGAGGTAGAGTAATTTCACCCACGAATGCAAACTTGCACCCCTAGCCACCTTATTAACTTTTGAGGACAAAAAACAACACAAAGGTACCCTAACTTATGTAGAAACTATTTTAAGGCCCCCTAATTTTTAAAACTAATTCTAGGGTACCTTAAATAATGGAGTAACTATTTGTATGGCTCAATTCCGACGTGTGACATCATCGTTCCGATTGTTTGAGCGGTGAATTTGAATTTTTGAAGTGGAAAGCCAAAATTACCCCGAAACATCTAAATCTTGCAATTATTTTCCAACGGTCAAGGGTTTTTCTTATAAATTCATCCACCAACCAGATTTCTCTCTCCTTCCTTTTGGTCTTCCCTTTCCTTCCCCACTGCTGTGTTTTCTCCTTGCATTTGACTCCTTCTTGCATACATCATTCAGATTCGCCCTCCTTCTCCTTGCTACTGTTGCTGCATTGTGGAGAGGTTTACCTTCCATTGCTCAAGGAAAGGGGCATTGTACTCTGTCCCCTATTGCTACTGCTGCATCTTCAATTACCTTAATTTTTTTTTTTGGAAGGGGCAAGAAGTTGAAATGAGAGGAATGTCATCCTCTATGAGCAATCAACTAAGTGAATTTGGTGATAACTATATATGTCCAAGATGCCATATGCAAGGAACAAGGAAAGTGTCCCATTTAAGCCAAAACTCAGGAAGGGAATACATAAAGTGCTTAAGGTGTGACAAGTTCTTAAAGTGGGTTAATGATGATAATGAGATGGAGAAGAGGATTATAGTGATGTTGACTGAAATCAAGAAGGAGTTGTCAAAGTTAAGAATGCTAGTTAAGTTGATTGAGAAGGGGCAAACTATTGTGTACATGCTCTTAATTGGTATTGTTGTAACTCTTGTCATTCTGATGGTAGTTTGAAGTTCAGTTACTAATGTTTTGGAGCTTAATGTATATGGTTATCATGGAATGAAATGAGTTAGTTGTTGTTCTAGTGAACACATATTTTGTCTAGAACACATTATACTTCACTTTGTTAAAGTAAAGTACTTACATTATTAGATTTGTACTCTATCACATGACAATTGCAAATAACTTAGCAACATAATACTCTTGGAACATACTTTGTCTTACATCAGAAACATTGATAAAGTTAAGAAGTTTTTCACTACAAAATATGACATAATAAGCAGAGGATTAGTGTAGGATTCTGCTGCTTGAAATGCTTGTAGGTCAGGTTGCTTGGGATGCTCCAACTTGGCTGCAGTGGGTGGAAGGACCTGCTTGAGCTGCTGCTGTTGTGGAGGGTGTTGGTGTTAAAGTGGCTGACTTTTGCTTCTTTGGCCTGCCTCGAGGTTTAGGAATCCGGTCTTCTATGGGTATCCTCTTTCTTTTGGTTAACAATCTGCCATGCTCATCTCTTGGCCTCCCATAGGTTGCAGCATTATGGCCAAGATGCTTGCATGTTTTACACCTGCAACAATAAAACAAATGATATTAGTTAACACATATTGGTGAGGCTAATTAACCAAAATTAGATGTGAAACTAATACCTGGTAGTGCCAGACCCAAGTGCTTTGTGTGAGAGTTGTTGTGACTGAGATTCAGGTAAAAAGGTATTCATGGACTCTCTTCTTTTATGCTCTGGTGGCCTGCCTGTTTTCCTTTGAGCATAGGGTGGATCTAAATCGGCAAATTTCTCTTTTCCCACATTTGTGGAGCTACAATAGGATGAACAATGTGGTTGTAGAGATTTCTATATTTCTCCACAGTGAAGCAGTCTTTCACATAATCTTCCAACTGTTGCTTCCTTCTGAAAATGCACCTTCTAGCATGTTTGCAAGCGAGGCCAGTAAGTTGTCATTTTCTACAACCACAGAACTTGTCTTGTAACCTCACTGTGAAGTTGGTATGCCCTTCAGTCACATCAAACTCTCCTTGCCTTGCATGTACCAGATGTGTGCAATTCCTACTCTCTATCTCTGTCATGGGCAACTTCTTATGCACATATGGAACAAGCATGCCATTCCATTTTTGTGACCTTTCAAATCTCTTGACAAACCTACTCCCAATGAGTTTCCTGATTTCCTCAAGGATGGTCAAGATAGGCAAACCTCTAAACTTGACAGTTGCATAATTGAAGCTTTCAATAAAATTATTGGTATTGTCATCACATTTAAGATTGGTATCAATTTTAAACCTAGCCCACAGTTCTAACTTCTCATTGTCTCTCAGCCAATAATAAGCTCTAT
Organism: Selenicereus undatus; assembly: GCA_017589665.1. Lineage (NCBI taxonomy): Eukaryota > Viridiplantae > Streptophyta > Magnoliopsida > Caryophyllales > Cactaceae > Selenicereus > Selenicereus undatus. Next base: position 29,232,327 of record JACYFF010031954.1, on the reverse strand, counting down.
GGTCTTTCTCCCTGATTTTTTCCATTGCTTTCTCATGTACAAATGGGGCATAGGCATTTGCACCAATGTAGAAAATGGCATGAAACCATGCACCTAACAAGTGAACAACAAACAGCAGTTCTCTCAACCAATGCTTTATGATGTACAGTCCTAATTTAATGAAGTAAAAAACAAGAATATGTATTGTTTAGGCTTACTTGAATAAAGTGAAGCAAAATTTTTGTAGTAATAGAGGACAAATGTTCTCCTTGAAGCAGTAGGCATAACATTTCTCAAAGCCTTTATAATTTCTTAAACACAACAAAATAATGAACAAGTGAGTGAAATAGCCTATATTACAAATCAATTTACAAAGAAAACAACCCAAGCTTACCTTGTGTTTGTCCGACATGATTGTATACATAGACTGGTTCTCAACTGCATCAAGAACTCATACTAGTCCAGATAGAAAAAAAAACTCCACTCCTCTTTATTTTCCTTCTCAACCACAGCATAAGCTAATGGGAGCTGTCCATTATTGTCATCTAGAGCCATTGCAGTGAGTAACACTCACTTGTACGCCCCTTTAAGATGGCAGGCCTCTATCCTAATCAAAGGCCTGCAAAATTGTTTGAATGCTAGAATTGAAGGACTAATACAGATGAGCATGTGCTTGAAAATTGGGTTCTTGGCAGGCCCTTGGTAAGCCCAAGTAATGAAAGTAACAGACGCTGGATTTTTGGCTTTGAACTCCTATGTGTAATGTGCCAAATACTTGTACCCTTCCTCATGTTTGCCATCAACAGCATCCTTCATCGTTTTCCTTGCCCTCCAACAAGTATGATATGGAATGTGAATTCCATACTTCCTCATCACAATTTTCTGTATTCCCTTCACATCCATTTTTGGAGCAGTTATGAAGTAAGGGAGAAGAAATTTACAGACCAGCTCACCCAGGGAGCTGTGGCCATCCTATTTTGGTTAGGTCTACCACAAATGTGCCTCTCACTATGTGCTTTCACCATCGAAGTAGTTTTATCAACTAGCACACTACAATGAATTCTCCAAGTGCATCCTGGGTTGGTACATTTTTTAGTATACCTAGTTTTCTCATTCTTCACCTTTTGTAATGTAAAGCCTTCTTGAATGCAGAACTCTCTCATGATTGTCAGCAAGTCCTCTTTACAAGTGAAAATATGACCAAGGAATAAATTAACCTTACCATCCCTGTTTCTAGTCCATAGAGTTCATTGCCTTAAAGTCCTTGCCATTTTGTTCACAACTAGAGCCCTATCTGCATCAATGTCAATAATTTTTGCTCCTAATTGCATCCTCTGCTCAAACTTAACTTCCAGTTGCTCATTATCTCCAGACTCACTGCTGTTATTCTCCTTATCTAAAGACACATCTTTACTGTCATTAGCATATCCAGCCTCTTCACCATCCCCTACAAAATCCTCATCCTGACTATCATCGTCAGAGTCTGTGTTGTCATCAACACAAGTAACAATAACCCTACCCCCCTCAATATGAGTTCCAACAATAGAAATCTCAACGTCTCTACCATCATCCCACTTATTCTCCTCAATCTCCCATTCAGGTTCTCTGCACAGAGATCCAGCATCGAAATCCAGCAACTTTTCAACCCCAAGGGCACCCAAAGGTAAAGGATTGAATGGTGGTGGACATTTGGAGGTGCTGCTGCTGCTTGGTTTTTTAGGAGCAGAAGTTCTGGGATTTGGTTTTGTGCCTAGGGTTAAAGTAGGGCCTGTATGTATGCCAACATCTTTAGATTGGGACCTGGTGTGAGGTTTGGTAGTGGCTGCAGTAGGTTCACCAAGGTTGTAGTTAGGTTTAGTTAGTGTTCTGGATGAGTGTTTAGGATTAGAGTCAGATTTGGATGGGTTAGGAGTGGATTGTAAAGGGGTGCATTCAGCTTTGGTATGGGGTAATAATGATGGGCTGCATGGGATGATCTAATTTGTGACCTGGATGGATATGAAGTGAACTGTAAATCTTCATCAGGAGTGGATTGTAATGGGGAACAATTAGGAGTGGATTGTAAAGTGGATTGCAAAGGGGTACAGTCAGCTTTGGCATGGGGTGATAATGATGGGCTGCATGGGGTGATAGTGATGGGCTTATTGGTAAGTAGTATGAAGACTTACCATTTAGTTTCAATTGTACTGGTGGGCTTGCTTTTTTAATGGGCTTAGGTGAGGAAGTTGATGTGGGCTTTGCTGGGAATTTACATGACTTTTGTAGAAAAGTTGATTTGGGTTGAGGTGGGGACTCACAGGGCCTAGGTTGGGAACTTCGTGTGGGCTTAGCTGGGGAATTAGCAAGAGATCTTGTCACTGGTCTATAAGGCACATGTTTAACAAGGGGAACAACAGGGCTCACAATCAAACTGTTTGCTTGACTTTCAATCAAATCCTCTAAACCACTCACCATTCTCACATTCTGTTTAGATTCAACTGCAACTTGACTATCATTCAAATCCTCCACACCACTCACCTTGGTCACATTCTTTTTAGATTCAACTACAACCATTTGAGGCAATGATTGTGCAATAGAGGCACTTATTTTGTCAAGGCTTTCAACATGTTTCTAATTATCAAAGGGCTTCTTTAGATCATACATATATACGAGAATACACTTCTCACATCTTTCTAGAAATTGGTTAACCTAACCCAATCATCATCAATGTTCAAATGCCATATGTGGTTTTCCTTATTTGGGGGATGATATCTGAACCTAGCATACTTAGGAAACTCTATCGCTGAGTCATTTGCTCTTGCCCCATCATCTCTAAACAAATCAATGCAATTGTACTTCTCCATCTCAACATCCATAATTCTGATGATTTTATCCTTGTAATGAACAACTAAGTCTCTAATGTCCTTACCCTATTTCAAAGACAATATCAAGGAAGTACAAAATTCAAATATAAATTACAGAAAAATATCAAATTAAACAACATCAAGAACACTCGGTCATACTTTTAGACAAATCACAATCCCCATTCCAAAAACCCTGAAACTCACAATTCTCAAAATTTCTTCACAAATCTGTTCATAAATTCGAATTTTTTTATATCATCAACCAAACTAAGAAACCAACCCACAACATCAAACTCATATTTTCACATGACACATACCCACATGTAATGTCCATCATGAAATATATCAAAAAAACTGCAAATTTTCCAAATTTAAAGGTCCACTTACCATTGTCACACCTTCAATAGCTACCTTCAACCTTCTTCTTCTCATCAATGGTGTTTTCAAGCTCCTTCACCACCATTTCCATGCATGCAACAACAATAGAGATAAGGGGAACAAGAGAGAGAAAGAGAGACAAGGAGAGAGGCAAGCTCAGTTCACAGAGGGTAGATAGGAGGTTATTAAGAGTGTTTTATTTTTCTTGAAGAACAGTGCGCTTTTAACAAGGGTATTTTTGTCAAGGCACATCTCCGTTCAACCATGGGTCGGAATTGGGCCATGCAAATAATTACACCATTATTTAAGGTACCCCAGAATTAGTTTTAAAAACTGGGGGACCTTAAAATAGTTTCCACATAAGTTAGGGTACCTTTGTGTAGTTTTTTTGTTTTGAGGATACCTAACAATTCTCCACCACCTATTAATGATAAGACATGGCAATTGTCCATTGGCTACATAGATGATGCATGGTCACCTATCATTTTGTATTTCATTGAGAGTATCAAGAAGTCAGATTCATATCCAAACCCTAAAAGGTGCTCATAGTGAAGCCTCAAGCTAGTGCTTAGACAAAAGGCTTTACAATAAAATAGCTGAAACTTGGGTCATAGACAAGATAAGCTTGAGCTTGATTTTGCTAAACTCGCCGAACCATAAGCTCAGCCCAAGACTGTATGTCAGTTCACAAACCAATCTTCGAGCTTGACATGCTCAAACTTAACTTAGCTCGAAGACAATCCTGAGTGGGGGGTTGTGGGCAATCGAATTGTTTGCAAACTAACCAATTGGTAACATAGCATATTGAGTTGTAGCTAACTAGCATATGGTGCGTAAGACACATTATATACCAAGGTCAATGATACAGGGACCTATATAGGGTACAACATATATAAGATATGTATAATCTATAGACTTGGAAAACTTCACGTATAGTGGAGTCAATTTTGACAAGAAACTTAAAATAGGTCGCTTTGATCAACAAATATAAAATTAGACCAATTTAGATGTGACCCGACCCGTTTCTAAAGTCCATCTATGTACACCTTTCTATTGTTAAAGAACTCATCGAAGTAATAGTTGTTAGTAATATGCTATAGGAAATTCTGCTATGTTATATTTAGTATACGTTTGTCGATACTTTAAAATACTTTAGATTTTCATTTTTTTCCCCTTTTTCTTTGGAGCATAAGTTGTCTCTATCAATTTATACGGTCGGATGGATATTTAAAAATTTGAAAGGTAAGCTAATTGATGTTTAATTTTCTTTGTTATTTTGGGAGAAACAACCAATTTTGGATATTATTGTCGTTTTGAACAAAGCATAAAACTATAGCCATTCTTGTTTGATATGCAGGACAACAGAAGTGCTAGAATATTGTCCATTATTTGTGTAGCACTTTCTATGGGTAGGAATACCGGTAGAGGTAAGGTTGCCTACAGTTGGATCTCCCCAGACCCCGCGAAAGTGGGACCCACACTGGGAGTTTGTTGTTGTTGTTGTTGTTGTTGTTGTTGTTGTTGTTGTTGTATTTGTGTAGCACTGTATTTTCTCTTATTGTCCCAGTACCCCTAGTGACTTATAGAATATAGGTGATTTGATAGATTTCTTTGTATCAAAAACAAATTCTTAAGTCCGTTTGCACATATAATCAAATTCTACATTTAAAATAGCCTAAACAGAACGCATCAATAGGATTTTCTTTATTTGAAATTGGTTCCACATTTCAACAAAAGGCAATCCAACAGTGTGTTACAGAAAGATGTGAGGGTATGTTTATTTTGACATGGACTATTTTGTTCTTCAAGTCAATATTCTAAGAGTCCTCATGAGATGATGTTCCTAGTTAGGGGAGTGAAAACTCAAAAATTGTAGAGAAAAAAGAAGATAGGAAGTTGGGGGAGGAAATTAGAAGAATGGGACAATGGGTGATCAAAGAGTTGAGTGAAAATAAGTAGTCTTCATGAAGCATATTGTCTTCTTTTGTTTACGACACAAGTTCTCACTAGACTGAACATCAATTTGACAAAAGCATATGTTAGAAGATAGAGAATAAGATTCAGTTTTTGTCGTCCCAATGTGGATACTCTAATATCGCCATATAACCAATAATTTTAATTTATTTACTGTAACTTTTTATTAGTATTCGACTATTTCATTGATTTATTTTCTTTTCTTAAAAAAAAAAAAAGCAGATTAATGAGATTATTCAGTGCCCTTGTAATGGGTGGAAACCAATTTAAACGAAGGAGCAAACCTTCCTATCATATCATATAATAAAGCTTCGTTAAAATTTGATTTATATTTGGTTTTTGTAATTGTACAGTTGAGATTAAAGAAACAATTAAAGGGTATTGTGCAAAATATTAGTATTGGATCATACCACCTTTTTATTCAAATATATCTTAAATACAAATGCATGGGAGACAACTAATACAGTTTAGCGCCACAAAGAAGAATAAATTTTTTAATTTGATTTATTCGTCGACCAGACACATACTACTGGAAGAAAGATCAGAGGGAGCCGCGGGGGGGGGGGGGAGAGAGAAGAAGAAGAAGAAAGAAGAAATGTTCTTACAGTGGAGGATTAGGAGTGGAAGAATGACAGTGCATGGACATAGGTTGTTCTAAACAACAAAATGAATAACCATAACTAAAATTGAAATATCAAGCCATATGAAATGTCTTTATCATTGTCGAATCACCAAGACTTAGATCAATTATAATTATTTCATTTGCGCGTATTATTAGGGTACCAAACACATACCGGTGCCACTTAACCAGATTTTGATATTACGTTTTTAACTTCAATCCTGAGTTATATTCAAGGAGCTGCTATGTAATTTATCATTTTTTTCTCACCAAGTTTAATTTGCAGTTCTCTTAATGTAAATATTCAACATCACAAGTGATTTTTTTAATTGCAACTGTCCCACATTATTGTTGATTTTGCATCTTCGCTTCCCAAAACCTAGCTTCGACATCCTGATTTTGAACCCTTCACGTCTTCACATCAATTAAGCTATTGAAATCAAACATTTTTCCAGAAAACGATTCTTTGTCTCCACGCCGTCTTGTCCTAGCTCAGGTAACTATTGAAGTGAAGAAGAGTACATATTGATTATAGGCTATAGCCATTCATGTACCATTGTTAATCCCATTCAGTCATTTGCCCCATTTGGAAAACGATTATAACATTTTGAAAGCCTCTTGTGTGGCTAGACTTGATAAAATTGATCTGAGACTCAAAATTTAAGTTGAATAATTCGGATTTAATCCATTAAGACATCCGAAATAGCTCATCTAAAAGTGAACCTGAAATCCAAGTTGAAATGATGGAAAACAAAGAATTTCTTTTTCATATCCACCTAATTTAACCATTTTCTAGGAAATGATACAAAGAAAGATTTCTTTATCTACAATAGAAAAATTCTTCTATGATGAAATGATCAGATTTATACCCATGAAAAAAACGAAAAGCTTAAGTAATGAATTTTCTAATAGAATTGTAGTTTTAGACAAAAAAAGGACTTAAAAAGATAAATGTACTTGGAAAAAAATGATTATGCAATCATAAAAAAAATTTACCAAAAATAAACAATCCTTTCTTAAATGGATGCTATTGTGGACCAATAAAAAATTCTTTTCAACCCCCATAGAATTATAAATGAAACGAAAATGGCAATAAAAAATTAAATTGAACCCAACTTGAACTTATCTACAAAATTGCATCTCTTTATCTGAGAAGCTTATTGAAACAAACATTAGTTGATCCAAAGTCTACCAAATAGAAAATCACCTGACATGTACCAAAACAAATTGTCGTTGACCAAAACATGACCACATCCAAACTTAACCCAACCCATGCCTATATGTAATGACCCGTTCCTCGCTTGTGTTCTTTTTGTAAATTGACTAACAATACTTGCAATGGTGATCCATATTTTTGGATCACAAATAGGGACTTATGCCATCTATATCATCCTATAATCCAACTTTTCGTCCCCTTCCTACATCAAATGGATCACCAACTTAGATCACCAAATAAAATATTGCATATGGTCTTACATTTAAATATATTTAATTAGTTTTAGCCTTTTATTTTGCGCTATTCGTTAATGTGCTTGCCAAAAAAGGGGAAAAGAAAGTTATGAAAGCACTTGCAATGGTAATCCATATTTTTGGATTACACGTTAAGGCCTACGCCTTCCACATTATCCTATAATCCAATTTTTTTCCCCCTCCTACATAAAATAGATCACCAATTTGAATCACCAAATAAAATATTGCTCATGGACTCACATTTTTAATGTATTATTAATTACTGTGCTTGCCAAAAAAAGGAAAAAAAAAAAGTTGTGAGAGCACTTGCAATGGTGATCCATATTTTTGGATCACAAGTAGGAGTCTACGCCTTCCACATCATCATATAATCCAACTTTTTTCTCCCCCTCCTACATCAAATGGATCACCAACTTGAATTGCCAAATAAAATATTACTCATGGACCCACATTTAAACATATTTGATTAGTTTTAACATTTTATTTTGTACTATTCATTAAAAGAAAGTTGTGAGAGCATCTGCAATGCAAGACTCACGAGTCCAAAATTGAGCTTACGGTCTAAGCAATACCATGCATCAGTGATCCGCTTCGCTCACCCCACAATCCAGCTCACGGCGGTGATCTGCGCCCATACATTTTCTCTCTCTTTTTTTTGCCAAATAAGCCTTTAAAAGTCTAAAACACAATAATATAGTAGTAGCAGGGTCTATAAAATATTATTTTATTTAGTGATCCATAGAATGTAGAGAAGAGATAAAAAGTTGGCTTGTGAGATGATATGGAGGATGTGGGCCCTCACTTATGATCCAAAATTATGGATCACCATTGCATATGCTTTGAGCGAATCACCGCAGGGAGCCGGACCGGGGCGAGCCGTGTGGATTACTGATGGAAATTATGTTTTGGATTGTAAGCCTTCCTTTTGGACCATTATCCTGTTGGAATTTTCTAAGAATAAAATAAAAATGGCAGGTTTTTATAGTGCTTATCTGAAAATATGGATAAGCACGGTGCCCTTTCAGGTTTATCCACCTTATCCAATCCTTTCGGTGAAAAGGTAGATAAGCATGGTGCCCTTTCAGGTTTAGCCATCTTATCCAATCCTTTCGGTGAAAAGGTGGATAAGTATGCTACCTCTTCAAGATTTAACCGCCCTATCCATTTTTGGTGCCTCTTCATGCATGATCACTCCTCTATATAAGGAGGAGCGAAATCACAATCACGGGCACAAAATCAATGTGAGTGACTGCAGCACCCTCATCGATTAACTTTTGAAAGAACCTTGAAACACACACTTATTTTTACCAAGTAGATTATCCCTAAGATTATTTGTGGTACAACAAATAAGTCTTAAGGAAAGTGTTCCTTTTCACAATTTACTTGGTTTATCCTGTACCATATTCAACCTAATTTTTCTATCATTCTTAAGACTTATTTGAGATGGCATCAATTCATGAAATGACATCCAACTTTTAGAAGTTGGACGAATTCGAGGGTGTGGGCTTCCGTCGTTGGCAAAAGAAGATGCATTTCCTTCTTACAACTTTGAAGGTCATGTATGTGCTCAATACCCCCTACCCAATAGAGACGGAAAATGAGACTTTAGAGCAAGCCTGCCGAAGATCCAAGTTCAAGAACGACGACTACATTTGTCGAGACCATATCTTGAATAGCATGTTGGACGTCTTGTTTGATGTCTATCAAGGCATGGAATCGGCAAAGGAATTATGGGAGACGCTCGATAACAAGTACATGATAGAAGATGCCTCTAGTAAAAACTTGCTTGTAAGTCAATTTAATAACTATAAGATGGTCAAAGGACACTCTGTTCTCGATCAATTGCATGAAATTCAACGAATCTTAAGTCACTTCAAGCAACATAAAATGCACATGGATGAGACCATTATAGTTTCCTCTACAGTGGACAAACTTCCCCCCTCTTGGAAAGACATTAAAAGAACTTTAAAACATAAGAAAAAAGAAATGTCACTTGAGGAATTGGCTAACCATTTTCGAATAGAAGAAGAGTTATGTGTGCAGGATGAGTCAAAGGAGCATGTCTCCAAGATTCATGTTATCGAAGATGGCGAGTCAAGTCAAGTGCCAAAGGGAAACAAGAAGAGGCCTAATAAGGACAACAACAACAAGGGCAACAAGAAAGCTAAAGTGGTTTGTTGGGAATGTAACAAACCGGGCCACAAGAAAAGAGATTGTACCATTTGGAAGCGCAAACATGGCTTGAACAAGCAAAAGGCAAAGGCAAAGGACAACTTTGTAGCTATGATCAATGATCAAATCAACATTGTCCAAAGTGACAATGATTGGTGGGTTGATTCGGGTGCTTCCAAGCACGTGTGTAAGGATCGCTCTTTCTTCAAGACTCTTGTGTCGGTTGAAGATGAGAAAGTGCTCTACATGGGCAATACTTCTACTGTTGATGTTAAAGGAATAGGCGAAGTAGAGTTAGTCTTCACTTCCGGAAAAATTCTTACTTTAAATGATGTATATTTTGTGCCGGAAGTTAGAAAGAATCTTGTTTCTGGTTTTCTTCTTAATAAGTTTGGCTTCAAACAAGTGTATGAGACCGATAAGTTTATCCTATCTAAAGGGAGTGTCTTTGTGGGGAAGGGTTATGCTAGTTGTGACATGTTTAAGTTAAATGTAATTACTCCTTCTGTGGTAATAACATGAATGATTCAGCTTACATGCTTGTGTATTCTTTATCTTCTCTATGGCATAATCGTCTTGGACATGTTAATTATAAAAGATTAAAAGAGATGTCAATACTTGAGTTAATTCCTAATTTTTGATGGAAACATAGAGAAATGTAAGACGTGCATGTTAACAAAGGTCACTAGAAGTTCTTTTCCAACTGTTCAAAGAATCACTAAATTACTTGAATTAATTCATAGTGATTTAGGTGATTTTCATAGCACTCTCTCTTTTGGGGAAAAGAAATACTATGTCAATTTCATTGATGATTTTACAATATATTGCCAAGTATACCTTTTACATGCTGAAAGTGAAGCACTAGACATGTTTAGGATATTTAAGAATGAATCTGAGTTGCATTTTGAAACCTTCATTAAAAGACTAAGATCGGATAGGGGTGGTGAATATTATGATCCAAACTATTTCCAATCAACTAGTAAAATCCATGAGATCACAGCACCTTATACACCACAACAAAATGGTGTGGCGGAAAGGAAAAATAGAATACTAACTGAAATGATCAATGCTATGCTTTCTAAATTCGGTTTAAGTGAAGACTTTCGGGGTGAAGCGATGCTCACAGCATGCGACATCCTAAATAGGGTTCCTAATAAAAGGAATTCAATTACTCCTTATGAATTATGGAATAAGAAAAAGCCAAACTTGAGTTATTTCAGAATTTGGGGGTGTAGGGCTATTGTAAGAGTCCTGGAACCCAAGAAAAGAAAATTGGGAAAAAGAAGAATTGAGTGCATCTTTATAGGCTATGCTGAACGTAACAAAGCCTATAGATTTTTAGTCATAGAACCAAATGCTTCTATTACGGTTAATACCGTGATAGACTCAATTGATGTCATTTTTGATGAAACTATATTCTCTTCAATTCCTAAACCAAATGATTTTATTCCAACCACTATGACTCCGAGTAATGATCAAAAACAAGGAGACATAGTGGAAGTAAGGAGAAGTAAACGAATTAGAAAGGAGAAATCCTTTGGTTATGATTTCTTTGTCTATTTGATAGAGGGAACAAGGGATTCTATTGAAAATAAAATACCCTATATTTATAACATTGATTCGGATCCTAACTCATTTAAAAAGCCTATGGAATCTCAAGATGCTTCTTTTTGTAAAGAAGCAGTCCAAGATGAAATAGACTCAATCATGAAAAATAACACATGGGTCTTAGTTGATTTACCCCCGAGATGTAAACCTAACACATCAAAGTGGATCTTTAAAAGAAAAAGGAAAGTAGATGGTACCATAGAAAGGTTTAAAACCCGGTTGGTCATAAGGGGTTTTAGCCAAAAACAAGGTATTGATTATTTTGACACATATGCACCAGTGGCTAAGATTGCAACCATAAGAGCTCTCATTGCTGTTGCTGCAATTCAAAGGCTAGTAATTCACTAAATGGATGTGAAAACAGCATTCTTAAATGGTGAATTAGAGGAAGAGGTGTACATGAAACAATCAGAAGGTTTTGTTGTTCCAGGCCAAGAAAACAAAGTATGCAAACTCATAAGATCATTGTATGGCCTGAAACAATCAACTAAACAATGGCATCAAAAGTTGTTGAAGTAGTGCTATCTTATGGGTTTAGTATCAATGAATCTGACAAATGTGTATATTCTAAGTTTGAACATGGAAAAGGTATGATTATATACTTATATGTTGATGACATGCTAATTTTTTGCACTGACTTAGAGGAAATAGAGAAAACTAAGTGTTTTCTATCTTCCAAGTTCTCCATGAAAGACATGGGAGAGGCCGATGTTAGAAATAATGATGGAATTCACTTGTCCTAATCTCATTATATTGAAAAAGTGCTTGGGAGGTTCAATTACAAAGATTGCTCCCCAGTGGCTAGGGGTGTTCATCGGTCCAAACCCGGACCGGACCGGGTTGGACCGAAGACCGAATAAGAGGGAAGTTACGGACCGTGGACCGGACCGAATAAGTCAAGGACCGGACCGAACCGAATAAGTCAAGGACCAGATCGGGACCGGACCGAAAAAAGTAGGACCGGACCGGACCGGACCGAATTGTAAAGCTAGCAAATTTTTACAATATGAACATCTTATATTTATTTCAATATAAACAATTTCTACATATTTTCACCATGAAAAACAAATCAATATTCTTGAATGTTTGAAAAATTGTAAGTTGCAAAAGAAAATTAAAATCTAGTAAGTAAAACATTGGTTTTTAAATTTTTTTATTCGGTCCTCGGTCCGGACCGGACCGGACCGAAGACCGAATAAAAAAAATTTGTGGACCGTGGACCGGACCGAATTCATTCGGTTCGGTTCGGTTCGGTCCGGTCTAGGCCAGTCTTCGGTCCGGTCCGGGTTTGGACCGAATGATGAACACCCCTACCAGTGGCCATTCCTTTCGATCCAACCTATAAGTTGACTCGAAACAGTGGGAGACATATTGCACAACTTGAGTATGCAAAGGTCATAGGGTGCTTGATGTATGCCATGACAAGTACAAGGCCAGATATTGCATTTGCCATTGGGAAGTTAAGTCGATATACTAGTAACCCTAGTAAGTTTCATTGGCATGCAATATGTCAAGTTTTGAAATACTTAAAGAAAACTCAAGATTATGTTATGTGTTATTCAGGTTATCCTTCGGTCTTAGAAAGATACTCAGATGCAAGTTGGATAACTGATAAAGAAGATTATGCCTCTACATCAGGTTATATATACTTGCTTGGTGGAAGGGCAGTATCTTGGGCATCCAAGAAACAAACCTGCATAACCGACTCCACCATGGCTACTGAGTTTGTAGCTTTGGCTGCAGCTAGCAAGGAGGCAGAGTGGCTACGAAATTTGCTATTGGAAGTGCCTTTATGGCCAAAGCCAATGTTGCCACTCTCCATACTTTGTGATAGCAAGACCACACTATCCAAGATTTGTAGTCATGTCTATAATGGAAAATCAAGGCACATTGGACTTAGACATGCCTATGTCCATCAGTTGATCAACGATGGAGTGATCACAGTTAATTATGTGCAAACAAATGAGAATCTTGCAGATCCTTTAACTAAGAGTCTAGCAAGAGACTTGGTGTTGAGAACATCAAGGAGGATGGGACTTAAGCCCATATCTACAATTACTAGCAAAGAAGCCTCAACTTAATTTGTGGTATGACATCACGTTCTAAGTTCAATGAGTGACAACTTTGCATAGTGATTGGAAGCACTAATATATTTTATCCCAAGGTAAGAGTGCTTGAGTACTGTAATGTTATAAGAGGTTGAGTTTTATACTTTAATAGATCTTGATTGAATGGCTTGTGTTAGAGGAGCATATTTCTAAGGTCTACCTAAGTGAGTGTGAAGTGTGGCTGCTTCAAAGAACAACAAGGCTTTGCTTGATGCACTCATGATAGATATGGACACATGGTCGAATAATAGTGTCAAATTTTAAGCGTGTAATGAGATTTGTGTATGAAATATATTCAATTAATCAAAGAGGATGAATAGTTCAAAGACTAGTCTACTATTTACATTCAGATTAATTGAAATTATATTTCACTAAATGAAAATTCAAATCGCGAGATACTTCTCTTTTGTATAAATCTCCTTATGTTTTCAGTTGTGATTGTGTGTTTATTGGAATGGCGGAGGTTTGTTCTATATCTTGAAAATGCGGGGGATTATTTGAATTTTCCAAGAATAAAATAAAAATTGCAGGTTTTTATAGTGCTTATCCGAAAAGGTGGATAAGCATGGTGCCCTTTCAGGTTTATCCACCTTATCCAATCCTTTCATTGAAAAGGTGGATAAACATGATGCCCTTTCAGGTTTAGCCAGCTTATCCAATCCTTTCGGTAAAAAAGTAGATGAGTATGCTACCTCTTCAAGATTTAACCACCCCATTCATTTTCGGTGCCTCTTCACGCATGATCACTCTTCTATATAAGGAGGAGTGAAATCACAATCACGGGCACAAAATCAATGTGAGTGATTGCAGCACCCTCATCGATTAACTTTTGAGAAAACCTTAAAACACACACTTGTTTTTACCAAGTAGATTATTCCTAAGATTGTTTGTGGTACAACAAATAAGTCTTAAGGAAAGTGTTCCTTTTCACAATTTACTTGGTTTATCCTGTACCACATTCAACCCAATTTTTCTATCATATCCAAACAATGCAAATGCTCTGAGTGGATCACTGCAAGGAGTCGGACCAAGGGCAAGCCGTATGAATCACTTATGCAGATAATATTTTGGATTGTGAACCTCCATTTTGGACCATGATCCAAGCAATGCAAGTGCTCCAAATGCTCTTGTGAAGTGACTAAACGGACGCACTTCATTAGAGGGTTTATTCATTGACCAACCTATCGATATCTCTAATGCACCTAGAAATGGCTAGCTGCCCCATGAAAAGCCTCTCGTCACAAATCAAAGACCACATAGGGTACATACATTACGGTCAACTATTTTGCCTATAAGTCAAGGGAGGAAGTTTCCCCCCCTCCCTTGGGGGGGGGGGGGGGGGTTGTATTTGGCATATAACCCAAAGATGTTGAGCATTATGATCAAGATCTGGACAAAGACATCAGCAATCAAAAGGAGAAATTCAAGAGGAAAGGCCGTGTCAAAATACAAATTTTTAGGCTTTCATCACAATCGAAATTGTCAGATCATTTCCGAACATGCCTCCCATGAAGCTAACTAATTTACAGAACTTGTGGGAAACATGGAAATTGTCTCAGTGGGATTCAGCATACCCTAAAACTTGAAGGTAGCAGCGGCCGGTACCAAAAAGCACCACCTATCTAACCATATGATATCTAACCATAATATCAGGAATAACAACTGAGTTCTTTTTAAATAATAACCCTGCACTTAAGATAGTGGCACACTAAAAAGGCAAGAGGGACTGGAGCCATGTAAACCTGCTGCACAAGCTGCAATCCCAGAACATTGTTAGCAGAGAATGAATAGACAAAAAAAGAGGGTTGGGGGCGGGGGGGAGTACCACAGAATATCGTATTTTAAATTATTACAACAGAGTTTCTAATTCTCAAAAAACAATTTAAAAAAATCATATATTTATTGTTCAAAGACAATTTACTTGTAAGAAAATGAACAGGTCATTCTTGAACTTTTATTATAAAAAGTAGTTGATTGACAACATGTGAACACATTGCAGTCAGGGGCATCTTAACAGAGGAGGTCGACCCTTGTATGTTCATCTCAGAAAAGAAGAATGCCAAGATATTGCATAGCCTTCCTGGGGTTTCGTAATTGCTCTACTTGTTGATCAAAAACCTTCCTGCTGACACAGATAATGAATCGACTTTTACATTTACCTTGTTTTGGATTGTGATGGACTAAAAAAAACATGTATCTGAACTCTGATATTCTCTCTCTTGAAAGTAGGCAGTCAACAACCTTAAAAATCCAACGTCCAAAGGGAACAACCTCCTTGCAGTCAATTGTAGGCATAAGGTTGCATAATTCAATCAAACAACCCCTCACCCAAAAAAGAAAAAAGAAAAAAGAAACCCTGTTTTAGTCAGGACTCTGGTTTTATGTTTGGTTTATGCAACAAATGATGATGCTGTATATAACTATAGAAGTGTGGGAATGATAGTTGAGATTCAGCAGTATTCGCAATTAGATATGCTAGAACATGCTGCACTCTTGTCAAGGCTGATTGGACAACACCCCAGAGGGTGGTGTTGACAGCCAATAGCCTTCTTTGATTGCACGTTCTAAATAATATCCTGGGTATGCATTATGCAAAATTTGTAGGTGGAAGGACAAAGAAAAGGGTCACCAGATGCAGTTGCCTTCATCTGGCATAAAAAAGGCTGGTCACTTGAAATGTAGAATGATAAGAGTTCTTCGTTCCTTGTGGCACCAAGTTATCACTTTTTTTTCCCCCATAATGGCACTAAGTTATTTTTCCCCCCATAGTAGCACTATGTTTTCTAATTTGGGTTCATAGTGGCAGTGGAGTATCTAATGACTTGTTTAGCCAATTATACTCAATCTTCTGATTTTTTTGGTTTTTTTTTTGAGGGGGGGGCCGGCGCCTATGAATAGTACATAGCTAAATAGAGAAGAAAAATAATGCCAAAAAAAAAATTAATAAAACCCATATTTATTCATCCCTTCTATACTTCACATTTTCTAATTTCTCATCGAAGAACCCCAAGCTTCAAACAACGAAATGAAAGTGAAACATTTTCTTCAAGTTATTTACAAAGTAAGTACAAAAGTCATCTACATTAAAACATGCCTTGCACAGCTCAAAATAAATCAAAAAATCAAGTATAACTGGCTTCACAGATAATTAGTTTCTTTAGTATCACTTTAAACCCAAATTGAAAAATATAGTGCGACTATGGAAAAGAAAAATAACTTAATGTCACCACAGGAAAAAAAAAAAAGAAAAAAAGAAGAGGTCGTAACTTGGTGCCACACGGGGCCAAGAACTCTAGAAAGATTTTTTTTGGGGGGGGGGGGGGCCGGGACAGCCTTGAAGAGTGTAACAGAGGAACACAGAAGTATAACCTTAATCAACCATCAATCTTCCTCATCTAGTGCAGTGAAGTCCTCTATGAAATCAGCCTGGACAGTCTCTTTGCTCACTGCACGAAATTCTTCAATTTCCACAGGTAACAATGGATCGCACACCACTCTATTAGCCCGCAGCATTTTGGGACACCCTTACACAAGGCAATTCATTGAGAGGAGAGTTATGAAATATCAATTAATGCAATTATGTGTTAAATGTCAGGTGACAAGATTGATAACCGAAGTACCTGCTACAGGGCATTTCATACTGTTCTTCATGTAGTGACCAATTGCTTTTTTGTCATAGATGTGTTTGCAGTCCATGCTGCCAAAACAGAATCAACAGGCAGAAACGTTTATAAATATTTTTTTTGATAAGAAGAAAAGTTTATAAATATATAAGCTCATAAGTATATAAGCTCATAAGTATATAAGCATGGCTGATCCAAGTTTTCCAAATCAAATGCTCGGAAGCATAACCAAGTTTATAGAATTGAATCACAACAATTATTAAGATGCATTTGCTTGAGTTGACAGCTACACATAATAATGAGAATTGAGAGGTAATCGTGGATGCCCACGATCCAACGTTCTCCTCCCCTTCTACAGTCGTACTAGTAGTTGATGAACTACAAAATGAATCCAACATACAGGGCAAGCAACCCATTGATGCTGCAATGGAAGGGGGATGGGGATGGCTAATTGCCATCTTTCAAGTTTCAGTGTTTCAACAGTAACTGTGTTTTAGCTGGACTTTCCTGCTTTTCTTCTGCAGTGGTGGGCTTGTTGTCCAGTAATTAACCACCAGCAACTTACATACAAATTGAATGATTTACATTTTGATAGATATGAGTTGCAAACTACAAGATTAAAATTTTGATAGACATGAGTTAGGAAATCACAAACGGAAAAGGTAATAAAAGAATGTGTGCCTCTCATACAAGGGGACACTGTTGTTCCCTTTCATTGTTTGAGTTGGATTCACTCAAAAACTTGCATCAGTATAATTGTTAAGATGGTGGAGCTTCGTCTTTTATGAAATATGTTTATATTTTATATGGCTGCCAAAAATGTTGGTCAAATTTTTAATAATGTTCCGTTTTCTGGGGTGGGTACATTTACAGATGCACACTAGGGAGAATCGAACCTCCAAGCACCGTACCACCAGGCTACCTCACAAGAGACCAACAACATCCCCTTATTTTAGTATATAATGCGTAAACCTTGGCTCGATTTTGCAGAATTCTAAGGCAGGCACTCCGCAAATGAGGACAGAGGAGATCCCCACTACAGGACTACACGCAAGCCACTATTCCCAAGTTAAAAATCCCACTTCTCCATAACTATTAGCTAGACCAGATAAGGAAAATCGACAATTCACTTTTAAACAATCTTCATTCGAACAAAATATTAGCCATACTGCTCATCCAAAAGAATAGAAATGAAGCTGTAAACAGATCTTTCAGTGTACTGCAAACATCAAGTAAATAGTACCAAGTTTGACATCCACACTTCCTATAATTTTCCCCCAATTAAATATCTAATTGTGGAAATGAATTTGGTCCTTGATTCACTCGAAGAGGCTGAACTCAAGCTAAGCACAAAATTCTCTGGCTGACCAGCTCAAAGCTTTGAGCTTATTCTCTCACCAGGATTGATTTCTCCCTAAATTGGATGCTTTCCCATAAACTTAGCCACTTAGCTTCCCGAGGCTTGACAAAACCAGGTTAGTTGTAACTGTGAACTTGATTAATCAAGGAGCTAGTTACTTTCGAGTTCATTTTGGACTTGTTAGGCATTAGTGATGAGTCGACCTTCAAATGAACTTCTAGGGTCACCAAAGATTATGCTCCAGCTATAGTGTCTTTCTAAAATTCACAATATCATTGGGCAGGGTTACCAATCAGGTTAGAGTAAATGTCAAAGCTATACAACCTGGCTGCCTCAATGTATCTCTGATCCAAGGAAGCATGAAAAACCACAAGCGCACTTGCAAGAAATTCATACCGTTAATCATTGCCCATTAGTGTGTGCGATTTCGATGCCATGATGGCAGTTGTGAACTTCATTATTTCCAGTTCAAGGCAGTAAAGTCTTCCTTCGTTCCTTTTTTTTTTGGGGGGGGGGGGGGTATGAGCATTTACCCTAGCAAAGTACCAATTCAATGTTGTGTTCAATCAAATGAAACCCCTCAACCAGTAAACTTTGCATATTTTTGGTGCACATCATTGTAAAATGAGCCAACGACGATTGACTGTAATGTACGAATCTATTTAGCGGGTTGACATTAGCTAACCACTATTTTCTGTTTGCTTACGTTTTACTGAACTAGCATTCGCAATACAAGGGTCGATTTAGAAAGTTCTCTTGCATACCACACTTAAAGTGCCTCTTGCTATGTCATGCCATCATTCCAGTAATTCTCGCAGGAATGAAGGGCTCTGGCTAGGGCGGGTGAATAAAGGTCAGATGCATGCAGTTCAGTTGGTTATAGGGTGTTTCTATTATAGATCTGAATACAATTTGTTTTATGTCCTTCACTTAACTAAATATTCCACAAATACATCTCTTGTTTTAAAGTACATCTTAACATGAAATTTTTCATAAATTTTTCAAGTGCGTAGAAGTTTTTTTGGGGGGGCGGGGGGGGGGGGGGGGAAGTTGTTGGGGATCAAGGCAGCAGCAGAACTGAATCTACATTCTTTACATAAAAATCTAGTTTGATTTCTTTATCTCAGTCATATTCAAACTTTATTACATCTAAAAATTATAGTTTTAATGAAGATACTCATCATAGCTCTGCAATGGATTATTGAAAGTCCACTTCTGATATTCTTTTATCCAAATTTTATTCAAAAAAATTTCTTCCTTAAAATGTGTTCTTAAAATGCATGCTTGGGTAGCATACTCAATATTTTCAAAGTGCGCTTATATAAATTTAAACTAGATTTTGCATTGGTGTCAAACACATACTAGAAAAATGAAATTCAAGTTCATCAAGAGCATATTAAGAGTGCCATGACAATCAGATTGTAGACATTCAATTATGTTTTTGAAGAAAAAAGATGAGCTATAGATGGCAACATAAGGGCAGTCTATGAGCATTTCATGTGTCTGTGATTTCAACTGTTTAAATAGCTACGGGCATAGCCGCATAGGGCAATTAAGAATTGTTACCACTTAACAAAGTAACGTTGATCAAACAAAATCAAGAACATAATAGAGAATCCACAGCAATCAGAAGGTAGCCCCAACCAAAAGAGAGATTCTATAACCTCTTGAGTGCAGGGGCCTGCAGATATTGGACTGTACCACTTTAAAAATTAAATTGATGAAACAAAATCAAATACTACTGAAAGGTGAATCAAAGCTGGAAAGGGAAATTCTATGACCTCAGAATGCAAACATTGGACTGTTGGCAACCAAGTTCGCAAACATTGATCAAACTGGAGGCAGCAAATGAAAGTTGTGAAGGACTTATTCACCACTTTATAAGAGGAAATGGAATGATTCAGATTGAAGCTCAAAGGACAAAGTGGGCTGGAAACCAAGATATAGGAAATAAAATAGAAGAATGGTTCCACAAACATATGCTTACAAGTGCTCAGTGTTCACCATGGACAAGTCAAAACAAGTAGGCATATTTGAAGACATATGACAGCTAGTTGATGTTGCATTAAGCATAGACTCAGTAAAGCAGAATAGCAGTGGAGGGATTGCAATGACCAACTTAACCTGGAAACTGCAAACATTTAGACAAGTTATATCACCTGATTCATAAGATTTCTGCTATTAGCAAACATAATAGCCACATTTGCAAGAACTAGAGTTAAGTGACTAGTACTCTCCCACCACTAAGTGCAACATCAATTGCCACAGGAAACTATTTGTTGGTACAGCTCTCATCTGTTGTACATTCTCAAGAAAATGCATTCCATCCAAGCAAATCCAAATCCATACCCTGGAAACCCATTAAGCATGGTTGGATTTTTTTGTTTGGGAGGAGAAGGGGCGGGGTTGTCAAGATTTAGCAACCTTTTGACTTCCAATGCTCCACAAGAAAGACAGAGAACAAGATTTTGAGAATTTTCAACATAAAATATATACCACCTCCATACACCCTCCTATGATCAGAAGGAGAAAGTAGAGGAAAAGAAGAGAAGAACAAATTAAAGTAATATGACAGCACAAAAACCGCCAAACAGAGCTTTGCGCAAATTTTCAACACAACTACTAACAATGACAGTGTCCACAAATTGTCTAAAATGGGAATGTTTGAAGTCAATGATCAGCATTACCATCTTCTTAAATATAAAAAGTTACAAAAAGCAGAGGTGGCACTGCCAATAATTACCTACGATGTAAGAAGTGACAGAAGTGGGAATCAAAGGTGTTGGAAACAAGAGGATATACTCTAGATGAAGCCATCCGACACAGAATGAAGAATAATGAATTGCAAGAGAGAGAAATGGAAGGATTATTTGGAAGGATATAAAAGAATATTAGGATTATTAGAAAAAAGATTAGGACAAAAAATCCCAGTATGAGTGTTGTCCATGAAGTCGCACTAAGAAGAGCTAAATGAGCTGGTTACCAAACATCAGCTGACGAGACCCGAACTCCCTTTCAATGAAGACCCAAACAGCATCCTCGAGCATGGAATTCGATTTTCAGTGTAGAGGTGAAAATCTCACATGATTGTGCATGAACCATAAACTCACAGGTCTCCAAGCCAACAAAACCAAACAAGCCATTCCAGAATTTAAAAAAGATCAAAGTAAAACCAATAACATCATTCTTGGACTTCTAGGTATATTAAAACTCTGAGCTATCATGTGGCTTTCTCAAGCACCTGAACCATGTCCTCATATAAAATCCACAAGCCGCAGCAATCAATAAAAGATTTATAGATAATTGCATAGAATTAAGAAGGTACCTGCGTATTGGATCTGACAATTCAGTTACAGACTTCCCACTTATTGGGCAAACTGTATTCAGAAGGCCCACTTCTGTGCTTGTCATCACAACATCTTCCTGCTCTTCACCCGGCATTGGCTGGCCAGCATGATGAACATTCTACAAAAAAGAAAACCAAGGCATTCATAAAATTGGCTCTGTTTAACCCAATTTCAAAAGTGACGAGTGATAACAACACAGAAAATATATATCCATAATATACCCAAGGAGTTTCCAGCCCAAAAACTAAATTAATTCAAGACATGCACGTACACTCAGATGAATTGACATCTTACATAAATGGCAAGACACGTAATAAGAGCCTGGATAAATATTCAAGGTTCACTGCAGGATGCAGTTTTGCAAATCAACAGAACCAAGTAAATAGCCAGAATCCATGAAGTACACAACATAAGGCTCCTGGACAGTATATCAAACATACCCAAACAGCCTCCCTGAACTGCCGCAGCAAATTATGGTTTTGATGATTTGATGAGAAACCGTGCTTGATTTTTGAAGCTTCATCCTCAAACAACTTCTTAAAATTTGTTAACTATGTCACCCAAAAAATAAAAAGAAACAAAAAAGAAGGAAAAAAATTCATGAGAAAAAAGATCAAGGCAATAATCACAAAAAGAAAGCTTGCTACATTAGAAAAAGATTGCTCTGTATCAGAGATTAAAGCACCTGCGGACCATGCTCATAATTATTCCCAACAGATTGTAGTACATTGTAGAAACATGTACATTCTTCAGCAGCATCCAGCAATTCTAGAACAGCATTTTTGAGCTGTTTCACCTGCAAGAATGTCTGGTCAGTTGATACACCAGAAACGAAGAATCAAACTCGTAAGAGTCAACCGATTAAGATGATGTAGTGACAACATATATATAATAATCAGTATACAACCATACTAGTCTCTTGTAATGTATGTTTTTTCACCAATCCACCAATGTCATAAATATCCCTTCTCCCTTTTAGAATGCCCCGGAAATTCTTCACTTTCTTCAAATCAGAAAGCCAACTTTGTATGAAGTAGACTGATTGATATGAACCAAAGGGAAAATCAGTCACATGACTATCACATGAATGATGAGCTGGCAGGGAATAACAGCTAAAAGGGGATCCTCAAATGATTGCACCATCATGAGCTGCCACCATTCTCTCTTTTCGTCATCTAGTCATTTTTATCTTTTTGTTCGTTCTGCTTCCTGCAAAATGCTCCTAGATTTCAGGGTATTACTCTTACAGAGATAAGGGAATCACTAGTATAAATGTACGTATGTGCTCTGGAGGAAATCAGAAATGAAATATCAAACACTCCCTTACTCTCAATCTCTCACTAAACTCCCATTATTTTTCTGCGTATTTCTCCCAGTCGAGGGTCTTTTACTTCTAAACTAGGCTCCTCATGGGCTGAAATTGGGATAATCTTCACCACTTAAGCAGTGGTTGGATCATCCCTTACCTGTTTCTTGCTGGTGCTCTCCACAGAACACAACACTAAGTGAATCAGGGTTTGTACACATCCTCCAAAAAGAAAGGAAAAATTCGATCACGCCGCAATGCCAATGAACCACGAGCAAAGTTCTCACTAATTCAGACGCTTCCGCTCCAAAAATAAAAAATAAAAAATAAAAGGAAGAAAAGAACTACGGCTTTCTATAATTGAGAAATTACCTCTTGGGCTCGATTTAGTTTCTCCATCTCCACAGCGATCTCTTTCATGGTATGAATGGTTTTCCGAATATCCTGAAAGAAACAAAGAACCCAAATTCAATGAAAATCGGAAACCAAGCTTCCGAATGCAAGTGCGAAAAGCGCTGAAATTACAGCAATCAGAGGCTGATTATCAGATGCAAGTGCAGTGGCCCCCTTTCTAATGCGGGCAGCCGCGCCATCGCCTGCGCGAGCTGCTGAAGCCGACGCCATTCCCACGGACTGTCTCTCTCTCGCTCTGTCTCTCCCCCCTCTCCCCGCCTCTTCCGGCTGTGATTCAAGTGTTAACCAGTAGCGTTGGAGGGAAAATCTCAAAATTAGCAGCTGAGCAAAATGTGAAGCTACTCCTTTTTCTATAGCAATATTATGTTTTTCAATTTGGATTCATAGTAGTACTAAAGAATTTTACCTATGTGGTCAATGACACTCAATCTTTTAGATTTTTTTAAGGCTATAAATGCTACATGGCTTACTAGAGAGAAAAAAAATACCAAGGGAGTTAATAAAACTTGTATTTATATTCATTCCCTTTCTACTTCTCTCTCTTTGATTCTTCATTGAAGAACCCCAAACTTCAAATGACGACATGAAAATGAAACATGTATTTCATGATGTTTACATAGTAAGTTAAGAAAATCGTGTACATCAAAACAAGCTTTGCATAACTCAAAAAGTAAATTAAAAAATTCAAGTACAATTGCCTACACCAGCACCTAATTTCATCAATGTCACTTCGAACCCAATTGAAAAGCATAGTGCTACTACAAAAGAGAAAATTAATTTAATGTCATTACGGAAAAAACAGTAACAACTTGGCGCACTCATAAATTCTGAGTATAAATAATTACTTTTTTAATTAAAAAAAGATAGCAACAAAATTCAAAGAATTTAGGATTTTATTTGGGGGCGTGTAAAAGAATTCAGGAAGATTGAGCTAAGAACAAGTTTTTAGACAATGTTTTGTTTGATGTAAACAACCTTGTAATGCAAATAAATGTATAATTGTGTTTCCATTATCTTATTTGGTTGTGAGATAGAGTTATAAATAGCAAGTTCCTAGTAATTATGATTACTATAAATTATCTAGTCATGACTGTGTTACAATATTAATTGCATTACATCATATTCAACTAAACATCATATTAGTGTTTACAAAGAATGAAGTATCATATCATATACCACACGCACACACACACACACACACACACACACACACACACACACACACACACATATATATATATATATATGTGCGTGTGTGTGTGTGTGTGTGTGTGTGTGTAATGATTACTAAAAATTATCTAATCATGATTGTGTTACAATATTAATTGCATTACATCATATTCAACTAAATATCACATTAGTGTTTACAAAGAATGAAGTACCAAACCATATACCCCCCCCACATATATATATATATAAAGTTGGATACAACACAATGTATGAATGACATATGGCATCTCTTGTGGCACAAAATAATGAATTGGTAAATTGTAATTGGTAGATGTTAGTTGTGACATGTAAATCAATATTAATGCTATTAATTATGATTTATTATATGTTATTAACTTAATTATTTATTGTATAGTTTTACACTCCTAACTTATTTTATTTTTGACTAAATCCTCATACAGTTAACTTGGTTTGCAATGATTGAGTTTTTTCAAATTAATTTATTTTATTTTTCAATATTAAAAGAATAGAATTAGACAAGAGAATCAAATTTGTCGTAATTTTAATAGTTACTACTACTTTTTTTTAAGGTTAGATTTTGAGATCGTTGTAAATGAGGAAAAGCTTGTTGCCACAAAAACAATTTAATCACATAGGACAATACATGAATGATGTATAGGGCGCTTATAAAGATTGTGTCAGATTACTTGGCTACACAAATATGCATCTATGTCTAAAAAGTAACTTGTTATATATCTAATATAGTAATTAGTAATATGTAACATAATTTTTATGAAATTAGGATAAATTAAAATATAGTTCATTTAATTACTAAAATATGCCTATCACAAATTAATTAGATGTGTAATGTGTTCGAGAATTATGGAAAAAATGGTAGTTGGTAAATCATTATCATATGAAAACAAAAGCAATTTAGAATGATTTTAAATGAAAATTAAAAGGAAACAATACTTATTCTGCTGTAAAATTATTAATATTCTTTAAAAATAATGTATCTTTATTAATTATTTGTACCAATAATACTACAACAAATATTAACTAGCTTCCTTGCATCGCAAGTGTAACGCCCCCAACCCTAGGGCTAGGACTGTTAGCGTTTTGCTTTAGATCCTGGGACGAAACGGACAGAGTTTCCCCCGAAAACTTACCATTTCCCAACTTAGAGCCTTACATTAAATTCCTTGCACTGAAAACAGTAATAAAGAACTAATCAACTCAACGGCTACCCGCCGGAGTTCACAACTCTATGGCCCACCCGTCCGAAGCACAACAACCAATGCAATTCAACGCTAAAACAAATGAACAGTGCAAACTACAACTCCGCATACCACACGTCCGGAGTACTGGGGTTTATATCCCAATTATAAACAGCCTTAGCTAAGACATGATTGGCAACTTAGATGGTTGGCTCACACGACCATACAGAGCGACTCTAGATGATATGCAATACATGCACACAAGGGCTTAAATTACATAAGAATGAACTGTTACGTCATAATACAACTTCACAGCTCACATACAGGCTTATAGTTTTACTCCCAGGACAACAATGACTCCATCTCGGCTTACGTGGGCCGACTTTTACCTGTTATTCCAGAAACCTGGGAAGGAAACAATAATAGATGAGAATGAGCAACTACCGCTCAGTGGATAACCCCCCTCTCCCAAAACAATACTTTAAATGCAATAATAACTTACAACAATTGTTCGTAATTCCTTCCCTTTGAAGAACTCACCTATCGTACAGTATATTCCAACCACAATGCAAGAGAAATAGTATTTGCACCAATAGCTTAAACTTGCGAATAGCCATACTCAATAAACTTACCATAAGAAGTTCATATGAACTCATAAACTCAATGGAAAGAAAGGGGTTTAACCCATAAACACTACTTGCTGGCATTTCTGTTATGAAAGGATTATATGCTACCCATCAATCGCTAAAACTTTATACGTAATGCTCAGTACATCATTAAGGCATATTCCAGTTCATATAATTTATGCCGTACATAATCATTAAAATTCATTGAAGATGCTGTCAGGAAATAGGTTATATGAACTTATCAATTACACTAAAACAGTCATCATGCCCAATGCGATGCAATCACTAAACTAATGATTTCACTACACTATATAGTAACAGGTCGTATGCAGGAGTAAATCTCCTCGCTAAAACATGGAACGATAACCATAAAGTGAAACATATTACTATGTCATGTGGTTAGTAAACAACAATATGACCGTTGAACTTTACGTGCTTGTTTATTAAAGTATAACGTTTTATAACCCATCATATGAACTGGGAGTCTCCTTTAACCTTGTTTCTCTACCAGTTGACGAGGTTTTGTAACGTATGAATTTGACTCTAGTGCCTGTTGACAGAACTATAGGATACATGGACCTTGAATTTTCTACCTATTGATAGAACTATAAAACATTGGACTTGAGTCTCCTGCCTACCGGCAGAACTATGAAACATTAAATCATCTGCCTACTGCCAAAGTTACGAACATTGAAACTTCTGCCTATTGGTAGAACAATAAAACTTTGAACTTTAAATCCTCTGCGTACTGCCAGAGCCATGAAACACTGAATTTTGAAACCTCTGCCTACTGACAGAGCAATGAACACTGAGCTTTGAATTCTCTACTTGCTGGTAGAACAATGAAACAATGAACTTTGAATTCTCATGTAAACTTCGATAAAGGGTACTGGGTTGCCTAAACTGAGCATAACAATTGATACGACGTAACCAGATGCTCATTACTTAAGTCATTTTTAAACGGATTCCTAGACTTATTGACTGGTCACCTGCCTCATTTGGATGAGCAGTCCGATCATTTGGAATTATTTTGTTACCAATGACTTGTCAATTAAAACAGACAATCGATAAACATTTAGAAACGCTTTGAAATCACACCAATAAGCATTTACGAACTCTCTTTTTTTTTGGTTTGTTTAGGGATCTCCAAGACTTGAAATCAATGCCATCTCACACATTCATCAACTCAGGGGAAAAGGGGTTTCACATAGCACATATGATCACGTCATACAATCATATTATCAACCGATTCCCAAAATCATAGCGCAATCCACACGATTGCGGTTAGCTTCATGCCGATGCAATGGAGGTGCTAGATTAGTACGTATACTTACATATACACATATATATATGATCGTAAATTCGGAGGCAGCTTCGGTGATGGAATCTATACCCTTAACTGTTACTCGTATAAAGGCTTCACTAGCCTTATTAGTCGGTCCTTAATTCATGCACCATGATTACACCTAATCACGGCTTGCCAAACCATCATATGTACTTATGAATTGCTACTAAATGTCCTGTTTCCCATTTGACTCATATACTGTAACTTAGTTCATTAATTGATGCATAAATGCTTGCAAACGAAGCATGCAACTAATAAAACATTTAACAATGCCTTGGACTTATGTAAATCAGTACTCACGCTCATTTATAAGGTTTCAGACGTTTGGACACCAACAAACCACCCATTTCCACCGATTAGGGAGTGGGGCATTCACCTAGCACATTAATTCACTATATAAAAACAGTCTTCCACACTCACTTCGCAATCCACACGATTGCGGTTCACCTCAAACAATCCAATTACCAACTTGGTTCAATATCACAATAATTCAATCATTTACTTCACAATTAACATCCTTAACTATATTATTTCTATGCAATCACTATAAACAACAGATACATATAATCGATAAATTTTTTTTCAGTACGATCAATATATATATATATTAGGCATCGTTCAGTTTATGTTACAATCTCCTGGAATTACTGATAATTAATTCAAATTCAACCTGATCGAACTATATTCAGTAAACTTTCATCGAAAATTAACAATAATCAGTAGGAAGAGGAAACCCACCTCGAATCCAAATTAAAGGACCCAACTCCTGGGCTAATTGGGCAGGCAAATTAGGCTAGAGATACGACTCCCCTTTTGTGCTCAATCCCACTGCCTCTCTCTTCCTCTGTCGTCTCTGCTCGCCGCCGACGTCCGGCAAGAGTGGCAGTGCTAGTGGCGGTCGCGCGAGGTCGAGGTCCCCAAACCCTAACCCCCTACCTCCCTCTCACTCAGCCTCACTATAGCTCTCCAGTTTGGGGGGTCGAGCGAACTGGTCGTGGCCGCGACCGGCTCCCTCCGCCGGTGCCTCCCCCCCCTCTCTCCCTCTTTCTCTGGCATGTTCTGGGGTCAGGGCTCGCTGAGCTCCCCCCCTTGTCCTGGTCTATTTTCCCCCAAAAGAAAGAAGGGGCTTCAACTCCTTTTCCATTTTATTTTTTTTTATTAAGCCACAGATAAAAATAAAACAACAACTCGCTGGACCATAAATCTAATTCCCGACCTCCATTCTTAAACCGTAACCATTAATATAATCGTCAATCGATTTACTCGCCTTTTGATTATATTAATGCTCAATTCAATAAATTGCAGGATTATTCCCAAGGTTTGACAGTCCAGTCATAGTTAGGAATCTGCTCAATGTAGTGCCCGATAATAATTCTCAATAACAATAAAAATAATAATATTATTCTTTTCAATGAAAAGAATCACTTAAGTAGGCACATCGATATTCATTAAATTTATCGAAATAAATAGTATTTTATAACCGGCTTAAGGAAGGGGATAAAAAGCCCGGGTGTTACAGCAAGGGTATAACACTAGTATATATATATATTAAAAGTTGGACTGGACTCATGTATGAGTGACACATAGGTGAGAATATCCATGTAAGGTACTTAATGTAAAATAGGATGCTATATTAGATTTAAAATAAAAGGAAAATGCTATATAGGATGGATGTAAATTTAATACAATATTAATTCTATTTAATAAGGTAACATACCTTCCTATTATTTAATAATAAAATTTAATATAAAATATATATGATTTAACGACGCAAATATATTATTGCCATAATAGATATTTGTGCAAATAGCAAAAATAAATTAATATGTTAGATTATGTAATTAATAAAAGTTGAGCATTTCTTCTTGATTTTTTTTTTGTTGTTGTAATAATATCCTCTTTGTTCTTAATTTCAACTTATATTTTTATTTCGTTTGTTAGGTCATTTCTTTGTTAAAAACTTTATGTTTTTTAAAGACTAAATTTTATGACAAATTAGTAGTAAGAGTATGCAGTATTAAGTTACTTTAACAATTACAATACTTTAACAAATAGAGTTGATGTTGCATTGTAGAATATTTTTTTTTGAGTTATCGTAGTTTCTTTTTCTTTTTTTCATTTAAATTGCTTTAAATTCCCTTTGTGTTATATGTAATTATTTATCTACTATTTTTAGAAAATTCTCTAATATGTGAGACATCTTTTCTTTTATGGGAAAATTTTAGTCGTTAAGTGGACCATCTGTTTTGTTTATCTTAACTTAATAAATATTATATTATAGTCTCACTAATTACTGCATAAGATATGTAAACATCAATGCAAAGATTTTGGTTAATTTTTATTTTAAATTCATTAAGATAAATAAGCAATAAAAATTATAGAGAGAATAGCCATGTGAGGTAGTTAATGCAACATAAGATGCCACATAGGAGAGAATAGCGATCTTAGGTACTTAATGCAACATAGGATGCTACATGAGATTTAACATAAAAAGAAAATGCTATGTGGACCACCTTTCTATTATTTAATAGTAAAATTTAATCATAAAATATATATAATTTAATGATGTAAATGCAACAAAAAATGTGATTTAGATATTAATTAGGAATAAACAAGCATGTTATTAGTAGAAAAAAACTAAATAAGACTCGTTTCACTTTTGTATCAACAGAATAATATAATACATCAGTTTATTATTTGTTTTTGTATAAAAAAATCTATTCTCACGATAATATATTAAAAATTATTTCGCTCACACCCTTACATCGTAAGAGTGTAACCCTAGCATCAAAAATAAAAGAATTATTGGAAAAGATAGAAGTATTAGCAGCTTTATTAGTTTAGAAGTTTCATGTTATACCCTTTCTCTAGTTAATTGTACTGAGCTTATTTAGCACAATATCGGGTAATACAATATCTCAATATAATAATAATAATAGCAACAACAACAACAACAACAATAACAACGCCAATAAATAGTGAATAAAATTAGATTATCTCCATATAATAATAATAATAGCAACAACAACAACAACAATAACAACGCCAATAAATAGTGAATAAAATTAGATTATCTCCACTTCTTAAAGTTGTTAGCTACCTTGTTGCTCACATACTCTAATCCTCTAACTTATATTGCAAGTTCGTCCCCAAGGTAGGTTAAACGCATCCTAGATGGACGGTTAATAAGGTTATAACAAATTTGAGACGTAACATCTTATGCTCAAAACATAATAAAATGATGCGGAGTCAATGACTTGCTTAGGGTGATATAATAATACTAAGCAGAACAGATCAATGACTTGAACATAATACAAAATGCAAAATAAAAGCATACTGTATTTTTTTAATGATGTTCCCCTCTCAGTAGGGTTGTACATCCTTGTTTAAGTATTCCTTCCTTAGGATTCAAGTGATTTGTATTGATCTCCTCGAGACAAAACTTCAAGCACCCCACCCAACGACGTTGACAAGACACCCTTCAAGGTTACTTGAGGTGAATTCACTCTCCTTCTTGGGCAAAATAGCACCCTAGCTACTTTTCTTGCTTGTCAACTAAGTTCGTCCAAGTCCCAACTCTGTTTCCTTACAAGAAACACCTTTAAAAGCTATACTTGATGTGATTTCACCTAAGATCCTTATTGGGAAGGACAACAGACCCTGTCTCTATCTTGTTTAACCCCCCCAAAAAAACTCAAGATCCCTTGCCTCATAAGGAATACAGTGAGTACAATGAATACGATGATTTTCAATTAAATCTCAAGAGTATAATTAAGAGTTTAACACTTGATGTCTTCTTGCTAGGGATGGCAATAGGGCGGGGATGGCGGAATATTCCCCCGCCCCTCGCCCCCGCTGCCCCCCTTCCCTGTCGGGGCCTCGCTTCTCCGAATTTTAGTAATGAGATCACACAAAATGCAAGTCCAGTTACGGCAAAAATTACGAGCCCAATATCAAAATAATCAAACAATAAGCCCTAAACAAAAAAAATTAAACTGATAAATTAAGGATGTATATATGTAATTTTAATTAATTTTTGACGTGGGAAAACGGATTCGGGGATAGGTACACTTCGCCAACGGGGAGCTGGTCCGGGGACGGGGGGGGGGGGAATTTTCCCCCGCCCCGCCCCCATCCCCACGACCGGGGGAGGAATTTTTCCCCGTCCTCGGCTACGTGGAATTTTCCCCGCTACGAGGCCCCAACGGGGTCGGGGAAACCCCACCCTGTTGCCATCCCTACTTCTTGCTTATACATGTTGCACTCTTCACCCATCAGCTAAGTCTTCTGTTTGGAGGCTTCAATCCTCATGAAGACCGTTGTAGCTAGGATGCTAGCTGTTCGAGAAGCAGAATATGATTTTGAATCTTTTTTCTATAGCTAATGTTTTGCTTAGTGCCTTGAGCTATGGGAAGTCCAAAAAGCAGTGAGTGGGAAAGGGGAATCCCATTCCTGGATCCTAAGTGGAGTCAGTATGTACCTATAAAGAGACGTCTACACTTTAGAAAGAGATTACTCTGGTCAAGGTTAGTGAATATGAAAGAAAATGGGATAACTAGAGTTGCTACCTTTCTATAACCTAAATAAGGACGAGATTTTTATAAATAGATTAAAAAACCATTTTTTAAAAAAAAAGAGGACTTTCTTACCCAAAAAATCAAAATCAATGAAAAAAATGGTCTAGGAACTTAAAATGGTGGCTATGGGGTCATGCTCAGGAAGCACGAACATCAAATATTCGTAAATTCCGTTATTATAAGGATGGACTCCTACTAATATGTTGTGACCTTTTAGATGTCCCGAATAGTGGTCCACTACTTAGTTAAAGTGAGTCGCTAAATAATGAAAATGAGAGAAACACATACATTTATACAGATATGAATACACAAGCAAGCACACAAATAGAAGACTTAGGGCTAACATATTAGTTAGTGTGTGCTGGATTTGCATTTGGATGAGTGCTAAACTGCTATACATACTGATCATTATAGGACTTGAATCTACTATCGGATCAAAATCCTACATAGTTTTGGCAGGGGCTCATTCATAAGTCTGTGAGTTCCACTTGGAATGTTTAGGAATATTTTTCCCTATCTAGTGGTCACACTACAGACTTTAAAGATGACTTAGTTTTAGAGTTGAATAGATACATATGAGAATAGAGATAATTACTCATGGTTTGAACTCCATGATTGAGGTGATAAGGTACTGGATGGGTGGATAATCACAAGTCTAAGCATGAGTATAAGGGTTAGACTTGTTCACATTGCGTTAGACCTCTTCACATATCTATTTTGACTGATAAATGATTCCATGGGGGATGAATTTTTGTGGAGTTACTGAGTTGGTCTTTGGTGGCTAGTGGTTCTTAGGAACTTAAGACGGAGTCCCCACCAATGGCTCATCATTAAACAAGGAGATACGATCAACTGTTTGTTTATATCTGCCATGAAAATTGTCCACTGGAGATAATGATGGAGTTGTGAAGGCTATTTGAGTGGCGATGGATGTGGACCATCCTAAAGATTAGACATGAACTAATTTCTTATTATGATCTCGAGTTCGATGAAGGGTCATAACTATACACTAAAAAATATGTTGGCCTTAAGGATAAGCATGCAAACATATACAAATATATATAGAGAAGGTTGTGTCTAGAAGTTATGATTCAATATTTTGTTAAACCCTTTTATTACTTGTGATTAAGGTCAAGATGTCATGAAGGGGTAGTTATGATTATTGTCATTCCGTAAATCAGTTTCAAGGGCCTAGGTTGGGTACCTCATTTAGGCTTAGATTAAGAATGAGTTTGAAATGGTTTAGATATCGTTATGGTCCAGGCACCACACTTAGAACTATGTGTCATAAGATGAGTTTGATTAAATATTGATGAAAATTTCTAGGCAGTTTATTTTATTACAAGTTGGATTATTGCAAATGGACTAAGTCATGCTCAAAGATAGCGAATTTTTATATTTGAATCTTGGAGTCAAGGATTTTACACAAACCAAATTATTACAAGACAATGAATAAACGAATAAATGAAATATTTACAAGGCTTCCCCTATATGCAAGAGATCAATGAAAGATACATAATGTCCTAATCTCTTTACAATTCTTGCTCCATTTGCTCCTTGGAGGATTACTAGCTTCCACAAGTGGTTAAATATGAGTCTCAAACATTGGGAAATGACATAATCACCCAATTATTGAAAGAGATTTAATTTACTTGAAAAAATGACTTGTGTACATTCGGAAAAGAAAATTCTGGAACTTGGACAAAATGGTCCCAAACAAATTCTGGACAAATACATGAAGTTAAAGGACCCCATCAAAAGCTTAATTGCAGAATTTATTATTTTTTAAGATCATTAAGTTGGTAAAAACAAATTTACAAATGAAGTAATTCTAGAGCCAAGCTGCTTCTTAATAATTATGGTTTTACTTATAAAATTTTGGAATTAAAATTCAAAGGAATATGGTACTAGTAAACTAAAAGCTCAAGTGCTGAAACTGAATTTGTTATTCTAGACCGCGTGTCCTTGTTCATTTACTAGATATTATTGGATGCGAATTTTAAAAACCTACCTTAGTGGGATAAAATATACATGCCCATGAATATATGACATTTTTATTTCAAGTTTTTGGGCAAACAAAAATATTTTTCTAATTTTTTAAAATAAGAGTCTGATCTAAATTTTGCAAACATTTTAGTTCTGAAACTCCAACATTGAGATTATTCTCATAAACTATGAAAATTTAGAGACATTAAAACTCAATTTGTAAAGATCTTGAATTCGTATTTATTTCATATGAATAAGAATAAAGTCTTTTAGGAGAAAATCAAGAAGAAGGCCCAAAATGAGGGAAACTACCAGGTGATCTGATTTCGAACAAATTAGACACCTTGTAGAAAACTAAGCACTGCGAGCAGTCCCAAACTCCAATTTGGACTAATGACCACTTATTGGAAAGATCCTTCATAGTTCTATCCAATGAAACCAAAATAATATATATCGGTGTCCAAATATACCAAAAAATAAACCAAAACAGTACACAAGTGATTTGGTTTTATTTTAATCACTTTTACTCAAGGTTCTTATTTAATGAATTTAAGCATAATTCTATTTCATTTAAGCCGAATTTTTAAATCAAAATTAGAAAAAAGAAGGTGGTGACAATAAAGAAAGAGGAGAAAAAAAATGCAGTTTACACCCACTCTCAAGCCTCACCAATTCACTTACGAAAAAATGCAAAAACTATTGTTCCAAACCCAAGTAGGGGAACAACCGTGAAGGCCCTAGAGGGTCGGGTTGATGAACTAGAGGCCATAGACTGCCGAGCACTAGCTTAACCCAAAATAAGAGGAAAACACAAGAAAGCAGTCGTTAGTACTGATTAGTATAATAAACAAAAGATTAGCCAAAATAATGAAAGAAAAGCAAAAAGGAAACATATGCTCGAGGGAAAGGAGGATCAAGCCACAAAAATACATATACAAAATAATCTAGCACATATGTATAAAAGACTTAGAAAGGGTTAATTAGTTTATGAGATTACTAATTAACACTAACTATAACATACCAACAAATTTTAGTTTTGCAACTCTGGAATTTCTTTAAAAAAAAAAAACAAGAGTTTCGAAGACCTAGAAAGATTTAATCATATTTAACTAAGCCTTAAAAACTAATTAAACTCAACTAAATCTAATTAGGAGATTTAAACTTTATTGGAGAGGGTTAGAAAGGAGAGGAAATTGAGAGATTTTTTTTTTAAGAGGGAGAAGCCCCCCTCCCCCTTACAAGGAAATATGGGGTATTTATAATTAACATGAGATGTGACACTCTAAACCTTATCACAACCTAATTTTTGTTTTATTTAAAAAATAAAAAAAATGTATCCCAACCTAATTGATTTGGTTACATCTCAAATGAATGGAGTACAAAGAAAAGGCAAAAAATGTAAAAAAAATATTACATGATTTTTATTTTAAGAAGGTGAGGCATAGAGGTACACAGAAAGTGAGAAAAAACACAATCATTCTGATTTCATAGTGTTAGTCGTTGGTAGGAGTAAAGCAAACTTTTCCTTTTTCCTTTTTGGTTGAAAAAAGGGGAGAGGGGTGTTTGTTTTTACTTAGAGTAGCTCCCCACCACGTCAACTGTGTTTTTTTTTCTTTGTTTTTAGGGATCGTACTTTGGGGGTATTCAATAATAATACTTATAACTTTGAACTTGACTTTCAAGCACCACACTATAAGCCTATTTATTGTTTATATATCAAGGTCGAGTTTGAATGTGTTTTATCGAGGTAGTGCTACAATTTCATAATGGTTGATTATCATATATCCCTATCCATATTTAGGCAAATGATATTTGTAACGTTTAATCCCTCTCACCTTAAAACTTTTATCATATGACCTCCAAAAGTACTTATGTGAGGGGAGGTAAATAATAATAAATTTCTTGTATATGATAATAATTTCTAAGGTGTAGGGTTAAATAATAATTCTAAACAGATTGAGTCAAAAAATAGCATTTGTCTATGAGGAGGTGGACATATGATAATAATTTATTTCACAAAGGTATGTTACTGCACATATTTGAAATGTTAGAATTTTGAAGTGTATGCAATTAGATATTTTGGATATGCACTTACATAACCGACTAAAAGCACCTTTAAAATCAGTCTTAGTGTCTAAACAGTAACTAAGCTCATAATCTGATGCACAATGTCCAAGTTCAAAGTTGAAAGTATTATTATCAAACAGTCCTTTACGATATATTGTCGTCTCTCTATTATTTGTCCTTTTTTTGTTTCTTTTTCCTTTTTTTTTGCCTTGATTTGGTCTTCATTTTTCCTTAAAAAAATAAGATGGAATGAACGAGGGGAGTTGTCACGTGACTCTGACAGTTTCACCCCCCCAAAAATTTCTTTTTTAAATACTTTTTCCTATTTCTCTTTTTCCTTTTTTATGTTTTTTGTCATTTTGTCATTGTTTTTGCATTTAAATTTGATTTTGTCAATATAATTTGTGTTTTTAAACCTTAGGCCCCATGTGAGTGTAGATTAATTTTCACCTTTTTTTTGGTATTCTCGAATTTCATAAAGATGCAGTAAACATGCTCCTAATAAAATGTGTGTCAAAATTCAGTATCCACAAATTAATCGTTAAGATCTAATTTTTGGTACGTGGCTAAAGCTCATCAATTTGGTTGCTTCCTTATTCCAAGGGGCAATTTTTTAGTCTGCACTAAATGCCTATAACTGTTGGTTTCTTCTTGGAGAAAGCAAGCAAGTTTCTTTCCTCTCGAAAGTGTCTTTACTTGGCACGTTAGCGTAAATTTGCCTTTCGCTCTACATTAATTCAAGCTTCTGATAAGAAAATACATTCAAATTTGATGCATAAGCATCTAAATGATAAACTGATTACATATGATTGGATATGATAATATGTTAAATATTAATTAACAAGTGGATATGATAATATGCTAAATATTTTTGCAATCAAGTAAAGCACAAGAGATGACAATGTCTTTTCCAGTTGTATGGTTCAAATAATGTGATGACAAATAAGTTTCGAAGACTCCCTCAATGTTAGTAGCAATGTCATCGACTGTTTTAATGCCACAACGTGAGGACATTGGGTATTTTGAGTGAAAGACAAAAGCATTTGAATGCATTGAGTCACCTTGACCAATCCTGACTATGCAGGAATAAAGTATCAAAGTTCTGACTTTGGTTACGATGGAATCATTTTTGGTAAAAAGCGATTTATATGACATATTGGTTTATATTGGTGATAATATTTCTAGAAATAATCCCTTATTTATATCTGAATGGATTATATCTTATGATACAATATACCCTTGCTTATTATTCGAGATCTTGTGAAGATTTTATTTTATCGAATTTTGGAAAAAAATCAAATTTGAGTTCATTTGTAAAGTATTTCAATTGATTACGGCAAGATCTTTGAAGATCAAATCAAGTTATTCTCTAAGCAATCAAGATCCAATATTATTGTCAATCAAGAGCTAAATTTTGAAAAACCAAAGTTCGGATCAGTGACATTGATTATGGGTAGAATACATTGAAGATTAGCAAGTATTGCTCCAAGGGTTAAGAAGAGTTTGAAATCTATAAAAGGGAGAGCTGAAGCATATTGTAAGATGCAAGAAAGAATTACATAGCAAAAAGAGCTCAAGCAAAAATCGCTCTGGTGCAATAATTCTTCATTTCAATTTTTAAAAAGGAATTTTAACAATTAGGTTGGGGGAACTTACTTGAGTAGCTAGGTATCGAGTGGTCGATACTTAGTGAATGAGCTACTTGAGGTTCCTAAGTTGAGTGAGATTGGAATGCTAGATAGATTTTAAGGCCAAGGTCATTGGGATGTAGTTCTTAACTAAGCAATAACTGGAGATTATTAAATCACAAGGGAAGAAGTGTCTTAGGCGATGACTAGCCCTGGTTGGAAGGGTGAACATCGTAAAAATATCGCGTGTTTTGTCCCATTTTATTTTTTTCTATTTAATTCTCTTGTTCACCGATATTGGTGACAAACCATCAAGGTTTTTATCTCGAACATTGGCCGAATAAATTCAAAGTACATTGCATTCTTTATAAAGTCCCAATTTTTAAGTAATCACCCTATTCAACCCCTCTAGGGTGATCTAGCATTGACTTTTGGAACTTTTAATTGGCATCAAAGCCAAGTCCAGATACCTTGACTTAACCGTCTTATAGAAAAGGTTATGGCTTCCTTTGGGAATACTGAAATTGGCCAAAGATGCTCTTTTACTAGACATCCCTTGTTTTGTGGTTCTAACTTTGCTCATTGGAAAGCTTATGTAGATCTTTATTAAGGACCATGACTATGAGCTTTGGGAGATTATCTCCAAGGATGACTTTGTACCTACTATGAAGGAAGGTGATAAAATTGTTCTAAAGCCCATATTAGTGTTCACTTATGAAGAGACTGAGAAAGTGGCAAAAAATTATAGGGCATTGAGCATTTGTTTTGTGGTTTGGATTCTAATAAGTTTAACCGTGTGTCTGCTTGTGACAACCAAAGAAGTTTGTGACACATTCGAGACTATATATGAAGGGACGAGTCAAGTTCGAGAATCCAAAATTAGTTTATATGTCCATCGATATGAGCTATCAAGATGCAACCTATAGAATCCATCAAGGACATGTATATGGGCTTCACTTAAATAATCAACAATTTCAAGTGCTTGGGGAAAACATGCACTAATGAAGAGATAGTGAGAATAATTGTTGCGATGTCTTCCAAGAAGCAAGTGGAGATCTAAAGTCACGACCATTGAAGAAGCTCAAGATCTAAAAACCCTCAAGTTAGATGATGTTGTTGAAAAATTTCTAACCCATGCAATTCACTTGCAGGAAGAAAATGAAGAGCACGCATCACAATAAGGACTTGCACTAAAGCCCAATAACATTGATATGTCACTTGAGGAATCTGAAAATGATGAAGATGAATAAGTGGTTGTGATAGCCAAAGGATTCAAAAGGATGTTTCAACAATATCCAAAATTCAAGGGCATTTGGAAGCAATCAACTTCAAAGAGGAATGATCGAAATTCCAAAGGTAAATTTGTCTCAAAAACTAGCACTAGCCTAAACTCTTACTATGGTTGTGAACTTCTAGGGCACATGATAAAGGATTGTCCAAACACCAAAAAGAAAAATGAGAGAACCAGATTCAAGTCCAAGAAGGCGGGCAAAAGAGCTATGGTGGCAACATGGAGTAATAGTGATAGTTTTGAAAGTGAAAATTGAAGATGAAATGTCCAACCTCTATCACATGGCCAGATATAACAATGGAAAAAGTAATGTATCTGAAGAGGTAAGACTAGAATATCTTCTCACTTTTACAAATGAGTATCTTGCTCAAGGTCTATTAAAGTGTGTTCAATATTAGCAAGATCACATTTCTAAAATCAAGGCCCTTAAAAAAGAAAACAAGACCCTGAAAAAGGAAAATGAGAACTTGTAAAAATCTTATGAAACTCTACACAGCAAGGCCAATGACCTTGAGAATGAGAAAAATGTTTCGCAAAACAAGTGTCATGATTTTCACAAGTCTCTTTGGAAAACTTACAAAGGGATAAGAGAATTTGGACAAATTACTTAGATCCCAATATATGTCTTTTAATAAGGAAATCCTTGGTTTCAACCCAAAGAATGAACAAAGATCATACAAGAGCTTCTTTATTAGAGAGACACCACAAAAATAGTCCCAAAGAAGCTTAGGCTCCAAGAACAATAACCTTGGTCGCAATTACCAAAGGCATATTGTTTATCAAAGGAACCATAGCTGCCTTGGTCATAGGCATCAAAGATATTATGACCCTGATATAGGTCATAAGCAATACATTAGATTCAATGGTAAAAAGATCTCTTACCCTAGAATCATACAAGTATGGTACCCAAAGGCTTAATGTCCTTGAGACATGACATTGGTCATCCTCATCCAATTCCTGTCACCCAGGAATGTAGGAAGGTTTGATTTTTATTTTTGCAGGTATGTTTTACAGCCAAGAGTAATCTTTGGTACTTGGATAGTGGTTGTTCAAGATATATGACTAGAGATATCCGAATGTTTGCTGAATTTCAAAAACAAAAATCAGGTAAGTGACAATGGTCAGGGTAACATTCTTGGCATTGGTAAGATTGGTAAGAATGCTACAAGTTCTATTAGCAATGTCTATTTGGTTGATAGCTTGAAATACAACCTATTGAGTATCTCATAACTCTATGATAAGTGCACCCGTGCATGGTTTAATGAATCCCAATGTGCTATTGAAAATGCCAAATCAAATAACATTGTATTGCGTGGTTCTAGATTGGACAATGTCTATGCTATAAACCTTGATCATATCTCTCCTATGCATTTTCCTTGTCTCAAAGCATCCCTTGATGATGCATGGCTTTGGTATCGCAAATTGGGACATGCTAGCATGCACACTCTTCATAAATTAGTCAAGCATGGTTTAGTAAGAGGGTTATGCTCTTATAAATTTGAGAAAGACCATGTGCGTAATGCATGTGTTAGAGGTAAGCAAGTAAGTGCTTCTTTCAAACCCTTGAAAAGTGTGTCCACCTCAAAGTGCTTAGAATTATTACAAATGGACCTATATGGACCAATCAACATTAGAATTTTAGAAGACAATTCATATATATTTGTTATAGTGGATGATTGCTCTAGATTCACATGGGTGATATTTTGAAAGACAAAACGGAAGCTCTTAAGGAGTTTGTAAAGTTGTATAGGAAATTATAGATATTAAAGAGCTTGCCAATGATTGCTATCAAGACTGATCGTGGAAGAGAATTTGACCAAGACAAGTTCATTGAGTACTATGGTAAGAATAAAATTTCACACAATTTTTCAGAACCAAGCACACCATAACAAAATGAAGTTGAGAGGGAAAATCGGACATTGGAAGACATGGTCATAACATTGATATGTGAAAATGATCTTCCAAAGTCATTATGGGTTGAGGCCATTAATACTACAAATTATGTACTTAACAGATGCCTTATCAGACCAATATCAAAAAGACACCATATGAATTGTTCAAAGGCAAGAAACCAAATATGTTATCTTTCAAGGCCTTTGGAAGTAAGTGCTTCATACATAATAATGGTAAGAAAAACCCTGGCAAATTTGATACAAGTAGTGGCGAAGGTATATTTGTTGGTTATTCCTCTGCTAGTAAGGCACATCATTTGTACAAAAAATGTACCAAGGTCATTAAGGAATCTATTCACGTTGTCTTTGAAGAAACTAAATATGATCTTGCTAGTTTATCTTCATTTGATGAGTTTCAGCTAAACAAATATATAGGTGATGAAGATGAAGGAGTAGATGGTTATAATCACTAATATGCTCCTAGCAATGTGGATCAAAGTTAGTCTAATGACATTGGCGCACCTCCAGAAATCTCACAAGATGCTTGTGAGAGATCTGAAGGTGATAATGAGCCATCTTCAAGTATCCCTGAATAGATTCAAAATCATTTGAATGAACCAAGGGGATTTAAGCATAAGTCTGATCATCCTTTGGATAACTTGCTTATTGACCTCAACATAGGTATAAGGACACGTTCATCGTTAAGGAATTTCTGTGCATTATTTTCCTTTGTTTCTCATATAGAACCAAAGTACTATGCTGAGGCATTGAAAGACCCAAACTAGACATTGGAATACAGATGAACTCAATTAGTTTAAGAGGAACCAAGTTTGATCCCTTACACCTAGACCAGATGACCACCCAGTGATTGAGACAAAGTGAGTGTCTAGGAAAAGTTAGATGAGTTTGGAGTAATGGTGAGAAATAAAGCCATATTGGTTACAAAAGGCTACAATCAAGAGGAAGACATAGACTCTGATGAGACCTTTGCACCTATGGCTAGATTACAAACCATTAGTATATTGCTTGCATTTGCATTTCACATGGGCATCAAATTATTTTAGATTGATGTTAAATGTGCTTTCTTAAATGACTTTTTAAATGAGGAAGTCTATGTTGAGCAACCCTCTGAGTTGTGAAAACCTTGAATTTCCAAGTTATGTTTTCAAGTTTCATATAAGCTCTTTGTGGCTTAAAACAAGCCCTAAGAGCTTGGTATGAGCGGCTTAGCAAATTTCTCTTAGAAAATGGGTTTACACGAGGAAAGATTGACAAAACTCTTTTCATTAAAACAAAGGTAGAAGACTTCCTCATTATTCAAGTTTATGTAGATGACATCATATTTGGTACTGCTAACAATGTTTTATGCTAGAAGTTTTTAAATTTGATGAGTAAAGAATTTGATATGAGCATGGTGGGAGAACTCAACTTCTTCGTAGGGCTTCAAATCAAGCAATGCTAAGATGACACATTTATCAATCAAGGTAGGTATCTGAAAAGACACTTGAAGAAATACAAGCTTGATGATGTGAAGTATGCTAGCATGCCAATGGCATTGAACACAAAATTAGACCTTGACTCAATTGGTAAGTCAGTGTTAGAAAAGGTCTATAAAGGCATGATTAGTTCATTATTATATCTAACACCAAGTAGACCAGATATTATGTTCAACATCGGCCTATATACTCAGTTTCAAAGTGCTCTTAAAGAATTATATCTAACCGCTGTTAAAAGAATCTTTAGATATCTTGCAGGAACCAATGACACTAGTTTATGGTATCTCACAGATGGAGATATCAATCTCATTGGGCATTTAGATGCAGATTCTACTCGATATAGGGTCTATTGAAAAAACACATCTGGGTATTTCTAATTCCTTGGACATTCCTTAGTCTCATGGCATTCAAAACAATGCTCAGTAGCCCTATCAATTGCTAAAGATGAATATATAGCAGCAAGTGTATGTTGTGCCCAAAAACCCGGGATCACACAATAACTATGAGACATTGGCTTTGATTTTCAAAAAGTTCCTATTCGTTGTGATGCTATGGGTGCAATAAACATCATAAAGTTCCAGTTCATCGCTTAGAACACATTGAAGTCAGGCATCACTTCATACGAGATCATGTTGAGAAAGATAATATCATTCTTGAATTTGTTCCCTCACATTTGATATTAGCTTATATTTTTACCAAAACTACTTAGTGAAGACCGGTTCAAATTTATTCAAAGTGAACTTGGCATGTTGAAGATGGATGCATGAATGGAGGAGGAGAATCCCTCAAGTCCAATGTGAGAAAATGCTACTGGAAAATCTAATGACATTGGGCCAGGTATTGTGACAACATCTCAAGGTCTAGATTGAATCCATGTTTTTGAACTTTAGATCCATGTCATACGAATTAATTATGGTAAGTAGCTTATGGTTGGGGATTTAAATCAATTAAATGCCTCAACAAGCTACCATATTTTAAAAGTTGTGGTTTTTCAAATCTTTTCCAATTTTTTTTTTGATATATCTTTCTAATCGCTTTAGGTAGTTTCTCTCTCTTGTTTATGGAAGGCAATGATGTTCTTTATGAAAAACCGGTACTGATCCTATCCCTTTATATCCTTCACTAGCCAAAAACTGACACATGTCACTCCACTTTTCTCTCTCCTCAACCCTATAAAGAGGGCGTGTCTGGCAGTAACTGTTTATCCCTCAACCTCAAATCTCTCTCACTTGCTCTCGCTTTCCAATTCCCTAACCCGCATCTCTCTTATGTTAAACAAACCTTGATAACGCCCTCAACAATCTCCTCCAAATGCAAAGGTAGTGCTCCCCCAGAAGCTTTTGCCACTCCTACTGAGTGAACCCGTGGTGCCACCAAGCGTAGATTGCCAAAGTCAGGTGAAATCGGCATTGTCTCAAACTCTGAGGCAGAATTGTCCACAAACTTGAG
The DNA here is from genome assembly GCA_017589665.1 of Selenicereus undatus. NCBI lineage: Eukaryota > Viridiplantae > Streptophyta > Magnoliopsida > Caryophyllales > Cactaceae > Selenicereus > Selenicereus undatus. Next base: position 29,188,382 of record JACYFF010031954.1, on the reverse strand, counting down.
TAATTCGTTCTCTAAACTAGAGTCTCTAGAAGACCTAGGGTTTCCTAACCTTCCCCTTGAATGGTTCACTGACATGGGGGTTAAGCATTTCAATCATGTGATAGAACTAGAATGGGTGCTTTGTGAATTTGTTGATTTTAATTTCATGAGGCATGCAAAATTTTCTTTTGCAGAAAAATTGTTGAAAAATTAGAGAAAATGGGGTGTATAGGTCTTTTTGAAGTGAGTGATGAAGTCTATCCTTAATTGGTTAGATTGTTCTATGCGAACTTTGAGAAGATGGAACCCAAGGGTAGGGGTAGAACCTACTACACCACCAAAGTCAAAGACTCTGTCATCACTCTTACTACTGCGACCATCGAGAGACTCTTCCACTTGAACCCCAATCCCTCAAAATTTCCTCCCTTAATGTCAGCAGCCAAGACCCGAAAACTCTGCCCTGACAAGTATGCCCATCCCTCAAAAATACAAAATCAAACCAATCCTACACTGCCTGTACTTAGATCCAAGGTGGCTTTACTACATCTCAGTAAGGACCATCTATCCTGTGACATCCTCCTTGAGACTCCTTACTATATTATGGAGGGGTATTTTGTGGACTTTGCCGAGCTCATCCTTGAATGCATAACCAAGGTCTGTAACCTATCAAGAAACTACTCTTCGCCCTACTCAAATCTCCTTACACGTCTATTCAATTCCTTTGAAGGTGAAGAATACCTTCACTCTCAAATCCCAACCATTAATGAAGCCACCCATAAGAGCTTAAAGTTCGACCCTTTCCCCTCTAGAAATTAAACTAGAAGTATGAGGAGGAGATTTTCGCCAATGACATAGAGACTCCACCTCCTCAACCCTACGTTGAGATGATCCCTCCTCCATAGATAGAATGTTTTAAAGGAGATCTTATGGAGGGGGAGATCACCAGTCTGAAGGCTAGTTAGGGTGAGATCAACAAACATTGGCAGATCTCAAAAGGGTATGTGAGAATTTGAAAGGGTATGCTATCGAGCTCAAAAACATCTTCTCAGATCTAAAGGTGGAGGAAGGGATATTGAAGGTGATAAATGATGGGTTTGGAGCAAATGTAGCAAGATTAGAGATGGCTTTGAAGACTGCCTAGTAGGGATAGTAATTACATCCAAATTCGAGGCATATCCAATCCGATCCGAGGTAAAATAATTTGATTCGAATCTGAGAACAAATATTCGAGCCCTAGTTCGTCAAAAATAATATGAGTCTAAGTCGGATTCGGAGGAAAGGTAACATCCGATCCGATATTCCAATTTGATCTGGCTATTTTATTAAATAATTAAAATTCAAATCTAAAACTTTATAAATCCAAAGTCTACCCTTCAAGTTCAACCTCCAAGCCCTATCCCCAATTTTTGATTTTAGTTTTTTTATTTATTTTACAAATCTTAAGTCCACCCTCCAAACTCAATTATAAGTTCCTAACATCATCATCTCTCTCCCTCCTCTCTTGTAGTATGACTTCACTGTCGGCCAGTCGGGAGCCAACCGACTCCTTATCATTGCACATTGGCATCATTTGCCTCATTGTCAGTCTCCCCATCACTTAGTATTAGATGTTCAAATATTTGGTTGCCATGATAGGAAGACATATGTTATCGTATTAGTAGGTAAATAGAATAAGTTTGGATGGAAGCACATAATATAAAACTTTTGTGGGAAAAAGAAATGCATTCGGATCGAATTAAATTTGACTCCGATATGATTTGACTTAGATCGGATTTGGAGGTTCCCTTTGATCCGCTGGATTAGATTTAGATTGGATTTTTGGATTCAAAATGTCGTTAGATTCGGATTTAGATGTTTCAACATTCAATCCGAATTTGTCCTGTTGCCATCCCTACTGCCTAGGTTGAGGCTGGTGAAAAGGGGGATATTAGGGACAACATTGGTGCACTCAAGTCTGCAAAAGCACCCAAGCCAAATGCTCCAGACCCAACCAGAAGACCAAGCTTGACATTCTCCTTTTGTTCTCTCCAAAAAATCTTTTATTTCTCTTTTTCTAAACAATTTGCATATTTTCAAACAATATTTTGCCAAACATTTTGTGTGAGTCCTCCCTTTTTAATGAAAGTCAAAAGGGAAAGAAAAAGTATGGACTCAAGGACGTTGACTATGACCGATCAAAGTTTGACCAAAATGCTTTGAAAGCTTCTAGCATTCACAGTTAGGTGACTAGAGGCATCCTTTGGTCCTTGCTATAAATGACTATGCTATATTTTGCTGTATTATGGTATGATTACTCAATATGCTCATGTGATTCACATGTTTTATTGAAGTTTTGTCTTTCATTAAAAAAGGGGAGAGATTGAAGACTCCCTCAATGTCAGTAGCAATCTCATTGACTGTTTCAACGGCATAACTCAAGGGTGTTTTAAGACAAAAGCTTAATTTGAATGCATTGAGCTACACTGACCAATATTGACTATGAATGAATAGTGTATCAAAGTCAGACTGACTGACTTCGGTTATGGTAGAATCATTTTTGGTAAAAATGATTTATATGACATGCTAGTTTATATTGACGTTAATGTTTTTGGAAATAATCCCTTATTTATATCTGAATTGATTATATCTTATGATGCAATATATCGTTGCTTATTATCCAAGATCTTGTAAAGATTTTATTTGATCTAGCTTTGGAAAGTTGTAATAAATCAATTTTGAGTTCATGTGTAAAGTATTTCGATGGATTATGGAAAGATCTTTGAAGATCAAATCAAGCTATTCTCTCAGCAATCAAGATCTAGTATTATCGTCAATCAAGGGCTAAATTTGGAAACACCAATGTTCGGATTAGTACATTGATTTTGGGTAGAATACATTGAAGATTTGGTAAGTATTACTCCAACGGTCAAGAAGAGTTTGAAATCTATAAAAGGGAGAGTTGAAGCATATTGCAAGATGCAAGAAAGAATTACATTGCTAAAAGAGCTCAAGTGAAAATCATTCTTGTGTAACTATTCTTTATTTGAATATTTGAAAAAGAATCGTAACAAGTAGGTTAGGGAACTTATTTGAGTAGCTAGGTATTGAGAGGTTAATACTTAGTGAGTGAGCTAGCTGAGGTTCCTAAGTCGAGTGTCGTTGGTGTGTAGTTTTTAACTGAACAAGAAGTGGAGGTGATTAACTCCTAAGGGAAAAGGTGCCTTAGACAGTGACTATCCCTAGACCTAGCAAATGGGTCATTCGATTTGGGTACGGGTTAGGTTAAGTTTGGGTCGGGTCATGTTTCAAGTTAGGTGACATTTTGAGTCGGTTTAGTTTGGGTCGGGTGAACTTCGATTCGGGTCGATTTCGGATCAACCAATTTTTGGTCCAATACGCTTGTCATGCAAAAATAAATAACTTTGTAGAAAATTTCGGGTCAGGTAGAGCTCGGTTTGGGTCAATACGGGTTTCTAGGGGTGAACATATTTCAGATGTTGGGCTGGGTATGGATCTGGGTCGTTCAGTTCAAGTTTCAGGTCTCGAGTCAGTTTTGCCATGTCTAACTAGCCCTATTTGGGAGGGTAAACATCGTAAAAATATCATGTACTTTATCCCATTTTATTTTTGCTCTTTAATTATGTTAATCATTGATATTGGTGACTAACCATCAAGGTTGTCATCTTGGACATAGGCCGAATAAATTCAAAGTACATTGCATTCTTTATAAAGTCTTAATCTTTAAGTAATGATCCTATTCACCTCCTCTAGGGTGATCCAACATTGACTTTGGAGACCTTCAAGTTTATAAGTCATATCTTCGTTAATCAAATTAATGAATATTTCACGTACCTAATTAGATATTAAATGCACTTTGTAGACAACAAGGTGAGGAGAGACTCACTCTCGTTGGTTGGCATGCTACTGAGCATAGTTATTAAACTCCCAATTCAGATCTTATGATTCTACAATTTTACGATCCAAAAAACCTCGATCGATCCAACTCTGACTAGAATGTTAAATCATCAGGATTTCACGATCCTAGTTTAATTGAAAAAATGTATGGTAGGATTGTAGTACAATTCTACGATCCTTTGAGACAATCCACAATCCTAAATAAATTTATAAAGTGCTCATACTTATATAAACATGAGAGATCATTTCAATAATGTATATTCTACATCAAAACTATTTACATAATATAATTAAATTCAATTTCTATAATATTTGTGAATGTTTATCAAGTTTTTTGTTCTTGCAAAAATAATTTTTGCTATTCCAAAAAATGCTAGAATCTTACAATCCTCCATTTGATTCTACGATTCCAATTATGAGGACCACCAATCGATTCTAACTAGGATTCTGATTCTAACAACCTTGCTTCTAAGAGTTAAGGAACTCTAGAAGTCAGGTTCATCAAAGTGTCTTGAGAAAACTTTGAGTTTAGACAAAAAGTCAGAGAACTTTTTTTTAACGATGATTGGTGATTGTAAATTGATTGGATTCTAACGTTAAGAAAGGACCTTAGGCAAGGACGTAACCTAAGGTTGATTTGGGTGGATCTCATGAAAATCCTTGTGTCTTTGTCCCTACTCTGGCCCTTTACTCTGTGCGTCTATTTCTATCTCTAGCTTATAGTTTAGTTTATCTTGATTAATTTGTTATAATTCTGCTTTTATCTGTTCATATTAATTAACTTCTGATTTGATCTAACAGTTTTCAAAGACTAAGAAAGTTTTACTCATCACCCTATTCATCCCCTGCGGTGATTTGCCGTATTCAAGAGGGGCTAACACCATTTAATTAAAATTGCTTAGCTACGATGATGATATGTCCATCCAAATAGAAAATTTCATAGATACAATGCCACACAAAGTAACCAATATTCTATTTATTAAGGAACAAAATTAAAAGTTGATTTGATGAAATACTGTACAAAGACAATAATTCAAGATAATGAAATGAAATGCATATGAGGATGGGTGTCCTAAATGGGGGAGAAAAACCTTTCGATTGTAATATTTTTACCTAAATCTAATATTCTATAGTTAAAAAATAAAGATTATTAGGTGCCTCTGCCTCACGCCATCTAGGTGGTGAATTTCAAAGTATCATTTCTAATGTAGATCACACGATTCATTCGAATATTAGGATGATTCAAACATTGATGCCACCCACTAAATTTTATTAGAAATAACTAAATTGACTACATATGATTAGAGCACTAAAAGAATAAATGTGATTTCGCTAGTCAATCATTAAAAAAGAAACCAAAATATGGCATGACTCCATTAAAAGGGCCGAGGAACTCACACAATCACTACTATTTTTGCTTTTCCTCTATAACCCTGGCCCTCACCCTGATAGATCATTTTTTGTAAAAAGAATTGCATATAAAAACGATTATAATTATGGAAGAACACTTGGGTGAATACAATAAATGCCTATCTTTCATATAGATTACCAGGTTATTTAAACCCTAAAAAAATGTCATTTGGCAAATGAGAACATTTAGCATTGAAGATCCTAAGATATTAATTTGGCAATCACGAGAGAGGTGTAGATATGATATTAGCTGAGTTTATTTACCGTTAAGTGCTAAATATAGGGGATTTGGATAGAGGATTTGAAATTTAAAAGGAGCCATCTAATACAGGTTTTGAACATGACAGAATTTAATGTAGTGATGTCTTTCATTTCAAAAAAAAAGTTTTAATATTAATGTAGATAGTTTAAATGTAAAATAATGAAACATGGACAATGTAAGTATGCATTTGTTCTCATGTATACTTTTATAATTAATTAAACACCAAAGACAGAGAGAGCAGAAGAAAGTTAATCTCAATCTCAACCTTTCTATTGATGAATGTACATATAAATTTTTCGTCATTTTCATTATGGGGAAGTAAATGTAATGTTTTTCCTTTTTTTTATGAGCAGATATGCCCTATAATTATTCTTCATATTATTCAGAAAGTTTATTCTTATTTCCATTTTTGCCTATTTCATAAACAAGTATTGAACTTGAAAGGGTGTAAAATGGAGAGAAGCAATTCTAGGTATTGTACTTTGGCCAAGTTGAATATGGTGCAACTATTCAAATGAAAAAAATATTTAAGCTATAGTATAAACATTATTATGCAATATATAAATACCAAATGTCCCAATTTTCAATTCCAATGATGACAAGGTATAAGTACCTAAATTACTAGTGATTAAGAAGTCAGAGTGTTGTCTAGAAAGTTCTAGTAGGTTTTACGAATTTAACAATATGTCACCCTTATGCATACATTCATGAGAATGTATGCAAATCATCAATGTTCTCCACATTTCTTAATGCCGTATTTGTATAAGGCCATGATATTTTGTTTCATAGTTTTATCTGCTTAAATCTTATAAGACATGGGGCAATGCAGATACCAAAATATCATAATTCATAGTTGTTAATTGAATGGTGGAACACTATTGAAACAAATATTTTGAGCTTTATAAAATCATTGAATGTTTATGTCAACTTTGTAAGGAAGGATTTGTCCACAACAATTTGAATCTAGGCATTATAAGTGTTCACAAAGGTCAAAAACCCCATATTAGTTCTAGAAACACATGGATCTTGAGCTGCTAAGTGAGTTTTATGCTGGTGTATTGTTACGTTTTCCCCCCTAGTAGCTATTTTATATACCATGGATTGTTCTTGTTGAATTGCCAAATGTACTTTTCATTCAATGATAGAAAGAAACACATCTAACCCACTTGTTATTCATGTTATCATTACCATCATTATCATCATCATTACCAGCACCACTTCCATCATCTAGTTAAGTTCGTACTAAGTTTTTCACTATTGAAATTGCTGCTAATAACTTTTTCTCTTTTTCTTTTGTGTTTTGAGCTATTTTGAAAGATAGAGCTATAACTGCCACTGGTTTATCTTTCTATAGTTTGTTTTAAATTTCAAATGAAAAGATCTTAACTATTTGGTTTTTTTCCCTGCATCTTTCATTTGTGTGGGATCCATTAACATCATTTTTCCCCATCTTTAGGAAAAAGTATGAAACTAATCCTTGAATTCTTCTTGGTCATGTTTGAACAAAGGATCCACCACAAAGCATTAAAAGCCTTGATACCTTGAAGCACATTTGAGAAATCTTGAAAAGGCAAAACTCCTGTGAGCAAGCCAATGAAAAAGTGTTCAAGAATTACTCTAGCCAAACATAAAGAAAATCAAGAAAAGACATAGATATTGATCTTACTAATATGGTTAAAATTGGAGATATCTAATCAAGATAAAAGTTACTCCCTTTACTTAGATTTCCGCTAGAGAGAGGAGACTGAAGAAGATTTGAAGGATTCTTTGAATATAGTAAGTTTGGTATATGATATAACTGAGAATTTCATTATCAAAGTGATGGAAGCATAAAAAAAAGGGGGAAAACAATATCTTGCTGAATAAGTATAAAAACCATCAAATACGTTATCATAAACATCAATGTTTACAAGATCATAGGTAAATAGTGTATTATTTAACTGCAGAAGTCAAACTTTAAGCACTTAATCTCAATCATTTGTAGCTCTTAATTATAAATTGTAACTTCTAGTTGTACAGTTACTTTTCCATAAGAGTACAAAGAGGAAAAAATTACATCTGGGTCCATTGAGGTGTGCTTTAATATTTAAGTGACCCAACGAATTTGAATAATTTTTGAAACTACTCAAGTTTCGATGATAATTTTTTGGTATATGACTATTTGTACTTAAATATATTTTGGGGGACAAATATCTTTATTTTTGACCCTAAATGTTTTGAAATTATAGATTGGCTTCAAAATAGGGTACAATACTTAATTTTTCTTTTTCTATTATTTTTAAACAAATGAGATCAATTTTTGGCTTTTATCTTTTTAATGATTTTATTGGTATTAATTATCATAGCGTACTACTTATATTATAAGTATTATATTTTCTATGCTTGTAGGCACACTCTATGCTTCTATAAATAATTAAAACTTAATCAAAGAGTTTTGACCATTAGATGGACTTGGTTGACGCTAGGCCGTGGCGTTCCTCTAACTTCCAGTTTACAAAGATGGCTAATCTTAACTGCACTTTCTTTAAAGTAGGTACAACATAGATCTATTTCGTTTCCTACCTCAGACTGTAATCTCTTAGTTGTTATATTTTTTACAGGGTAATGGGACTTTAATAAAGAAATTACAATATTTAAAACATAAGGGTTGATTGAATAATGTTCTCTACTAGAAAACTTCCCTTATTGAAAGCCGAAATATTACAATGGAAAGATTAAGAGAGACTTAAGTTACTAAGATCATGAGAGATGGTTATGAGAGAAATAGAGAAACCCAAATTCTCTTTGGTCAATCATCATTAAATTATTGTGTCCCTTTTGAATAGTCAACTTCTCCTTTTATAGAGGAGATGGAACACATAGGTTATAGGACGCCTCATATGCTTACAGTAGAATACATTGTTACGCAGACCTAACACACTGAAATGGATAATATATAATGGTACAACTGCTTTTGCAGAACACTAAATGCTTAAAGGACAAGTCGTCCATATTAAGATTCTGTATTGCTTCATCTTAACTGTCTTCAAGTTCAAAATTGTAACTACTCATTTCACTAGTCATGCTAATTATTATATCTTCTTTAAATTCTTCTTCAGTTAATGAATATTCTTTTTCTTATTCTAATCTTACACTCATACTTCTTAATAGTTGAGTTTAATAGTAATTTTTCCATTCTCATCTATTTTTAATACATTTTTCTCATTGATTTTTGTAGGATCAACAAAGCTAATTGTCCACGGCTTATCAATCTTTATCTCATGTGAATTGGATTTTATCCTTTGAATATTTTGCATTAGAGTAGGGGTTCTTAACTTTTTCTATCTTTATCATTGTTATCTTAGTCTTTAAATCTATAGTACTATCTAATTTGTATATTATTTTACAAAATGTCATAGTGGGTAGCCTCCTCTCTTATATCCATCCCAACTGTTTTTGTCTTAAGGGACACAAAGTTTTGGCAAAATCTATTAGACTCACATAATATCTAGATTGATAATTGAATCCTACTAAACCATACACAAACTAGTCTTGATTCCTATGACAATTTGATTCTTAAATTTGATATGTCTAATATCACATAGGAAAGCATAAATGTCTATATCTTTGCCCCCATAATACTGTAATGGTGTCATTTGAATTTGGACACTTCTAACATTGATATACCTATACTTTATATTCTTGTTACGCATAAGGAATTTTTCCAATTAATGAGATTTACTTCACTCACATCAATTTCACAATCTTTTATCTCTAAATCTACTTCTGTTATTTTGCCAAGGTACTTACTCTTTAATTGAAATATAGATTGTTTTATAAATCATATCTTCCTATATTTTTTAATAGATCATATGTTTCTGGAGTATAGGAAGGACCTAATCTCCTTTGACTGCTTCATTTTCATTATCTACTGTAAATCATTCTCCTTGAAGGTCTCCTAGACTAGTTGAGCTACTTTATCATATGATTAGTTTCTTAATATTCACTTTGTTTATATTCATATTCCATTACTATCTCAACAATTCTCTAATTGTTTTTAAGAGCAAGGTGTAGTGTTTCTTCTGTGGTAAGCTGAAAAACAGTCAAAACTACTTGAAGTTTCAATAAGCTCATTGTTCTTCCTATTTTTACATTTGTTTGCATATTCCCTTACTTATCCACATGCCTAACACTCATAATTATGTTTCTCTGCAGTGCAATAAATAACATTTCTAAAAAAATCTTCACTTTTTGGAGCTTGACGTGTTATTATTCTTTCTATTGTATTTTTCTCCCCTTCGCATGTTACAACTCTTTTTCTTATAAAGTTGTCTCTTTCTTCTCTTCTCATAGTCATTTATCATTGATGCGGACTATCCCAACAAGCTAAAAAAATGTTTCTCCATTTTCTTTTTGGAGATCAAGAAGTTGATCATTAGCCCATTTTCTTAAATAAGATATTCTTGTACTAGGGTAGACTTATGTTTTTTCAAGCCATATAATGTATTTTAATTATGAAATTTATGGAATGAGGTAATTTGCCACAAAACCTACCAAGATTACTTTATTGTGCCAAATTTCGTAGTAGTATGGATTGAATTTAGTAGTGTAATTTTTTAGGCACCTCAAGTCCAAGAGTTCTGTATTATCAATGTTTCTTTGCTATTCTCTAACTTTTTCTTCAGAATCAAATTTAGCTCTAATTAATTCAATTTTGATTTCTTTACATAAGTTTTAAACTATAGCCGCTGGTGTTTTCATTATTCTTGACACATTTTGACATTCTTTGTCAAATGAGTCATACTAGTCAACTAAAATACCAGAAAAGCTATGTTTGATATAATTAAAAAAATTTCAGTTGCCCAAATAGAATTCAAATTCAGAATACTGTTCCTACGTCTCTTCTAATGTTCGAATATTTCTTCTCTATATTGAACTTTACCGATGTTTAGGATATAATTTATTTGGCTAATTGGGGTAAGACTAATTTTTTTCAAAAGATTTAGTTTTTCTTGTAGTGAGTCCAAAGGAAAAGTTGGCTATTCATCCTAGGGTAACATATCTATGTCTCATGAGATGGGTATTTATTTGAAACGATTCACTAAACTCTTTAGATTTTGAATTACAATTTCAACAAAATTGGATTCAAACTCATCGATATTGAGTTCTCCACTGATTTCATTGATTTCACTTTTAGCCACCTTTTTTTTCATTTTTTAAAATCCGATTTTCTCTTACTTTTTCTAGAGGGATAACATGCAAACCTTCTAGTTTAAGTATACTTTGCATTGATATATTTGTTCTTTTAACTAGACATTAGTTGCCTATTCATCATTATCACTTAGTATCCCTTGTGCTATTAGTCCTGTAATCTTGGTTATCCTTTGGATCTTGCTCTTTAACAAATATTATTTTAACTCCTCTAGATTGTACTACTTATATTTCATCATCCTTTTCTTCTACTTTCTCTTTTTTTTTCCTGATGATTTCTCAGAGGATTTTTCTACTTCTTCTTTGATTTTCACATCTTGTAAGGGCACTGAATTTCTGCTCTTTGGATTTTGAAAGGGATATTTATACTAAAATGGAAACTAATACTTAAATTAGACTTACCAATATGTCTACCTCTGTTAATTAAAGAAAGTTAGATTTTGTTTTTCACCTTTTAAACTTAAGTCTTAACTTTTACTAATTCTTCTTGTAATTCTAAAATTATATTAGTGATATAATTTGATTGAGGTCTTAATAAGGTATATTTCTCTTGATCTACACAATATATGAATAATTTGGTGAAGGACAACTAGATGAAGATTCAAGCATTAAACATAACTAAGTAGCTTAGTTAATTATTAACTAACTTAATTATCTTACTTATTTTTTTTTATCACATGGCTATGATACTAATTTAAAGAGGGGATTCGAGTCCTATTTATGAGAAGAATATCACATCACAAAATTACAATTTTTAAAAATAAGTTTTTAAGGATTAGAGTAAAATATGCATAAAAACTGAAGGTACCTAGTGTAATTTAAAAAGTTATGTTTGGTCACGTTTAGTTCCAAAAAATGTTTGCACAAAACCTGGATGGTCTGTGATGGAATTTTCCCAGACAAAGAGAGAAGACAATAATAACATCATATCATAGTCACCTAAGCTTTTTGCACTTTGCTTGTGTCTTGATAACTTATGCTTGATAGTCTGAATTTTTTGCTTTCACTTGTTTTGCATAGCTTATATTTGTTGGCCCATTAGACATGTAAGTGAGACTTCCATTGAAAATGTGTGTCACTTAAAAATCTAATTGTGTTGTTGCAAATATTATCGTTGCATCCTAAATATTACATCACTTAATTGATTCTATTATAAAGCGATTGTATTATATTCAATTAATCACCAAATTAGTTGGAATTAGGGACAAATATCCTATATTATAATTACTATGTTTTTTAACACCCACTTGCACTGTATACACTTCTGCTAATACCACTCTTAGAAATCATTTCCGCCAAATCTCAAATATTTATTATTATAAATTACAACAATGCATGATACATAAGGCTCAAGTTAACAACAAAAATTATTCGTGCCCACTTACAATATCTTTTACAAAAGAGTTAAATCCTATTGCGATATCAATGATTGAAAAATAAAAACAATAATGAATCTTTATCAAATTCCAAAATTATTGCATGATACAAAACGAAACCTAAAATAAACATTTCTAATATCTCACATCTTATATGCTAGCTTAACATGTTGAAATTAATAATTAATATACACATATTAACATCCCACTTTAAGATTCCATTCCCTCTGGAAGGCTCGACTCCTCCATGACTCCTCCATGAGTCTTGCAAGTTTGAATTGTAATATTGTTCACCGAAATTGATCTTATACTGCATTTTTTTCAGTTATTTTCTTCTATCTTTGATAGTGTAGGTGCTTGCTTGCTTAATTTTCATCGAACTTATGCATCGAATCAATCCATAAGTGTGCTAGCTTAAGTTGGTTGAAATGCTAAAAGGTCATAAGGGCACAATGCATATTAGTACTCTCTACATAAAACCCAAGAGCCTATGACTGGGTGCTTTATTATATAAATAGGGCACAATTTAAGAGGTAGGTGTATATGTGGAGAAACATAGTAGGTTCTCTAGTGAGTGAGCTTCAAGAAAACTCTTTAGAAAACTTTGTCTGTAGGACTATGGAGGATCATTTATCTAGTAATATCCTTCCTAACAAATAAGGCTGTAAGAATTAAGGTAATTCTGTGCACTTAATCTTTGTTTTAATTTTATTCAATTGTAATCCTAGCTAGTTCGTCCATTAGTTAATCACAAGATGCTGATCAAACAACTAGATAAATAAATCCATCCTCTCTATTTGCAAATGACATAAGATATGGTTATTAAACATATAGGGTAATTTACATTTGGGACCATTGAACTTTGGTGTATTCATTGTAGGACCAGCTTTTCTAAAAGTTAACTTCCAGGACCATTAAGTTATTGTGTAATGAACTTTTGCTAGACAAATCACTATTGAAATTTTTATATAGTTCCCAAAACTTTTCATATTTGTAAATTTAACCCCAATCCTTAAAAACTTACTTTCGATTAATGTATGTGTAATTTCTCTCATAAGTACTACATGAAGCCCTCTTTAATATGGTAGCAGAGCTTACGTGACCAAAAATAATTAAGATAGTTAAAATAATTAATTATTAATTAAGCTAATTAACTATGATTAATGCTTAAATCATTACCTGCTTGCCCTGATCCTAATTATTCACATGTAGTTCACTCAGGGGAAGGAATTACTTTAGCAACATCTCAATTAAACCATACTAGTAATATAGTTTTAGAATTAAAAGCAGAAGTACCTAAAATTAAGGTTGAAGTTAATGAAATTAAGAAGTAATTATATATAATCTATCTTTCTCTAGTTAACGAAGTTAGGCATAACGGAAAGTCTACGTCAAGTACTGGTACTCCAGTTCAGCAAAAATATCCTTTCCAAAACCCAAAAAATAAAAATCCATTTCCTTTGCATGATATAAAAATTCAAAAAGAAGTAGGAGAAAAATCAGATGAAAAATTCACTGAAAAGGCAAAGAAGAAGAGGATGGAGTATAAACAATATAATGTTGATGAGCTGCAGGATATGATTGAGAAAGAACAAAATTCAGAAGAATTAAAGAAGATCATGGACACAATTAGTGATAAGCTTGACGTATAATCTGATGATAATAAAGAGACAAATAATGCCCAATTGGAAGAAGAAATATATTAACAGATTAATCTAATTAAGCTAGAAGATCTTATCGCTGTACCATTAGAAGAGACTAGAAAGAAACTGAATAAAAAATATGGTAAAATGGTGTTTGAAGACAAGATTAACAAGATTGGAGAAGAGCTTAACACAGATAAAATTGAGTCCAATTTAGTTAACAATGTATTCCCTAAAAACTTGAGGAATTTAATAAACCTTCTAGAAGAAATGACCATTTTATGAGGCCTAGGTACATTCCAGCAGGACATACAACTAACTTTTCTTTTGGAATTATCCTAAGGAAACTAACGACCTTTAAAAAGATGGTCTTACCCTAGTTAGCCAAACCAGATATATTTTAAATATCGATGGAGCTCGTAATAGAGAAAAAATATTTGAGCACTGGAAAAGAAGGATGAATAGTATTTTAAATTTAAATACCACATGGACTGAAGGAAATTTCTTGAATTATATCGAGCATAGTTTTTTGGACACTGTAACAGACTGGTATGATTCATTAAATGAGAATGGTAAAAACGCATTAAGAATGATAGAAACACCTGTTGCAATGCTCAAAAATTTATGCAAGGAAATTGAAATTGAGTTTATCATAGCTAAACTTGATTCTGAAGAAAAAGCAAGAGAATGACAAAGAAAGATTAACAATATAGAGTTATGGAATATGAGGTATCTAGAGAATTATGTTGCTAAATTTAGTCAGTATTACAAAATTGGGCACAATGAAACTAATCTTCGAATGTTCTATGACAAATTGTCATATCTATTAAATTTCATAATTAATGAAAAGTACATTGGATAGCTTAAAAGAGCAAATGTCATTGATACTCTTGGTTTAAGAGTATATCATTTAATAAAATGGTTCAATGATCAATGTCTTGATCTCCAAAAGCAAAAGAAAATTAAGAAACAATTTCTAGCTTGTTGGGATTCACCTCACTAATGGGGAAAGGAACCTAAAAGGAGATGAAAAAGAAAATTTTATAAGAAAAAGAGCTTTAATAAGCTAAGGGGAGAGCAATATAAAAGAAAATATTATAACAAACCAAGTCTTAAAAAACGAAAATTTTTTTAGGAAAGCTGCATATTGTCCGGCAGGGAAAAACAACTATAAGTGTTGGGCATGCAGAGAAATAGGCTATTATGCTAATGAATGCAAAACTTGGAAGAATAACAAGCTTATTGAAACATTGGGCAACCTAGATTACTTTGAGCTTAGTGACGAAGAGACACTAGATCTTGCCCTAAATAACAACAATGTAATTGTTGAAATTATATTAGAAAATAAATATGAAGGAAGTGATTATCAAGAAACCAGTCATATGATGGAAGTAGCTCGATTAGTCTTGGTGATCTTCAAGGAGACGAGTTTGTTGTAGTCAATGAGAACGAAGAAGTTAAAGGAGTTTGGATCCTTTCCATAATTCAGAAAGACATGATCTATAAAAAATCCGTCCTTCAATTGAGGAGTAAATTTGTATGCGAAACGATGGAAGGGAATTTAGAAATAGAAAATCCATCTCATCAATTGAGAAAATATCCTTAAACATAACAAAAGTAGAAAGTATAGGTATATCCATGTTGGAAGCATCCAAGTTCAAATTACTCCTTTACAATATTATGGCAAAGATAAAGATCTTTATGCTTTACTATGACCCTGTTTGGTAAATAGCTGATAGCTATTTATATTAGTTGTTAGCAGTTAGTTGTTTGACTTAGCTGTTTGCTGTTAGCAGTTTGAATTAGCTGTTTGTAGAAAAATTATTTGGTAAAGTTAGTTGTTTCTAAGAAAGACGTTTGGTAAAATTTCATTTATATCCTTATATCTAAATTATTTCTTAATAGAAAATATTTTTTATTTATTGGTCAATTTCTTTTTCGAAAGAATTAAATTGGTGTCATAGGTATAAATAAATTTCATTTGTAAAAAAAAAAGAGAAACTTCATTGATAATACTTTACCTTCTTACTAAATTCTATATAACTTGTATTCATTGTGTATCTTCAATTTATACTTATGTAAATGATGCCAATGTTTCATAACATTATTTTGTTATTATTTAAATTTTTTTGGTTTATAAATTGAAATTGAAATTTATACGAATTTCTAATGACTTTGGCCCTATTCGACAAAATTAGCTGGTTGAGTAGCAGATAGCCGTTTAAGTAGTAGATAGCTATTTGAGTAGCGGATAGCTGTTGAGTTTTAGTGGATAGCGAATAACTATTTAACTAGCTATTTAAAAAGAATGTGCTCGGTCAAAGTAGTTGTTGAATTAGTCGATTAACATCAAATGATGAAAAAGGACATTACTAATATTTTTTTTTGTTTCATTATTATTATTATTGCTACTACTACTATTACTACTACTATTATTACAACTAGAACAACAACAACTACAACAATAACAACTACAACTACTACTACAATTTGATAGTGCACAATTTGCCACATTGATTTATTATTGAAGTATTGCTCATAGAATTAATGTTTTGGCAGGATCAATAAATCAAATCTAAAGTATTATGTAATTCAAAAATTAAGCCATAATAGAAAAAGACAATAACCATAGTAATTTTGTTGTTTGGCAAGCCACAAAGATTCAACAATTCGAACATGAACATCTTTCATTTCAGATCTTTGCCTTACATTTTCCTCATTTGTAGAAGTGTTATATGAGAGCTCATCAACAGGTATGTAATCAAGATGTTGCTCAAGTACTTGAAAAACTCGATCATTTGGTGAATTAATTTGAATGTAGTTGTGCAGTACAAATGTAGCCTTGGTGATTCCACCTATTGTTTCAAGAAGGGTAAACTGGACCTTCCGGGTATACCTTCACTATTTTGGACCAATGTGGAAAAATGCATATGGTATAGGCCAAAATCGAGTTCCTTCCCTAAAAATAGACATTTTAGGGAGTTGAAAAAAGTAGGACTTGCCCATAGGAGGTCTTGGAAACTCCTAGAATCATCCAAAATGGTGCTTAATTCTGGTTTGGAGCAAGAGAACAAGGCTTGAATCTAGTTGGGTGTAATCTAGTTACCTTGATGTCCTTGACCTTGGTTGGTACCTTGGCCTTGATTTGGATCTTGGGAACCCTCTTGTGTGACATGCTTTGCATCAACCTCCCATTCTTCAAAAGGATTTGACGTCAAATCCGAAGGGTCTTCAAAACAGTCCTCCACATAAGGACTTAAGTCACCAATATTAAAGGTGACTAAAATAGCCATATCTCCTGGAAGTTGGAGCTTGTATGCATTATCTCTAACCTTTTGAATGACCTTGAATGGTGATAAGTGCTTAACGTATATATTATTTTAGGGTCATTTTTCTCCATTTTTAGGGAAACTTATGTGTTGTATGTTATAGTTTATATTCCTTTTCTTATTTTACACTCGGGTGTGGTTCTTTTTCGTGTTTTGCAGGATTTTGGACCTTTTTTCCCTTGCTTTGACCCTAGTTCAGTGTATTTTGATTCACCAAGGATGCCCCTAAGTTGATATACTCGTGGAAGAAAGGAAGAATAGAAGAATGACGAGCCAGCCAGCACCACGGTAAGTGCGTGGTGGATGCCATGGTCCATTGTGGATGCCATGGTCCATTGTGGAAGCATAATTGCTAATCTCTTCGTTTTCCCTCATCATGTGGCTGAGGTTGATTGGGTTTTCATATAAATAGGGCCATTTTCGCAGTAGAGAGGCCTATCATTCCACCTTCATACTCCTTTTCACTCTACTTAGATTAGGATTTAGACTAGAAAGAGTTGAGAGCAAGTTGAAGGTGAAGATTGCAAGGATTCCGAATTGGGTTTGCAACGACGGTTCAAGCGTGCATCGACTGAGCAATTCCTCTCCCTTCTCTTCTCTTTTCTCTTTATGTTTTTATGCTTTTAGATTATTGTTGATTCTTATGTTATGTTCTAGATTGTTAATCTTGGAATTAAGTTGAGTTGTTGTGATTGAACCGATTCTTGTTTTGATCCAACAACATTTTGGATTTGTTGGGTGTATTCTATTGAATCATAGATGTTGATTTGCCAGTAGAAAACTTGATCAATTTCTTACTTGTTTTAGATATTTGGTGAAAAACTGAAAGGTGACACTAGTATGTTGGAAAACTAAGATTCGACTTAAGTGGATGTGATCTTGAGAAAGACTCACCATTTAAGAAACCCCTAGATTTGATAATCGCGTTCTTAATGATCTCATATTAATCAAAAACCCTTGAGAAATGGTAGTTGATTAGATTTAAGAATTCCAATCCACTTTGAAAGAGGGGTTTGATAATTCGATTATCGGATTTGGAATTGCATATATAAAGAAAAGGCGCTTCATTAATTTTTGAGTTGGAAAATTGCTTGGTTCGATTAAATTCCTTGATTGATTACCCATTAGATTAGATACTGGATTGATTTAGTTTTAATATCAAAATTGGATTCGCTTAACACCTAGTCTCTGTGGGATCGACTCTAATTTGCTACAATGCCATCATGCGCTTGCTGGTCTATCAAATGGCCCATCCCCCCTTGACATAAGCTTGTTCTTTCTTCTGGATGGGAACCTCTCCTTTATGAGGTGTAACCAAATGAGATCTTTTGGACTAAATTTCAGCTTCTTCCTATGCTTGTTTGCCCTTGCTTTGTAAGCTGCATCGGTTTTCTCTATGTGATTTGTTATTTATTCATGCAACCTTGTCATCTTTTTTGCTCTCAGTTCAACCTCATGGTGTACCCTTGACTCACTAGGTAATGGAAGCAAGTCAATGGGTGTAAGGGGATTCATCCTGTATACACACTTAAAGGGAGATTGCTTAGTAGCACAGGATGGAACCCTATTATAGGAAAACTCAGCATGAGGCAGTTTTAAATCCCAATCTTTGAGGCTTTTACTTACCAAACTCCTAAGCAAGGTAGTAAGAGTTCAGTTTGTTAGCTCTATTTAGCCATCAGTTTAGGGATGATAAGTTGTACTAGACAAGAGTTTAGTGCCTAAAAGCTTCCATAAACTCCTCCAAAAGTGGGACATAAACTTGGAGCCTCGATCAGATCCAATGGTTTTAGGCACTCCATGAAGCCTAATGACCTCTTTGGAGTACAATTCAGCAATATAACTAGCATCATTAGTTTTGTGGCAAGGAATAAAGTTTTCCATCTTAGAAAATCTATCCACAACCACCATGACTGCATCTTTTCCCCTTTGGGTCCTAGGGAGAACCATAATGAAATCCATACTAACATCATCCAAAGGCTTTAAGGGTATAAGCAGTGGGGTGTACAAGCCTTGGTGGAACTGACTCTTTGCTTCGTGGCATATGGGTCAAGCTGAAATGATCTTGTAAATATCTCCTCCCATCTTAGGCCAATAGAAATGCTCTTTCAGATTGTTGATTGTTTTGTTTGGGCCAAAATGGCCAGCAAGAGCACTACCATAAGCCTCTTGGACTAGCAACTCCCTTAGTGAGCACTTAGGGGTATATAACTTGTTATACCTGAATAGGTAGCCTCTTGGATAGTATATGGGCCATCTTTTGGGACCTCCTTCATTAGAGGCTTAAAATCTGCATCCTCCTTGTAGATAGCTTGACTTGGATGGAATCCAAGTACCTTTGCTTCTAGAACAGAAAGTATAGTATACCTTTTGGATAGGGAATCCGCGACCACATTCTCTTTCTCACTCTTGTGTTTGTAAGTAAAGTTGAATGATTAGAGGAACTCAACCCATTTTGCATGCTTGGGTTCAGTTTATGCTGATCATTGATATACTTGAGGGCTTGGTGATCAAAATGCAAGACAAAAGGCCTAGCTTTGAGATAATGACCCCAATGAGTCAAGGCTCTCACAATAGCATAGAACTCTTTATTATAGGTGCTGTAGTTGCTTCTAGATCCATTCAGCTTCTCACTGAAATAGGAAATAGGACTTCTGGATTGGATTACTCCTATCCCCACTCCACTTGTATCACACTTTAGCTCAAACATATCTTCAAAGTTGGGTAGGGCCGAAATTGGTGCTTGGCAGAGTTTCTGTTTGATCTCCTCAAACGCCTTTTGGGCAGCCTTAGACAACTCAAATATTTCTTTCTTCATACATTCAATAATGGGGGCCATAACTGAACTGAAATCTCTGCTAAACCTCATATAAAAGGAAGCTAAACGATGAAAGCTCCTCACCTTCGTGACTAATTTAGGTTGAGGCTAGGATTGGATAACCTCAATCTTGCTTTGATAAACCTGAATACCTTCGGATGAAATCACATAACTAAGGAAAGTGAGATGTAGAGTGAAAAACTCACATTTCTCTATCTTGGCATAGAGTTTCTATCCCCTTAGAACCTCAAAAACCTACTTCAGATGATCCACATGTTCTTTCTCATTCTAGCTATAAACTAGAATATTATCAAAATAAACTACCCAAAGTGACCAATTAAAGGTTTAAGGACCTTATTCATTAGCCTTATGAAGGTAGTAGGGGCATTAGATAGACTAAAGGGCATAACAAACCACTCATACAACCTTTGCATGGTGTTAAAGGCTGTTTTCCATTCATCTCCATCCCTCATTCTAATATGCTGATACCCACTCCTCAAGTCTATCCTGGAAAACACTTTGGATCCATGTAGTTCATCTAGCATATCATCCAATCTAGGGATATGATATCTGTACTTGATGGTAATGTTGTTTATGGCTTAACTATCCATACACATTCTCATGGTTCCATCCTTTTTTAGCATAAGTAGGGTTGGAACAGAACAAGGACTCATGCTTTCCCTTATGTAACCTTTATTAAGAAGCTCTTGGACTTACCTCTGAAGTTCCTTGGTTTCAGTGGGGTTACATCTATAGGTTAGTTTGTTTGGGAGGGTGGCTTCGGGTAGTAGCTCAATTTGATGCTCAATCCCTCTAAGTGGGGGCAATCCAGGGGGTAAATCACTTGGAAACACATCCAGATACTCATGTACAAGGGGTTGAGCAAGGGGATGCAAAGGTGTCTCTCCTTCTCCTTCTTCCAACACAAGTAAGGCATAAACTGGTTTTCCTTTACGTGTGGATCTCTCCACCCGCATTTCACTAAGAAATAAGGCTTTCTCACTTGGGTTTCCCTCGCCAAGGCTAGTTTTAATGTTATGGAGTTGATTAAAGGGCAAAGGTGTGAGAGTGTAGTTTTAACCCTTGGCCTTAAAGGTGTAGGCATTAGTTGCCTCATTATAAATGGAACCTTCATCAAACTGCCAGGGCCTCCCAAAAAGCAAATGACAAGCATCCATGAGTAAGATATCACAAAGGACCTCATCTTTAAATTTACCTATGGTGTATGTGAATAGGACCTGTTTGGTTACATGAACCTTATTCCCTTTCTTGAGTCATTGTAAGGAGTAAGGCCGAGGGGGAGGGACAATAGATGGATTAAGTTTATCAATCAAATGGGATTAGGCAACATTGGTACAACTATCCCCATCAATGATTAAACTACATACCTTCCCTTGAATGGTACACCGGGAATGAAAGATAAGCTCTCTTTGATTTTCTCCCTTGGAATCTCAATGGTGTGTAAGACCCTCTTGAGGACCAGAAACTCCGCAACTTCAGGAGCGAACATAACGTCCTCCTCTTCCTGCTCAGCTTCTTCTTCATAGGGCTCAATGATAATCTGGTTGATTTCGTCAATCTCTTTGATGGTGAGATCTCTTCTAGTTGGCATTGTGCTTGGAAATGGCCATACCTTTGACATTTGAAGCACCTCTTACCATCAAGGAGCTTAGGGAACTCCCTAACAACGCCTTTACCCTTATGCTTGGACGGATCTATTTTGGCTTGTGTTTCGGGTTTAGGGGCAGAATAGGGTTTAAGGGGAGAATAGGGCTTAAGTGGGTGGTTAGGACGAGAGTATGAGCTTGTATATGGTTTTTTGTTTTTGGAGTACCTTTCAACCTTGATAGCTAGCTTGCATACATCCTCAAAACTCTAGTAAGGTTGAAGATCAACCTTCACAACAGTGCTTTGATCTAGCCCCTTTAGGAACCTTATAATAGCTTGTTCTAGTTCCTTTTCTAAGGTAGAGATCCCTCTTATAAGCTTTAGGTAGAAACCTCTTGTTCATTAGCTTTTTCAGCTTGGACCAATGGTTGATCTGTGGCTTTCCTTCCCTAGTTCATTTCCTTTTGGTGTTTTCATACCATAGGGAAGCATACTTTTTGAGCTTAAAGATGGCTACTTTGAAGGATTTTTCATCAGAATAGCCCTTAGCTTTAAAGAATTTCTCTACAATTTGAATCCATTCTAGATACACATCCAGATTCAAGGTCCCCTCAGAATCTTGAGGGATTAAATTTAATATCCCTTAAATCATCCTCATCGTGTCTGGTTGGCCTTCTCCTACCCCTAGGAGAGTGTTCATTCTGGGAAGAAGATGAATGATAAGAGGTTAGATCATTCTTAGGTTGAACCTTTTCTCTTCTCCTAAGCCCTCCAAGATCATCCCTAAATCTGGCCAGAACATCAGCTAGGCTGGAGGTAAGTGTTTAGACATCTCTATATAGATGAAGTATGGCATTTTCTGTCCCTAACTGATGAGCCTCCTCAAGGGTTAAACCCTTAGGTATTCTAGATTGGGAAGGTTCAATCTCATCTCTCCTGGCCATGAACTGAAATCAGGTTTTAGGTTGTTTGAGTAGTTTAAGTGCTTTTGTGGCTGGGTTTGTGTTTGGGCTTGAGGGGTTCTTTGTAGTTGCTGGAAATGTGGTTTCAAGAACAGGGGAAGATTGTAAAGTAACAAACAACAAGCAAAACTTACCAGGTTGTGCTCTGATACCACTTTGATGTGTGAGCCTTGAAAGAACTCAAGCAAAGAAGCTGGTTTGCAATATGGACTTAGCTTGGCTTTGATTCAGCAATAGAACAGAACAAAAACAGAGAGATATGAATGGGATAAAGGCTAAGCCACCACCCAGGATGATTTAGGAATCCACCCTCCAAATCCTAAAGGCTAGGCCACGAGATTCAAATTAAAGGAATTCACTCTACTTAACAACCAACTCAGATTGATTACATAGAGATTTGAGAGTGTTTTCTTTAAAACTCAAAACTGAAGGTTTATATTCATAAATGGTGCTTTGAAGAAGCTAGCTAGTAGGTATATATACATGTTCATAAGCTAGCATGCAAGGAACTAGGCACCTAAGCTTAAGTACTATGGCTTAACCAAACTGTTTTGCAAAACAGTTATAGCTTAAGCTAATTAAGAGTATGACTGTGGCTAATACAATTTGTTTAGAACTAATCAAGGCCTAAAACATGATTGATTAACCCTAAGAAATCCAATTGCACATGCTGGAGAGATAAAAGGTAAGCTACAGGTTATGCTTTTCAGCTGGCCTATTCGGAAGCAAGTGGCTTGTCACATCTTCTCCCTATTGGCCAAGTGGGCTGACAAAGCTGTAATTTAGGTGATGATGATGTTCCTGGAGGACCAAGTAGCAAGGAAATAAAGTTAGCAGGTGAGCAAACCCTCTAGATTAAGGAAACCCTTAAGCAAAACCAAAATAGTTTATTTTAGCTTAACGGGGCCGGTTGAACACTGAACTTGATCCAGATGAAACCCAATCCTCCACTTGATTTAGAACTGATTTCAATGCATCACCTAGATGCTTGGGTTTTTAATGATTCTCCCAAATAGAAAAATCAGGCCTAAATATGGTTTAGGTTGGGAAAATAGCCAGAAACTTGAACCGGGTAAGAATAGTCCCTAATTACAACGGTTGACAAAATACAGTTGAAAACCGATGAAGAACTAGTCATGATTTGTATTTTTCTTCATGAATTGATACCTTAGGATGTTGGCTATCATCCTGAGTAGAAATATTGGCTATAAATAAGCTCTTGGTATGAGAATCAAGCTAATTTCCAAAACGGGTCAAATTAGAGCCTAGATTACAACGGTTAACAAAATGGGGATGAATCACCATGAAGCACTTGTGATGATTTTGACCTGAATCCTTAGGATGTTGGCTATCATCCCAAGCAAAAATATTGGCCCTAAGTTAGGTTTTAGGTGGTGATTCCACCTAATGTTTTAAGACAAGTAAACTGGACCTTCCCGGTATACCTTCACTGTTTTGGACTAGTGCAGCAAAATGCCTATGGTATAGGCCAAAATTGAGTTCCTTCCCTAAAAACAGGCTTCTTATGGAGTCCAACAAAGTAGGATTTGTCCATAGGGGGTCTTGGAAACTC
Source organism: Selenicereus undatus (assembly GCA_017589665.1). Classification (NCBI taxonomy): domain Eukaryota; kingdom Viridiplantae; phylum Streptophyta; class Magnoliopsida; order Caryophyllales; family Cactaceae; genus Selenicereus; species Selenicereus undatus. The sequence continues at coordinate 29,164,338 of JACYFF010031954.1, read as the reverse complement.
CCAAAATCATATCATCCAAAATGGGGCTTAATTTTGGTTTGGAGCAAGAGAACAAGGCTTAAATCTGGCTGGGTATAATCTGGTTACCTTGATCTCCTTGACCTCGGTTGGTGCCTTGGCCTTGATTTGGATCTCGGGAGCCTTCTTGTGTGCCATGCTCTGCATCATTTTCGGAACGACATGAGTTAGTTACAGATCGTGCTTTAGCAAAAGCCATAGAATTTTCCAATATTTGCCATCAAATCTGGGCATTGATTGAGCAAGGAGTAATGCTAACGCACTGCAGAAACACTACTTTTGCCTATCATAAGGAGTTTGACAAATATATGAAGATAGAATTAGCTACTTCAGAAGATGTCTTTGATTATCTCTTTGATATTGGAGCTGAAAATTTGTTATCAGAGAAAGGAAAGAAATATCTTCATGACTTATTTGAAAAATAAGATCCAAAGCATCTTCAACTAGATGAAAATTTTGATGATTATTCGGATAATGATAGACTGGAAGATATTATTGGAGATGAATGCATGCAGAATCTTAATATGGATGACTAGTCTTATCAGCATTAAAAGTTTCTAAAAAGTGGTTGCAGCATTATTGTACTATTTTGACAAGTGTCAGGTCAGTAAAACAAGACAGTCTACTGCAGCCATGTGAATGTAACTATAGTCATGCATAAAAATAGTGTGTACTATAGCCGCTGGGGAATTCTATGTATTTGAACTCCTCTATAAAAAGAGAGGTTGAGTGCTGAATAGGAACACGATTACTTGAGCATACTTGAGCAAAAGACAAGTCGGGATTCTCCATTTCTCTATGAGCAAGCATCTCTGGTGATCTTAGTAGCTTAAGTCCCTCTTCAATCTTTTCATTGTAACATTTTCAATTTTAAGGTTTTAATAAAAGAAGTTTCCCAGTAGGGAACATCATTCAATCGAACATTATGTCTTAAATATTATAATTTCATGATTAAAGTCTCCCTATCCTTTAAATTATAAAACTTGATTAGTGACTACGGTCTGAGGTAGGAAAGAAAATAAATTAGTACTGTGTCTGATCTAAGGAAGGTGTGGTTGAGATTAGCAATCTCTGTAAACTGGAAGTTAGGGGAACGTCAGGGTCCAATGTTGGTGAAATTTAAGGAGTGTGAAATAAACTGAAAAGAAATAAAGCCGCACGCATACGACTGACATTGTAGTACTTGAGGATCGAATCCTCAGGTACGAGGTTGAGATTACGGTCATTTACAAAGAAACAGTTTAACTAATTAACTACACTAAACTAAGTGGAATTATTTAAGGCAATCTAACAACCTAAATATTCAACTCAACGTTTAACTAAACCTAGGCGTGCAAATAAAATGAATTCAAATAAACCAAACTTAAAGCATTCTATCAAACAACCAAATCCCTAGCAAAAACTGAAGCATTACACCAACGAGACATAATCAATCTACCACAATCCAAGCATGATTCAAACCTAAGCAACTAACTAACATTATTCAACATTATTAGCAAACCAAGGCGTACAACCCAGATGATAGCTGAGCTTAATCAATCGAACAGAATTCAAGACCAATCACGGAACAACGATTCAGCAACAATCAGACCCTATTTTAACCTATATAGTACCAGCAACATAACCGAGCATAATGAAACTAGAGTAACATGAATTGCAACTCAGCGACCAAGGCAAATTCAAACCAACCAGGTTAAAGCAGTAAACTCTTCAAAAACATTACATAAAGTACAAATTGAAAGCAGACTAAAAACATAGCAGTGGCAGGGAAGGAAAGTATGTAGCAAACCTAGCTTCATTCACGTTGGTAGCCACCAAGGAGGTCACCAGGACCACCGTTCACAACCCAGAACACGGTGAAGACTAGCAGAGAAGAACCCGAATAGAACACAAAAATCAGGGGAAGGGGAAAACCGGCGAAATCACTCAAATATACCCAATGATTTTTGCAATTACAATTGAAATACTTGAATACCCATTCGAAATTCGCAATTCAAACCTAAGTACGTAAGTTTAAATGCTAAAAACAACTGAAATTCGAAACCCTAAATCGACTTTAATCCTAAATTTTGAACCCTAATATGAAAACTGAAATAAAACTAAAATCTAAACCTAAAGCAGAATGTAAACCTAACCTAACCCTAAATTTCCTAACCTAATTCAATGGCGTCTGCGAGCTTGATATATACCGAACCCACTTCAATCTTGGCCCTTGAATAGAAGATGGCATGGATGGTGGATGAAGGGGACAATAATGGCGGTGTGCTGGCGTTGGTAGCGTGAATTGTGGGTGGATGAGGATGCGAAGGTGATGAGCTGTCGTGGCAGAGAGAGAGAGATGGGGTAGAGAGAGAAAACCGAGATGAGGAAGATGGAGAGGGAGCAGGGGTTTGTGGGTTGGGGGAGTGAGGACCACGAGGAGAGAGAGAGTGAAGGGGAGGGGGTTAACGTGAGATCACGTGAGGCCCACGTGAGAGGGCGGGGGGAAGGAAGCTGGATCGGATTTTGCAAGCTTGAGCTGGTTTGGTTTTTTTTAAAATTTTCAGACCAGTTCAATTCAATTCCTAGGCCGGTTCTTCAATTTCCGACATTTTTCGCCATGTTTCTTGCATTTTTCGGCATTTTTTAGAAATTATTCAAAGCCTGCAAAATAAAATAAAATAAAATTAAAACCTTAAAAACACAATTAAAACGAGCATAAAATAGGTGTAAAAGTATCTTAAAATAGCTCATTTTTGGTACGAACAAATACTCCCACACCAAGATTTTGCTCGTACTCGAGTAAAATAAACTAAACTAACTAAAAGAAAATGAAAATAAGGAAAAGAAAATCCTAACTCACTATCGTAAGAATCACGATTGCATTTAGCGTATGCAACAAGCCCTTTAACCCCCTTGGACTCTCAAGTGGATGAGTGAGGTCTCGTGAGGGTTTCCAAGTGAAATACCCACAAAATTATTCCAAAAATTAAAAAAAAAATCTTTTTGGGTTTTTCTCAAAACTAATATGTACAAAATTTGGGAAAGGTATGTACAAATTCTAATAAGCTAAATAACTCATGTACTCAATTATTGACCTGCATATACATAAAATGTACTTCAAAGCCCTCTACCTCCTAAATGACATCAGAGCACTAATTTTTCACCCCTTTGAACATTAAGATTCTGAATCCATCCCTGTGCTCGTGTGCACGTGTATCATCATCTCAACGCTCAGATTTACTAGAATTAGACTCAATCCCACTTGGTTGACAAAACTACATTATTACCATACTAACTTTGGAAGCAAGCTTTTCCAGTAGCAATATTGCCTCAAAGGGTAACACCTAGTAGCATGTGCCTCAAAGGGTAATGCCCAGTAGCGCATACCTCAAAGGGATACTTGTCATTCCAAATTTTATTCTTTCTTTATTCATAATACAATTTTTTTTCAATTTTTTTTCAAAGTAATCGTGTCACAAGCTAATGGGAGAATCATTCATGAAAATCTAAGATCTAAAGATAATGATGAAGGAATAAACAAGGACTAGATTACACAACCTATAATAAACAACTGGAGTTAGAATTAAGGCTTAGAATATCACATTTAAGATTAAAGACTTATCATGCACATCCTACTTATATATAAGATAATAAATAAAGAACACGGGATTCAAGCTAATCAGAAAAGGTACACATGTCCCCAACAACAACAAAAATCTCCAAAAAATTTTAAAAATGGACAGCTTACCCCCACACCAAAACTTCGTTATGTCCTCATTGTGGGAATTAAGGCGCTAAAAAGTAAGCACATAAACTATACAACTGTAAAACCTGAAATATATACAATTAGGACACCACCAAAAACCAAAAACCAAAAACAAAATCCAAAAACCAAATAAAACCAAAATGAAAAAAGAAAATCAAAACTAAAATCAAAGAAAACACACATATTTACAAAAACAAAACCAGAACCAAAATCAAGGACCTACTAAACCGCAAACTAAACCAAAAGAAATCTAAAACAGAATAAAAGAAAAGTAAAACAAAAGTCACTGCACACCAAAAAGTGGAACTTAAAGAAACTATTAAACAAAAATGAAATCAAAGAAAAACTAAAACATGCTAAGCTAAAAAAAAAAACAAAATGAAACACAAGAAACAACCCTAGATATTTACAACTAACAAGTATTTACAAAATTAGAACACAACCACGGGAGATCATAGCCCACACGGCTCAACATATCCCAAATTACTCCTCAATTCCGATCTCCCGTATATTCACAATCCTAATATATACAACCAAGTGCAGAACAGAAATAAAAGAAATGAAAAAGAAAAGAATGGTGGAACGATCATACCAGGTTGGATACAGATTGTACCCAAACTATGAAGCTCATGGAGCATCAGCCACTCCATATTAAGCTGAAAAAGTGCTATTGAAATCAAAACTCATTAGAGCACGCAATAGCTTATCAAACACAGAAGCCCAACTCTCAATAGTACAGCAACAATGAAAAGCAGTGAGTTGGAACCAGATCGAGTACATCCATATAACTAATAAAGCATAGGTAAGGGCCCATTTCAACTTATCAAACAGTTGGGCCCAATCAGGAAGAACATGAACATACTCAAAAGGAGCCTGTGGTGAGGTCATAGGCCTAGAAACTATGTCAGCATAAACGAGCAATCTAGGCAAAATGGAGGATGCAAATTTCACAAGTCTGTTTAGTCCAGTGTTCATAGGAGTCTGGTCTAAAGTAAAGTTCTTAGTAGTAATGATCTCAGACTCAACATAATCAGACTTGCAATAGTAAAAAAGGAGGTCAGTTTGAATAGGATCAACATAAAATGATTCATACTCAACACTAGAATCCTTACTCAAACTTATATCGACGTTAAACCCACAAAAAGATTCATATTCTATATCCAGAATATTATCATCTGATTTAAATAGAAGGCCAGGAATGATAGGATCAAAAGAGAATGATTCATATTCAACATGAAAACCCAAATCAAGACCTTCAGTAACATCAAGCACATATGAAAAAGAATCATATTCTGCATAAAGGATATCATCATCAAAGTCAAAAATAGTGGGTGCAGTCACTTCATCATGTAACTCCTGTGAAATATCTTTTGAATCATCTAAATCATGAAGCGTAATTTCAGGTACGATGTTTGTTTCTAACTCACTATCAAGGTAAGATTGTTTACCCACTTCCAGTTCACGAAAGTCGTTCAAAGTGGTAGGTAGGTCTACTAAGATATCTTCAGTGACATTTTTTGGTGAGCTAGTGCAAGGTGCAATGTCTGTTGATAGAGACTTAGAGAGGTCATTCTCTTGTTCTAGACTAGGCAAATGCATGTTTTCATTCAAATCAGGCCTAGCAGAATAAGAAGGTACAAAATCCCCGTAGAGACTAATGTCAAGTTTAGGAGATCCTAAACTAGAATCAATCTCACTAGAAATCGCCCTATTTTGGGCAAAACATTGAGAATATTAAGCAATTCTCAATTTCATAGTCTCTATCATTTGTTCAGTCATATCATTAATTTTCTTTTCAAAACTTGCACATGTAGCATCAATATAATCACGATACGAACAAGTGTAAGCATAATGATCAAAGGAGTCACAATAGTCACACAACACAGGAGACATATAAGAGTGAAATGAGTCATAAGAATTCATAAATTGGTCTGAAGGATAAGAATTAACATGAAAATCATACTCTCTAGGAGTTGGGTATCTAAAAGTCTCATTAGCTTGTTCAACCGTACAGGTTTCCCAAGCTAATCTTTCAAAGAAATCCCAAACTTCATTTTGAGTTTTAGAAAATAATTCTAGAAAACCTCTAGGAAAAATTGAATCAATATAACTCCTTGACTCAACATTTAGACCATCAATAATGACCTCACAAATTTCCTATTTTTGAAAGTGACAATTCAGTTGAGTACGATAATCATTAAGCCTTGAAAAATAATTCCAAAAAGATTCGTGTTCAAATTGCGGGAAATTGAAAACGGGCATTTGAAAATTTTAAAGTTTTTAAATTTTTTCAATTTTGAGGGGGTTTCAAATTTTTCAATTTTTTTGGGTTTTTAGAATTTTTCAATTTTTTTGGTGGTTTTCAAGTTTTTCAAATGTTTTTGGATTTTAAGCTTTTCCATTATTTTTTTTTGGATTTTTTTATTTTTTTTTCTAAAAAATGACTAAACTAAGTAAAACGACACCAAAATAGAGAAAGTAAGAATCGATACGTGTGAAAATAAGGTCATGAAATAACTAAGCAAGAAATGACTAAGTAAGTATCAACTAAACAAATCAAATCAACTAAACAAGATGACTAATAAACCAAATCACAACTAATAACGAAATATGACCTAATCTCATGTCGTCATCCCCGGCAACGGCACCAACAATTGTTGGTGAAATTTAGGGAGTGTGAAATAAATTGAAAGGAGAAGCTGCAAGTGTACGACTGACATCGTAGTACTTGAGGGTCGTGTCCACAGGGATGACGTTGAAATTATGGTCATTTACAAAGAAAACGGTTTAACTAATTGCCTCAATGTTAATCCAACTAAACCTAAGTATCTGACTGAATGTGAGCTTATTACGAAGACTACGCATTAGACATAAACGGCTACTAAAATCAAAACCTAAAACTACCTAACCTAACTTGAAATTAATAAACTTTAAGATATGACCTAAAATCGCAAGAATTTAACCCACTACTTAACATTCTTATTAAATGGTGAAGCATGACTGAAAAACAGAGAATCGAAACAGGGGAAGGAGAGTTTCAGCAAATCAAACAACTACTAACAATCCTATCAATACTTGATTCCAAAAATCACAGAATGGCAACGACAGCAATAAACATCACCAACTATCAGAAACCAGAGCAATGTCATCAAACAACTCAGAAACAGGAGGGGAAATGAAACCAAAAGCAGAGGAAATAGGGCACGAAACAAAGTAGTAGTATAGGGTAACGATGCAATACCAGAACCTGGAACAGAGGCACAACTACTAGGTATGAACTTCCAGACACTCAGTCACGGCAGGACCACCAAGGCTGGGCATCAACAAAGAACAGGGCAACGACGCCAAAAATTGTTGGTGAAATTTAGAGAGTGTGAAATAAACTGAAAAGAGAAAAAGCATAAGCGTACGACTGACGTCGTAGTACTTGAGGGTCGAATCCTCAGGGACGAGGTTGAGATTACGGTCATTTACAAAGAAACGGTTTAACTAATTAACTACACTAAACTAAGTGGAATTATTTAAGGCAATCTAATATCCTAAATATTCAACTCAACATTTAACTAAACCTAGACGTGCAAATCAAATGAATTCAAATAAACCAAACTTAAAGCATTCTATCAAACAACCAAATCGCTACCAAAAACAGAAGCATTACACTAATGAGACATAATCAATCTACCAAAATCCAAGCATGATTCAAACCTAAGCAACTAACTAACATTATTCAACATCATCAGCAAACCAAGGTGTACAACCCAGACCATAGCTGAGCTTAATCAATCGAACAGAATTCAAGAGCAATCACAGAACAACGATTCAGCAACAATCAGACCTTGTTTTAACCATGCCTAATCTAGTACCAGCAACATAACCGAGCATAATGAAACTAGACCAACATGAATTGAAACTCAGCAACCAAGGCAAATTCGAACCAACCGGGTTAAAGCAATAAACTCTTCAAAAACATTACATAAAGTACAAATTAAAAGCAGACTAAAAACAGAGCAGCAGCAGGGAAGGGAAGTATGTAGCAAACCTAGCTTCATTCACGTTTTTAGCCACCAAGGAGGTCACCAGGACCACCATTCATAGCTCGAAACACGGTGAAGCCTAGCAGAGAAGAACCCGAACAAAACACAAAAATCAAGGGAAGGGGAAAACCGACGAAATCACTCAAATGAACCCAAAGATTTTTACAATTACAACTGAAATACTTGAATACCCATTCGAAATTCGCAATTCAAACCTAAGTACATGAGTTTAAATGCTAAAAACAACTGAAATTCGAAGCCCTAAATCGACTTTAATCCTAAATTTCGAACCCTAATATGAAAACCGAAATAAAACGGGAATTAAAACTAAAATCTAAACCTAAGGCAGAATGTAAACCTATCCTAACCCTAAATTACCTAACCTAATTCAATGGTGTCTATGAGCTTGATATATACCGAACCCACTTCAATCTTGGCCCTTGAATCGAAGATGGCGTGGATGGTGGATGAAGGGGACAACAGTGGTGGTGTGCTGGCGTTGGTTAAAGATTAGGGAAAATGGAGTTCAAATGGAAGTATGGAACTAGGCACTCGAAATATGACCCAGTCCCAAAATTTTTGGATCCGATCGTACTAGATCTATTCAACTAGTTCTAAATTTTGAAACCTGGTTTCTACTAGGTTTGATTCTGATTCCGATTCCTAAAAATTAGATTGGGTACCTGATTTTTTGTTCACCCCTAATTATTAGATTGATGATATATTTTTTAATACTTTACAAATTATAATTTAAAGTGATGCTTTATTTTAATGTCTAATAAGAGTTCTATCTTTTATTTAGAGGGATAAAGAATTCAACGTCTCTTGATATTATTTAAAAGTTTATATTAACTAGTTTGTGCCTGTGTGTTTGCACGAGACATCTAAATAGTAGAAATTTAATATAAATATGTATTAATATTATAATAAATAAAGTGTATAATGTTGATCAAAATTAAAATTAAAAATAAAATTTCCTACAAACAATACTCTAAGTATGCTATTTGATATATGTAAGAAAACTAAGAATTTTTTTATGACCGGACATAAAAACTAAGAAGTAAATTTATATAATATATAATCTTAGCATAAGCAGGATAAGTTTTTTAATTAATTAATTAATTAAACTTCTCAGTTTTGTGGTATTGACTTCTATAGTTTTTTTTTTGTTGGAGGGGAGGAGTTGGTAAATTTGCATACACAAGCTATTATATAATAATTAATCAAATATATCAACATCAGTAACATAAAATCAATAACCAGAAACTAAATTAGAGGGGAGGGGGAGAGGTTGATCACGATAGGATAAAGAATTGAAGAGGAGACAAAGACTTTGCTAGAGGTGAAAATAAAATATCACCATGATTTAGAATGGGAGAGTACCGTAGTGGTTATAAAATTTATCTAATGAAGTTTATGGGTACGTGGAATAGTTTTTAGATTGTTAGATAATGTGAAAAAGAGAACAGTATTTAAAATTTGGAAATAGGGTCTTGATAGAAGAAAATGAAAACCATTAATTAGAGGAGAGAAGGATGAACAACCACATATATTATTATTTTTGTATAATATGAAGATAAAAATATAAAGTTTAGTGTAATTAGTTAAATTACCTAATATTTTTCTTCATATTAATGGGTAGTTATTAATTTTCATTGGATATAGTCATTAATTAATGTGATGAAAATCTAACAAAAAGGATTAGATAGTTTTATCAAACACTAAAAAAAATAATGCTATTAGAGAGAGAGGGAGAGAGAGAGAGAGAGACAAGATTATGTGAATTTAGGAAAGAAAAAACCTAACTCTATTTTTTTCAGATAAATATTAAAAACTAATTGGGTAGTTTTCGCATTAGGGAGAGAGGAAATAGGGAGACGCGGGATATTTTCTTTTTTCCTTTTGAAAAAATTAATGTATTTTTTGAATGAAAGATTGAGATTTCATTTTGGAAGAGATCAACAGATCACATACATCAATGCTTGACATTTTAGAATTGAAGGAAGGAAACACATTTCATTTTGCTACTTATAATGTAAAGATATGAAGATAAAGATATAAAATTTAGTGTAATTAGTTAAATTACCTAATATTTTTCTTCACATTAATGGGTTGTTTTTAATTTTTATTGGGTATAGTCATTAATTAATGTGATGAAAATCTAACAAAAAGAATTAGATAATTTTATCAAACATTAAAAAAATAATCTTATGTGAGAGAGAGAGAGAGAGAGAGAGAGAGAGAGAGAGAGAGAGAGAGGATCACGTGAACTTAGGAAGGTAAAATACTAACTCTATTTTTTAGGATAAATATTAGAAACTAATTGGATAGTTTCCTCATCAGGGAGAAAGGAAATAGGGAGTCGTGGGATATTTTCTTTTTTCATTCTAAAAAAATTAATGTATTTTTTGAATGAAAGGTTGAGATTTCATTTTGGAAAAGATCAACGGACCACATACATCAGTGCCTCACATTTTAGAATTGAAGGAGGGAAGGTTTTTAAACACATTTCATTTTGCTACTTATAATATAAAGATTACTACTACTTGTATGCTACTATTATTATTGTTTTTGATAACTAGTTTGTACCCGTGCTCTTGCACAGACCATTTAAATTCTTAAATATAACTTAGATACAATTAGTTCTAAGGGCGTGTTCGGCAATAGCGTTTTAGGTAGCGTTTAACGTTTTAACTAAGTCAATAAACTCATAACGTAATTTTTAATGTTCGGTAACATAGTGTTTTGACTAGCATTTCAAATAGCGTTTAGCGTTTTAAGTAGCGTTTTTGAAAAACTAATAGGATTAACGTTTTACATTCAAAAGTAGCGTTTCATATTTTTTTACCAAAAATTAGCCTTTGGAAATTTTATCTTTGGAAATTATCTATATCCTTTATGTCAATTTACATTAATCAGCTAATCCAACAGCTAAATTTACCGAACACATTTTATTCAACTGCTATTCTAAACAGCTCTCCTCTAACAGCTAAATTAGAAACGCTATCCGCTACCTGAACAGCTATCCGCTACCTAAACCACTATCCGCTACTTGAACCGCTAATTTTGCCGAACATGACCTAAAATAAAAAAGAAATAATTTGATGGTCTAAATAATTAACTTTAGTTCACAATGTAAATAGTGAAAAATTGTTCTTATCATAATCTTCTATTTCAATAGAAAAATTAATATATTCAATCCCTCAAAAGCACATCAGGAGGATATTAGGTATGAATTTGGATAGAGATGTTGTAAATTTCAAAAAATACATAATGTATAGCAATGATAACTTGATAAAATTATATAATAAAAAACACGATATAGATAATTAAATATATACATAGAGAAAAATATTAAGAAGGAGTAGAATTAAAACGAAACAATGCACAATAACTAATACCCAAAAAGAGTAAAACATTAAAGATTTTATTATAAATTTAACTCTTATCTTCTTAAAATGTGAAACTAGTTTTTTCCTTATATCTTATTTTTAAAATTTGGAAAACTCAAAAAAACTATCATCGAGATGATCCTATAATTTTTTTTAATAATGCGATCCTATGCAAAGCTAGGTTAAGTTGTGGGCCTAAAGGGTTTTAAGGTTTACAATTGGTTTGAAGATTTATAGCTTATGAGTTTAAGACTCTTGTTTTGGGTTTTGGGTTTAGGGTTTAATGTGCTCTTGGATTTAATATTAATATGTTTATCGAGATTTTAAACTGCTCCTAATGGCATGTAGTTTAATACTTACACCGGGTGAAATATAAGATAAACGCTTGAACTATTGGTCTTCCGCAACACTGGGGACCAAAATTTATGCATTGGAATTTCTAAAATCTCAATGTTAGAAGTTCCAAGAGCCTTTCCTCTCTGTGTAATGTAATTATATTGATCAATAATGCAATTGTATACATTGTTATGTAATCTTCTTGTAATATGTTTTAGTTGTTTTTATTATAAAAATTCACAGAATAAGTACTATAGATAGCGATTATTTTCTCTTATCTAGAAATAAAATATTTAAAATTAATTATCTCCTTTTCTTCTTTTTTTAATAGGTAAACAATCCTATGTTATTGTAAAAAAAAAACGGAATTATGAGTTGAATAATAAAAGTAAGTCATATCTTGTATTACAAATAATTAATCTTAATATTGAAACATTAAAACTAACTAAAATCATCATTTAGAATACAGTAATGAACTCCAAACAAATAAAACATATCTTGTAATTTTTACTATATATACTACTTATAAACTATTTTACTTTTTTTTTACAAAGGTAAACAGGTCCAGCCCACTAGGCCCCTATCGCAAGGTTTACCCAGTAGACCTGAACGGACCAGGGGGCGGGAAATGTCAAAGCCCTTACTTTTTATTATTAGGATTCATAGATATCTTTATATAATAAATTAATTATGTAATCTTCATGTAATATGTTTTAGTTGTTTTTATTACAAAAATTCACAGAATAAGTACTATAGATAGCTATTATTTTCTCTTATCTAGAAATAAAATATTTAAAATTAATTATCTCCTTTTCTTTTTTTTTAATAGGAAAACAATCCTATGCTATTGTCAAACAAAAAGGACTTATGAGTTAAATAATAAAAATAAGTCACATCTTGTATTAAAAATAATTAATATTAATATTTAAATATTAAAACTAATTAAAATCATCATTTAGAATATAGCAGTGAACTCCAAACAAATAAACATATCTTCTAATTTTTACTATATACACTACTTATAAATTATTTTACTTTTTATTCTTAGGATTCATAGATATCTTTATATAATAAATTAATTATGTAAACTTCATGTAATATGTTTTAGCTATTTTTATTATAAAAATTCATAGAATAAGTACTATAGATAGCTATCATTTTCTCTTCTCTAGAAATAAAATATTTAAAATCAATTATTTCCTTTTCTTCTTTTTTTTAATAGGAAAACAATCCTATGTTATTGTAAAAAAAAAGGAATTATGAGTTGAATAATAAAAGTATGTCATATCTTTTATTACAAATAATTAACATTAATATTTAAGTATTAAAACTAATTAAAATTATCATTTAGAATATAGCAATAAACTCCAAATAAATAAAACATAGCTTCTAATTTTTACTATGTCTACTACTTATAAATTATTTTACCTTTTGCTATTAGGATTCATAGATATAACTTATAAATGTAGCTAGAGTTTTCTACCCTCCACAAAATAATTTAAACGTAGGTACTTATTCTTTTTAGGAATGAACTTCATTATTATCTTTCTAATATATGCATAAAAATTGATGTTGATATTTTCAATGTTGAATATGGTTTGTTTTTATAATTTTGTCTTCAAACAATATTTATTTCTAAATATGTTAACATTTTCAACTTTATATATAATTTATTGGGTGATCTTTTATTTTTTTTAAATTTAACTATATGACCTATAGGCATATGGAAATTGATGAGATAAAAAATAGTTATGGGAGGTGCAACAACAGTTAAACTGAAGAAATGGGGTTACGGGAGTTGTGATGTCGAGCTAAGTATGAATTTGATTTCCACCCCCCAAAACACTAAGTAAAAATAATATAAAGGGTAAGATTTATGTTTTTTTTTTGTCTCAAATAAGCCACAAAGGCAGTACACTAGAAAAACAGTGTCTAACTCCGACGGAAAAACCAATGTTCCGAGTACCCGATGGAACGCAGCAGAATTCCGACGGAAATAGCATCGGAGTCCGACAAAAATTCGAATTTCCGACGGAAACTTCGTTCGTCGGAAATTCTGAAGGAATTCGAATGCGTAAGAATCCAATGGTATTTCCGTCGGAAATTCCTGGCGCGTTTTCCAAAAAATACTAGATCCGGTTTTTATGTTTCGGGTGGGCATGTAGTGAGTTCAATTGAGCCGCTTGGAGAGAGAGAGCGCGCTGCGAAGAGAGAGAGAGGGAGTAGCGAAGAGAGAGAAAGAGGAAGATCCATGGTTTTCGGTGGTCGGTGACCAAAAAAAAGAGTTGTCGTCGTTTATAATTCAACAGTAAATCATTTATTTTTAGTTAATTTATTCTTTAAAATTGAAATTTTTTAGTTAATTGGTGTTTTTTATGGTAGTTGATTTGTTATGAAAAGGTTGAAGAGTTGACGCCGCCGCTTCTGCCACCGCCGTCGCCCATTCCGCCGGTAGTCCAATTATTTTTTCGGATATTTAAAACTTAGTGGAATTGTTGTGTTTTGAAATTATATTAATTTGGTATGTGTTGTTAAATTTTGTGAAATTTAATTTTGAAGCATATTTGTATAGTTTATTTAATTTATTTTGTTTTGTAAAATTTGGATGTGGAAAATATGGATGTGAATTATGTTAATTTTTTATTTGATTTGTGAAGTATATTTATTTGGATAAGTGGAATAAAATATATTAAGTATGTATATTTATAAAAATTGTGTAATTATTATAAAATGTTGAATTATGTTAAGCATATATAATGTGTTTTGATTTGGTAAATGATTTAAGTTTGTTAAGTATGTCTATTTTTTGCTCGATTTGTTGTATATATCAATTTTTTGTAAGTATGTGAAGTATATGTTTTTTTGTTTAGGTATGTTTAATTTTTTGTATGATTTGTTTGATTTGTTAAGTATTTTTATTTTATTTTTTGGTTAATAGTATTTTGTTATTTTTTGGGTTTGTTTATTTGGATGAAGTGTGAAATAAATAGTTTAATTTGTGTTTGATTGTTAATTAGCTTTATCTTGATAAATAAAATAGCTACGTTAAATTTATTTTTTTGTAGCATATATGTTTAATTACATTGTTGTATTTTAGGTTTTTGTGAAAATATATTTTCGGAATATGGGAATATAAAATGTGAACTAAATATGAATGTAATTTTTTTTATTAGTGTCATTAGTGAATATTAAATTTATAGTAAATAATTTAATGTTTAATTTAATTTGCAGTGTATGTTGATTTGGATAAATGAAATAGTTGTAAGTAGTTAAGCATGTATAATATGTTTTATTTTGGTAAATGATTTAAGTTTGTTAAGTATGTTTTTCTTGTTCGATTTGTTGTATATATTGATTTTTGGTAAGTATGTGAAGTATATTCTTTTTTGAGGTATGTTTAATTTTTTGTATGATTTGTTTGATTTGTTAAGTATTTTTATTTTATTTTTTGGTTAATAGTATTTTGTTTGTTTTTTTTTTGGGTTTGTTTATTTGGATGAAGTGTGAGATAAAGAGTTTAATTTGTGTTTGATGCTTAATTAGGTTCACTATGATAAATAAAATAGTTATGTTAAATTATTTCTTTGTAGCATATATGTTTAATTACATTGTTGTATTTTAGGTTTTTGTGTAAATTTATTTCCGAAATATGGGAATATAAAATGTGAACTAAATATGAATTTAATTTTTTTATTGGTGTCATTAGTGAATATAAAATTTATAGTAAATAATTTAATCTTTAATTTAATTTGCAATGTATGTTGATTTGGTTAAATGAAATAGTTGTAAGTAGTTATCGATTATGGAACAAAAATGTTATTAAAATTTTGTGTGCACAAGTAATTTTGATTTAAATAGCCGTATATTGAAAGGGAAATGTTTGTTTTGGTGAATTGTGTTAGTTCTTATTTATTTGTTATGTATTTTAGATGAGCAAAAAAAGAAATAATGTTCAACGATAAAAAAAAATCGCAATTGTTCATATTCCTGTCACAAGTTTAGCGTTGTTTTTTGTCGATTGAAACAGATTTTTTTATTATCTTTACCTATAATTATTTATGTGCGTAAACATTGTGTTAATATTCATACATAAGTTCATTATTGTCTTTCAAATATTGAATTGTACGATGTATTACAATAATTCATTGGTCATTGGTTAAATTAATTTCTAAAAGATATTTATTAAAATTAATTGTGGTATATATAACAATTAAGGCTACCAAATTAGCAACATATGGATGGACCGTTGTATCATCAATGGATGTATAAGAGGAGAAATTCTGATGGATATGGGCTTAGAAATGAGTCGTTGATGGGAATAAATATGTTTGATGAATTTGCACAAAATCAGGAGGAGTATAGAATTAATGGAGTTTATAGATTTCCATGTTTGAAGTGCAAGAATATGCAGTATTTTACACCTGACGTTGTAAAGTCTTATTTGTATAGAAAGGGGTTTGTGAAGAATTATTGGTATCAGACAAGTCATGGGGAAGAAGATAATTCGGAACTAGGGGTTTGTCCTTTCCCTGCAAAATTTTGCATGACCTGAAAACTGTCCGACTGAATTTCCGACGGGGTGTTCCCGTTGCAAAAACTATCGGACGCCGTTGCAAGCCGTCAGAATGCAATATCTGACGAGCTATTTCCCGATAGGTAGGTGTCCGTCATAATTTCCGTCGGAGATGGGATTTTTCATCGGAATTTCCCAATATTTCCGTCGCAGATTCCAAGCATTTTTGTAGTAATACAATAAGGGGAGGGAGAATCGAGTCTGAGATCTAATATACTCAGGACCTCAATGGTTAAGATTTATGTTGCAAAATGATCAACGGTTTATAAGTAATATTGTTTGAGATTTTAGAATTGAAGGGAAGCTTTTTCAACCTCTTATACATCTTTACATTTATTATATAAAGATTTTATTTTTATAGGAAGACAAAAATATGAGTTTACTAAAAAATACAAACAAAAATGGCTAATTGTTAAAAGAAACAACAATAGTTAACTATAAATGACAAAAATATGGGTTTATCTAACGTTCAAAACAGTTTTCTATTCAAATAATAATTTGACAACATGACATTCAAAACACTCATTGAACATAATTCTTAGTAAATTTATCAAAGAGATAAAGTCCATTTTTTCTATCTGCCATATATCCAAAGATTATGTATGTTTTAATATAATGAGATTTAGAGTAAACGACAATTTGCATAAATTATTGGGATGGTTATGTGAAAATCAGAGGTCAAAAATTGCAGGGATTTTTGCTTATGAGAGAGGAATATAAGGTGACCACCATGACTAATGTCATGTTGATTCCACGTTAGGGAAGAAAACCAACACATTTTGTCAAGTAATTTCCTACATCACAAGCATAAGTAAGCAACTCATTGATTAGTAGGATCCCTAAAATAAAAGAGATGAAGTCATGTGGATACTTAAAGTAAGAAACAATGTACTTAGGAATAGCAAAATAGCCAAAACATATATATTACTGCGTAGGGGATCAAAATCAGTAATTTATGTGCAAATGCATTATAGAGTAGGAGGGGGGTTCACAGAGAGAGAATTAAGGGATGGAGGGGACTACATTTCTCTCAAACATCTGCTATCTCTCCCTCTCATCAATGTCTCACAAATATTGAATTATCGCCACCGTATAAACCATGTAAACCCTTGACAACACCAAAATAATATGACTACATTGTGGAGCTTCAATCCCTAAAGTTATTTAACCACCTTATGGGTGGTTTAGTGTTATTTTCTTCTCCTTCTACCAATGAAGTGAGGGTTCTAATCCCACCAAAGGTATGCAAGGGATGTCCCTTCTCTTACCCATTCCTCCCTTCCATAACTTCTCCATAACAGTGTCCCCATGAGAGACAACTCCCTCTACTAGGCAAGCTTACCACTGTTTATTAAAAAAAAGGCAACCTGAAGTCATATTAGTATAGCTCTACATGCTTTATTAACATAATAAAGCATGCTGCCCCCAAAGAGCATCTTGGTACACGGGCTTGCTCTTTTTATTGGATAGTCAATAGTGATTATGAAACTTCAAATGTTCAATTTCGACTGGAATCCTTCAAAATATTGATACATTAATGGGCTGGTGGCAACATATTTCTGTGACTTATTTTTCAGGATTACTTTATATTACATATCCAAAATATAAATCATTATAAATATATTGACAAAAAGTATACCAAATTGACTTACAATGAAAAAGCTCACCATGCTAATAAGGGATCTTGCGGATAAAAATCAAAATTAATTGAGCTACCTTTAGGATAAATATTGTTGGTGTGAATGTAATTTCTCAAAAATAATAAGCTAACATTGCTTAATTGGAGGCTATTAAATCTTTGAACCAATTAGCTTTTTTTATTCTCATATGCTAATTATTCTCATATCCCCCCTTCCCCCCAAAAGGGAAAAAACCTCATGGTCTTTGTTGCTTACTCTCTTTTCGCATGAAGAAAATGATGTATTATAGATAGAACATATGACCAGTTTTTATGGGATCACTTTAGATCTCAACTTTCTTCCTACCAAGAGAAGAATTGACAAAAATTAACTGTAACTAAAATAATAAAATTTAAAATTTCTTATGCTATAAAATGGAATTTACTACAAGAACAAATATATAATTGAAATAAATAATTGAACTTATACCTTAACCAAAGTTAATTCCTCCAATCACTCGATACAAACTTTGATTACTCTCAATCTTGATCAAATCTCATCTTTCCTACTATCAAGAGTGGAAAATTGACAGAGGATTAAGTGTAAATATACAATGTTTAGTATACAAACATTAAAATAAGTACATAAACTTTTACCTTAATCAAATTGACTTCCTCCCATCATCTATCTACAATCTTCAATCACTCGTGGGTGTTAACCATGCAAGTGAGCATAGCAAGCACCAAATGAAGTTATTCAGAGGAAGCAAATCTCCAAAATACAAACCCAAACAAAATTATAAGAATATAAATGTAGTACGACCTTATCAAAGACAATTAAAATTATTAAACCCTTCCACTAAAGACAAAAAACACAAAAAGAAATGAGACCAACCGTATTCAAATCTAAATAAAGCGGGAGAAAGCATTTTAGAATCACAATTTTGATTGTTCTACTTGATTTGTTGGTCAAACAAATGACCACTTGATCTTCCTCACTCTTAACTCATCTTCTCCTGCTACTAAAATCCAAAAAAAAAAACCATATTTTTTGGGAAAGTTCCTTCAATCATACTCGAACAACAACATAGAAATGATGGTGCACGCGATTATATTGAAAGGGACGAAATCAACGGTTATATCATGAATTGAGCCGTGGAGGTTATACTGGGAACTATTAGGTAGTTACAAAGAAGTACGTGACGGTTTATAATTCTAGATTCTTGCTGGATTTCTGTTTAACTTTATTGTATTATCATTTTCAGTTAAAAAAAGAATACATTATCATTTGTCTCTTTAAATTTTGGGGGAAGAAAGAGAGAGCATTATCAAGTGGTAAACGTTCTTGGATGAGGAATTTTTTTTTCTTCTAAAACAGAATTAAAAAAAAAAGCGAGGTAGTTGATTATTTGAATCAACGACTGAGATCTGATTCACAAGACAATCAATGATATTAAAAGTTGGGATCTCATAACTGTTTACTATCCTTTTTGGCTAAGTATTGAAAATTTTATACTTTTTGTTGGTTATCTAACGTTGTTAAGATATATTGTAATCTAATCTGACTTGGTAGTTTCCTATTCAAATAATCTAAAGGTTGAGATTTATGTTACAGAATGATCAATGGTTTATAATCACTATTGCTTGAGATTTTAGAGTTGGAGGAGGGAAGCTTTTTCAACATCTTATACATCTTTACATTTATTATATAAAGATTAATAAAAGCTACATATATTAAAATATCATTAATCCTTTGCAAATCATAAGGATAAATTAAGTGTTAATAAGTTATGAGAAGAGAGCTTCCAAAAAAAAAAATAATCAATTTGTGTCTAGTAGGGGCGGAATAAAAAAAATCTGTACCCGCCTAGAATCCGTAAAATCCATCCTAGCTAGCGGGTATGGGCATAGGCATTGGTGGTGAAAATGGAAAAAAAAAAAAAAGGGTATGGAGCCGGCATTGCGAAAATGGGTGTGGGTATGGGTAAGGGTAAGGGTATGGTTATTGGTCCTACCCACCCAATAAAAAACTTGCACCCGTTCGTTCAAAGTAATAATTTGTTGCTTGTAATTGGACATTTTGCTAGCTTTTTTTGAGATGTATGGTATTCAAGATTTCGGTGGGACGGTTTGTTAGAAACTGTAATTGTCAAGTGCTAATTTGTTACTTTAATTGACACTTTTAGTTGTATTTGACGTGATATAGGATGTTGCTGACAATTTGGTGTTAATATGCCATATTGACTATTTGATGCAGAATACGGGTACAAAATGGGTTTAATGTTTTTTTTTTATATGTCCCCGAATTGAATTTGTATACCCGCTATACCCAATATATATGGGTATGAGTATAACTTTACAATACTTATAGTGGATATGAATATGAATATAAGTATTAATTTTAAAAATGAGTATGGATAAGGATACAACTAAATTTACCCCACACTTTTACCACCCATAACATCTAGTACTGTGAAAGTAGAAACTTTTTCGCCCACAGTACGTTCACGGTAAATATGCAGTCAAAGCCATCATCTTGTTTTCAAGTGACGTGAAAACTGAAACTCTAAGCCTAAGCCCAACCCGCC
>JACYFF010031954.1:29107429-29140628 GCA_017589665.1 Selenicereus undatus | reverse complement strand
AATAATAATAATAATAATAATAATAATAATAATAATAATAATAATAATAAAATGTACAAAGTCCACACCCCTACACTTAACCAATGCAATGTCT
Source organism: Selenicereus undatus (assembly GCA_017589665.1). Lineage (NCBI taxonomy): Eukaryota > Viridiplantae > Streptophyta > Magnoliopsida > Caryophyllales > Cactaceae > Selenicereus > Selenicereus undatus. The sequence continues at coordinate 29,140,534 of JACYFF010031954.1, read as the reverse complement.
CTATTGCATGCAAAAGTATTAGAATGAAGCACAACATAAATTAAAAAAAAAACAAAGAAAGGAAAACAAGAGGAAAAAAAATATACAAAATGAGATTTATACAAAGGAACAATAGTACCAGGTTGAATGCTGGATGCATCTAAGCTAATCTCCATATCATCAGTCTTTGTACTCAGGTTCGTAGGGCATCAGACACTCTAGTTCTCTCTCCTCTGTAGGTAGCTCCATAAATGGTTTCAACCTTTGTCCATTCACCTTCAAATGTGTACCTCTCGTGGGGTCTTGTATCTCGATGGCACCATGTGGGAAAACATGAGAAATAATAAAAGGACCAGTCCAACAAGTCCTCAACTTACCTAGAAAAAGGTGAAGTCCCAGTGAATATGTCTGTCATGAAACAATTTGGCTCTCTCCTTGTGCATCCTGGAGTTTTCATATGCCTCAGCTCTGATCTCTTCCAACTCACTCAACTGTAACTTACTTTTTACCCCAGCCGCCTCTAAGTCAAGGTTCAAAGTTATTATAGCCCACATAGCTCGATGCTCAAGTTCAACTGGAAGATGACAAGGCTTACCAAAGACAACCCTAAAAGGAGACATGCCTAAAGGGGTCTTAAAAGCCGTCCTATAAGCCCAAAGAGCATCAATGAGCTTACCTGCCCAATCCTTACGGTTTCTACTCACAGTCTTTTCTAAAATCTATTTAATCTGTCTATTAGAAACCTCAACCTTGCCACTAGTCTAGGGATGATAGGCAGTGGCTAAACGATGAATGATTGAGTATTTTTTCAACAATGAATCAAAAGAAAGATTGTCGAAATGAGTACCCCACTCACTAATAATAGCCCTTGGCATGCGATACCTGGAGAAAATATTTTCCTTAAGGAACTTGATAATGACTCTAGCCTCAGTTGTCCTGGTTGGCACAACCTCAACCCACTTAGACACATAGTCTATGACAAGGAGAATATATTCATTCCCAAAAGACGATGAAAATTGTCCCATAAAATCAATCCCCCAAACATAAAAAATCTCAACAGTAATTATAGGGTTAAGGGGCATCATATCTCTCCTACTGATTTTCCCAAATTGTTGACACTTAGGGCAACTCTTACAATACAAGCTGCCATCTTTAAATCGGGTAGGCCAATATAAACCACACTGAAGAACTTTGGTAGCTGTTTTCTTCCCACTAAAATGCCCCCCACATGCTTGATTATGACAAAAAGAAAGGACACTTCTAATCTCATTATCAGGGATACACCTTCTAAAAATCTGATCAGAACAATATTTGAATAAATAAGGGTCATCCCAATAGAAATTTTTCACCAAATAAAAGAATTTGTCCTTATCATGTTTACTCCAACCCAGGGGTATCTCACCAGTCACTAAGTAGTTGACAATATAAGCATGCCATGGTTCAGATTGAACCATAAGTAGCTGCTCATCTAGGAAGCATTCAGATATGGTGGAGTCGCTCTCTTTTTGCAAAATGATCCGAGATAGATGGTCTGCAACCAGGTTCTCAGAACCCCTTCTATCCCGAATCTCACAATCAAATTCCTGCAAGAGTAAAATCCACCTAAGAAATCTAGGTTTTGCATTGTTCTTGGAGAATATATGCTTTAGTGTAGCATTGTTAGTATGAACTATCACATGGGATCCAATCAAGTAGGGCTGAAATTTTTCAATACCAAACACAACAGCCAAAAACTCTTTTTCAGTTATGGTGTAGTTCAATTGGACCTCATTCAAAGTATGACTCGCATAATATATGACGTGAGGTTTCTTGTCTACACGTTGTGTTGAGTTATTATATTTAAGTTTTGATGATAACAAATCCAAGTGTAAAAATTTGTCCAAGTAATGTTGCTCCAAACACGATCTCCAAACAGGCCTAACTGGTGTTTATAATCTTTATTGTATTAACTGGTTTGCTACATGTGAGAACAAGTCCTTAAAACAGGTTTTACTTGGTGATTCTATATTAAGTCAAGAACGCCATCTCGAAAGTTGATTGTAAAGCATGTTCCTGAACTCTAGCAATGCAAAGAACAACCCCAGCAAACAAGTTGGCCTTGATGTTCACAGCAGCTCTACAAATCTTGGACAAGATGACTGGTTCAAAACAAGAAGTCTTGGGTATATAGGTTTTATTTATTTAGACTCTTGTTAATATGCCAATATTGAAAATGCTTTTTAAACACCTCTTGAATCGGTATTTGCGCTAAGTGCTTCAGAACACCAGTTGCGAACAACCCTGCAAACAGGGTGCCTAGGGTGTTTCTGAACTGAAGTGGCCATACCCGGTTATCTTTGAAAATTCATTTCGGTTGGCCAAGATCTCCAGAATACTTTCTTTAAACTCCAAGATTGCTATTTTTCGGGAAAGGATATTTCTTGAAAATATTATGGGAGATTTGCGAAAATAGGTTTTGGGAGACTTGCCAAAACTAAAAGATTCCTTTTGCCCATATTTTCGAATATGATAAAGTTTGAAAAGCTGAAGATTTCTGGTTGCTTTTTTTTGAATCCTCTTCACGGCTATGGGAAGATAAGGGTTATCTCTTAAGATAACAAATCCCTTATATTTTGGGAAAAACTTGTCACTAGCCGTTGGGGAGTATTTTTTCTTGAAAATCGTTTTCCATACTTAGCTGATTCTTTTGGTCTTGACCATTGGATTTTTGTGTATAAAATCTCAATTCTTTCACTCCCACAATGAAAAAGAAAAAGAAAGCAAGAGAAAAACTAGAAACACACAACATACGAAAAAAAGAAAAATTTCAAAAGTGGTTTTTCTAGTGAGAAGAATTTTTCGAGCTACACTTGAGAAAAGAAAACCGACACAAGTTGTGTTTAAGCTGAGCTTTCAATATATTGGCATAATAGGATTCGCATTGTACCTTACATCTGCTTAGTAAGAAGTACCCCCAGTAAGGTATTTGTTGACCTTGATCCCAGATCAGTCGAAAGTGAGAAAGTATGTCCTAGTCGTGTGGACTTTGGACTTGTCAAATCTGGTGAGATTTGGACGTGGTGTAACTTGTCTTAGAGAAGGAGGTTACGTGGTTGCAAGTTGTAACAAGGTGTGTTACATTTGTAACGAGTTCAGCCCGGTTTAGTGAAGTGGTTAAATCCTACACGATGTAGGTCGTGGTTTTTCACACCTCAGTTGGGCTAGAGGTGTTTTCCACGTAAAAATTGTGAGTGCTTTATTTTCCGCATTTATCTTGGTGATTTTCGCATTTGCAATAGTTGAGAACACCCTCTGCAAACAAGTCACAAGGGTGTTTGTTATTTACAACGCGAAAATCAGACACCACAATTCACCCCCCCTCTTGTGGTAGAATACTCACGATCTTAACAAGTGGTATCAGAGCAGGTTCTCTCACAAAAGGCTAACACCTTGAGAGATTCTGAAGATGAGTACACCACAAGGAATTCTTGAAGGGCAATCCATTACTCGTCCACCCTATTTCAACGGCCAACATTATAGTTGGTGGAAGAATAGGATGAAAAACTATATTCAGGCAGAAGATTATGAGTTATGGATGCTCATCAAGAACGGGCCTCTTGTTCCCACCAAGGTGCTTGAAGATGGTAAGAAGGTTCCCAAGGAATCCATAGAGTTTGATGCCGAGGACTATAAAAAGATGGAGAAAAATGCCAAGGCCAAGAAGCTATTATATTTTGGCTTAGGACCCGATGAATACACTCACATCTTTGAGTGTGAATCAGCCCAAGCTATCTGGAACGCCCTGCAAGTTGCTCATGAAGGTACGAGTCAAGTTAAACAATCTAGAATTGAGCTACTTATGCGATAATATGAGTTGTTTGATATGGGTGATCGTGAGACTGTGATGGATATGTATACACGGTTTACCCACATCACGAACGAGTTAAAATCCCTGGGAAGATCCTTCACCACTGAAGAGTTGGTGAGAAAAATCCTCAGAATTCTACCTCATACGTGGGAGGCCAAAGTAACAGCCATCCAAGAGGCTAAAGACATGAACAAGATCACCCTCGACGAGTTGATTGGTAATCTCCAAAGCTATGAACTCCGAAAGAACTCACAACAAAGAGAGGAGCAAAAGAAGGATCGTGGGCTTGCCTTGAAAGCACATGAGGACACTAACTCTGACCTTGAAAATGAAGATATGGCCCTAATGACCAGAAAATTCAAGAAATTCTTCAAAAAGGTCAAGGAAAACAATAAACGAAAAGACTTCAGTAAGTCCAGAAACACCCCCAAAGAACAGCTCACAGGGTGTTTCAAGTGCGGCAAACCAGATCACTTAGTAAAAAATTGTCATCTGCTTCGAGAAGATTAGATGCCGAACATCCTCGAAAACAGGGTCGAAAAAACCCTATAAACAATCTAGGCAAGCGATTCTCGAAAGCTATGCTGGCTGCTTGGGGAGATTCCTCTGAGGATGAAGGAGAATCTGAAGCTGAAGAAGGGGTCGTAGCACTGATGGCACAAAGTGATTCAGATTCAGATGATGAATCAACAATTAGCTTCTCAGATCTCAAGAACAAGGTACATGGTCTTAACAAAGCTACTTTAGAAGAACTTCTATATAATTTGATAGACACCTGTGCTGATCTAAAAAGAGAAGTTCGTGACCTAGAGCTTGAAAATGAAATTCTTAAAAATGAAAAACTCGGTTTACATGAGAATATTAACGTGCTTAGAGAAGATCTCTTTCTAAAAGAAGGCGATTATACTCAAGTTGAGAAAAAACTCTCTAAAGTAGAAGAAACAGTTGAATCCCTGCTAAATGAAAAGCAGAGCTTGAATGCCACCATAGAAAAATTGGAAACTGATCTTGCCACAAACAAACGCTGGAACAAATCCTCACAAGCCCTCGATTGGCTAAACACTTATCACAGTAGAAACAAAACGGGACTTGGTTACAAGCATAAACGGACAGTTTACCCAATACATAGGAAGTATGTGGGATTACCTGAAAACATCGTTTGCTTTCATTGTGGTAAAACGGGTCATTATAGATACACTTGTCCTTTAAGAAAACATGCCAATGAAAAGAATGAAAGGTATGTGAAACAAATCTGGATTAGAAAAGATGAGCTTTACATGTCTAAAAGAATGGGACCCAAGTGGATCTGGGTTCCCAAAACTAACCCGTGATTTGTTTTGCAGGATGAAGTGAGAGAGAACAACCTTACGAACAACCCCACTAACACCCTTGAAAACAGGCAGTTGTGGTTTGTTGATAGTGGGTGTTTACGGCACATGACTGGTGAAAGATCAAATTTTCTCTCACTTACAGCTTTGAATGGTGGGAGTGTAGCATTTGGAAACGGCAAGTCTGGGACAATTGTCGGTATAGGTAATATTGGTAAAACTCTCTTCCACTCAATTGATAATGTGCACTTAGTTGATGGGTTAAAACACAATTTGTTAAGTGTGTCCCAACTGTGTGACAAGAACAACCTAGTACTGTTTTCAAAAACACGTTGCTTGGTTGTGAATGACTACACAGGAGATGTTGTGTTAAGGGGGAAGCGATGTCAAAATGTTTATAAAGTTTGTATTTCCACTCTTCCCCAAAATAATCTGACCTGTTTAAATGCATTAAATGATGATATAATACTGTGGCACAAGAGACTAGGTCATGCAAGCCTGTCCTTGTTAAACAAACTTGTTTCCAAAGATTTGGTTGTTGGACTACCTTCCATCAAGTATAATGATGACAAGATATGTGAAGCTTGTGCAAAAGGAAAACAAGTCAGATCTTCTTTAAAATCTAAAAAGTGTGTAAGCACTACCCGACCTCTTGAGTTATTGCATATTGATCTATGTGGTCCCATGAGGATAGCTAGTAGAGGAGGGAAAAGGTATGTGCTTGTCATAGTGGATGATTACTCTCGATTTACTTGGACCCTGTTCTTGGCCTCCAAGGATGAAACTTTTGAGAATTTTATTGCCCTTCTCAAAAAGGTTGAAAAGAGAGTAGGACACTCATTGGTTAGCTTGAGGTCTGATCATGGTACTGAATTTGAAAATGCAAGTTTTACAAACTATTGTAATGAACATGGTGTTGATCATAACTTCTCAGCCCCGAGAACACCCCAGCAGAATGGGGTGGTTGAACGGAAAAATCGCACCCTAGAAGACATGACTAGGACAATGCTTATTGCTAGTGGTCTTCCTAGGAACTTTTGGGCAGAAGCTTTGAACACATCTTATTATATTATGAATAGATGTATGATTAGACCTATTTTGAACAAAACTCCCTACGAACTCTTCAAAGGCAGAAAACCCAACATTATGCATTTAAGAACATTCGGTTGTAAGTGTTTTGTGCATAATAATGGGAAGGATGCTTTAGGAAAGTTTGATCCCACGAGTGATGAGGCAATATTTCTCGGTTATTCTTCTCACAACAAGGCATACAAAGTCTTTAACAAAAGAACCTTGTGCGTTGAGGAAAGTGTGCATGTGCTTTTTGATGAATCTAACTCTTTGAATAAGAATAATGCACAGGATGAAGAGTTTGAATTAGGTCTTGTCCAAAAGGAATTGTTGAACCAAGAAAAACAAGGTGAGAACACCCTGAAGAAAACAGGTACAGAAGCTGTTCCTCAAAATGGCAGACAAGGTGAGAACCAAACCGGGGGAAACACCGTTGAACCATGTTTGGAACCATATACTTCAGGAACTAGCTTGCAAACAAGTGCAGAAACAGGATCAGGAGGTGTTCTTGAGCCTGATCCTACACACACTTCAGTTAGAACAGAACATGTGCATGTGGATCCAATTAACTCAAGACCATGGAAGCACCATAGTTCGCACCCTCTTGATCAAATCTTGTCAGATATTAATATTGGAGTGCAAACTAGATCTAAACTTAAGAATTTTTGTGCTTTCTATGCTTTTCTTTCTAATATTGAGCCAAAAAGTGTGAATGAAGCTCTTGCAGATCCAGATTGGATCACGGCTATGCAAGAAGAGCTTCATCAATTTGAAAGAAACAAAGTGTGGCACCTTGTACCTAAACCTGTAGAGAGAATAATTATTGGAACCAAGTGGGTGTTCCGAAATAAGCTAGATGAGTCAGGAATAGTCACTAGGAACAAGGCAAGGCTGGTGGTTCAAGGGTACAATCAAGAAGAAGGGATTGATTATGAAGAAACCTTTGCACCAGTTGCTAGAATTGAGGCTATTCGAATCTTAATAGCCTTTACAGCTCATATGGAAATTAAGCTATATCAAATGGATGTGAAAAGTGCATTCCTAAACGGATACCTTAAAGAAGAGGTGTATGTCAAACAACCCCTTGGTTTTGAAAATGGTGATTTTCCAAATCATGTTTTTAAACTTGACAAAGCACTTTATGGTTTAAAACAAGCTCCAAGAGCTTGGTATGAACGGTTGTCAAACTTTTTACTTGAAAATGATTTTAGAAGAGGCAAGGTAGACAATACCTTGTTTCTAAAATCTAAGGGGGAACATTTATTGATTGTCCAAATATATGTAGATGACATTATATTTGGTGCAACTCATCATGATTTATGCCATGAATTTTCAAATATGATGAGGAGTGAGTTTGAGATGAGCATGATGGGTGAGCTTAACTTTTTCTTAGGCTTACAAATCAAGCAAACTCCCAACGGCACCATGATCCATCAACAAAAGTATATCAAGGAGCTACTTAAGCGTTTTGGGATGGAGTCGGCCAAACCCATAGACACTCCTACTTCTCCTTCAACCAAGTTGGTTATGGATGATGGGAGTCCCTCAGTTGAGGAGAAACTCTATAGGGGCATGATTGGGTCACTCCTATACGTAACCGCGAGTAGACCGGATATTGTTTTTAGTGTTGGTTTATGTGCCTGTTTTCAGTCTAATCCTAAAGAGACTCATCTTAAGGCTGTTAAACGGATACTAAGATATTTAAAGCATACACCTGATTTAGCTCTATGGTATCCTAGAGGTTGCAATCTTGATCTTGTTGGATATGCTGACGCTGACTATGAAGGTTTCCTAGTTGATAGAAAGAGTACCTTAGGTATGGCTCATTTTCTTGGACCTTGTTTGGTATCTTGGGATACCAAGAAGCAACATTCAGTTGCCATGTCCACAGCAGAAGCTGAATATGTTGCAGCAGCTTCATGTTGTGCTCAACTGTTGTGGATAAGACAACAGCTTAAGGATTTTTGTGTTGACACTGGATGCATTCCTATTCTTTGTGATAATACTAGCGCTATTAACATTGCTAAAAACCCATGTCAACACAAAAGGACAAAACATATTGACATTCGACATCATTTCTTGAGAGATAATGTTGAAAAGGGTTTAATTTCTATGAATTTTTGCTCAACGGAAAATCAAATTGCTGATATATTCACTAAGGCACTAGCTAGAGATCAATTTGAGAGAAACAGACTGGAATTGGGGTTGGTGAAAACACCCTGAGAACACCTGTTCTCAGAGGTAGATCAAGCTGACAAAAACACCTTATAATACCTGTTCTATCCCCTTGTTTGCAATTCTTGTTATTAAAACAGTGGTCTATGCTTAACGAATATGTGTAGTCTTGTGTGCTATTATGACTATATACTGCTGTCTTGGGACATGGAGAAAGAGTATTCATGACAGACCTTGGAATAAGAGAAGCATGTTCAAGAACAGGCGGCTCGAACAGGTATGCCTTAATTGCCATTAATGTATGCTGCCTGCTTAAATTCTAGGTGTTCCCTAGGTGGCCCTTCATAACGGGTGGGGAGTTTAAAAAACCCCCTTGCGTGCGTCTGTCTTCCCCGTCTTGCTCTCTCTCTCTCTCTCTCCTCTGTTCTTGCTTTCAAATCCTAGCAAAACCCTCAAAACCCGAAATTCTTCCTTGCGTTAATGGCTCCCAAAACTGATTCTTCATCAATCTCTGAGAGTAACAACATGATTATACCCTCGATTTCGAGTCCTCCTCGCCCAATTATCCACACAATCTTCGGGTGTCTCACTTAGTTAAACCTCAAAAGTATTGGGCTTGAGTTGAATGATATTCCCTACTCCTTTGGTTGGGAATTAGTGGTGTATGCGGGAACAATCCCTTGTCCCATTTCTTCTGAAGCAGGTGCTGGTTCTTCGGGTTTCCAAGACCAATTCTTGGAGAACCCAGAAACCATCGTTGGGGATTTTGAACCTTGTTCTTCTGCACTATTCCCGGAAACAACTCAAAGAACAGGGGATGCGTTCTTCAATGATCTGTTCATGGATCTGAAGGAGGACTCTGGTGAGAAAACAGGAGAAAGTTCTGTCCAAGGGGGTGACTCTGTTTCTCTAGTCTCTCAAACTGGAGAGAAGAGGAAAAGGGTAAAAATGGTGGCTAGGCGCACCTGAATGCCAAGAACACGACCACCACCAAGGTCTCGCCCCTCTCTAACTCCCTATTCTCCTCCTTCTCAACCTTCTCGCAAATCTGCGAGAATTGTTTTCAGATCGACCCCCAGATCCTCTAAACCCTCTGTTCCTATCATCGAGGAGATTTCCTCTTCTACCGAAGGGTTCTCGAGTTCTGACTCTGAAGACACCACCTTCAAACAGGGGACACCGGTGTTTTCCGAGTCCTCTAAAGATCAAGCCCCTCCAAAATCAGCCACTAAACCTGCTGTGAAGCCCTCTCCTGTAAAAACACCCTTTAAGCGAAAGCCCAGAACAACCCCCCTACCAGAAGCTACCACCTCTGTTCCTGCCCCCAAACGCCCAAAGCAGTTCACCCTCTCCTATGTCTGACAAACATGCGCAGTTGCTTAAGCGCAATGTTGTCAGGGGGAAGGTAGTGTCTGTAAGCTTTTTTGAGGAACAGGGTCTGGGGGTGTTCTTGACCAAGCTTCGAGCCCAAGGCTGGCTTGAGTTGTTTGCAAGCACCCAGCAAGGGTGTTCTGTGCCTGAGTTGGCTGAGTTTTACGCCAACTGCAGAGTCATCGAAGGGGTGGTGACAAGTTTTGTGAATGGGCAAGGCATTAGGATTGATGCGCCATCAATTGGAAACATATTGGCAGTGCCCTCACAAGGTTTTGCTGTGTATGTGAGGGAAGATAAAACAACCCTGGAACCAGCCAGGCTCCTAGAGGTGTCAAAACGCCTCAGTCAGAAATAGGGCATGAGAACACCCCTCTCGGTTAAAAAGGGTGATCTGATCCCTCTCCACCAACTACTTTTCATGTTCGTCATTAAGAACGTGATTCCAAGGGGTCAAGGGAGAAACTCAGCAGGCCTTTTTGATCAATGCCTGGTCGACTTCTTGGATAGGGAGGAACCCATAAATCTTTCGACTATCATGATTCGCCACATTGGGCGAATTGCAAACACCACCCGAGCTCATGATCTCGGATATGGGTTTCTGCTGACAAGGGTATTTGAGCACTTTGGAATAGTACTCACACGGCGAGTGGAGGCCCAAGTTGTTGATGAAATTGGGATTGACACTCTGCTAGGTTGTGGCTATGAGATTGATGCTCGCCTCAAGGATGAGCTCTCAGCTGTCAAGGCTGCTCTTGCTGAGGAACAAGCCCTCTCTGCCAAACGCAATGCAGACTTGCTTGCTCTTCTCTCCACCCTTGCCCCTAGCATTCCTCCTCTGCAAACGAAACCACCCCCTGCTCCTTGATTGTCTAGCCTGTTCTTTGTTTTTTTTGTTTTGTTATTTTGCAATTGTACTGCTTTGCTTATTAATGAAATATCTACTTGCAGTCTCTCTTGCTTGTTGTTCCTTATGCTTTATACTATGTTGTTCTTGCTTTTTCATGATGCCAAAAGGGGGAAGAAGAGTGAAAACCTATTGACAATGTATGACGATTGAATGTGACAATGTATGCGAATGAACCTGACCAACCTGACCTTGACTTACGTGGATCCATTTTTTGGTTTGTCAATATGGTCATCTATCCCTATCAGCATTCATCTTTTGTTAATTTTGTCAATGTGGTCACTTGGTTTGTCATCATCAAAAAGGGAGAATTTGTTGAGTTATTATATTTAAGTTTTGATGATAACAAATCCAAGTGTAAAAATTTGTCCAAGTAATGTTGCTCCAAACACGATCTCCAAACAGGCTAACTGGTGTTTATAATCTTTATTGTATTAACTGGTTTGCTACATGTGAGAACAAGTCCTTAAAACAGGTTTTACTTGGTGATTCTATATTAAGTCAAGAACGCCATCTCGACAGTTGATTGTAAGGCATGTTCCTGAACTCTAGCAATGCAAAGAACAACCCCAGCAAACAAGGTGGCCTTGATGTTCACAGCAGCTCTACAAATCTTGGACAAGATGACTGGTTCAAAACAAGAAGTCTTGGGTATATAGGTTTTATTTATTTAGACTCTTGTTAATATGCCAATATTGAAAACGCTTTTTAAACACCTCTTGAATCGGTATTTGCGCTAAGTGCTTCAGAACACCAGTTGCGAACAACCCTGCAAACAGGGTGCCTAGGGTATTTCTGAACTGAAGTGGCCATACCCGGTTATCTTTGAAAATTCATTTCGGTTGGCCAAGATCTCTAGAATACTTTCTTTAAACTCCAAGATTGCTATTTTTCTGGAAAGGATATTTCTTGAAAATATTATGGAAGATTTGCGAAAATAGGTTTTGGGAGACTTGCCAAAACTAAAAGATTCCTTTTGCCCATATTTTCGGATATGATAAAGTTTCAAAAGCTGAAGATTTCTGGTTGCTTTTTTTTGAATCCTCTTCACGGCTATGGGAAGATAAGGGTTATCTCTTAAGATAACAAATCCCTTATACTTTGGGAAAAAGTTGTCACTAGCCGTTGGGGAGTATTTTTTCTTGAAAATCGTTTTCCATACTTAGCTGATTCTTTTGGTCTTGACCGTTGGATTTTTGTGTATAAAATCTCAATTCTTTCACTCCCACAATGAAAAAGAAAAAGAAAGCAAGAGAAAAACTAGAAACACACAACATACGAAAAAAAGAAAATTTTCAAAAGTGGTTTTTCTAGTGAGAAGAATTTTTCGAGCTACACTTGAGAAAAGAAAACCGACACAAGTTGTGTTTAAACTGAGCTTTCAATATATTAGCATAATAGGATTCACATTGTACCTTACATCCGCTTAGTAAGAAGCACCCCCAGTAAGGTGTTTGTTGACCTTGATCCCAGATCAGTCAAAAGTCAGAAAGTGTGTCCTAGTCGTTTGGACTTTGGACGTGTCAAATCTGGTGAGATTTGGACGTGGTGTAACTTGTCTTAGAGAAGGAGGTTACGTGGTTGCAAGTTGTAACAAGGTGTGTTACATTTGTAACGAGTTCAGCCCGGTCTAGTGAAGTGGTTAAATCCTACACGAGGTAGGTCGTGGTTTTTCACACCTCAGTTGGGCTAGTGGTGTTTTCCACGTAAAAATTGTGTGTGCTTTATTTTCCGCATTTATCTTGGTGATTTTCCCATTTGCAATAGTTGAGAACACCCTTTGCAAACAAGTCACAAAGGTGTTTGTTATTTACAACGCGAAAATCAGACACCACAATTCACCCCCCCTCTTGTGGTAGAATACTTACGATCTTAACACGTTGTCCTAAGACAACCCCTATAGTATAATCAGAAACATCACATATCAGTTCAAAGGGCTCTCCCCAGATAGGAGGGTGTAGGATAGGGGCAGAAGTCAGGGCTTCCTTTAGCCTATTAAATGCCTTTAAACGCTCCTCAGAGAAGTGAAAAGGCACATCTTTGGCTAAAAGATTGGTCAAGGGTTTGGCTATTTTACTGAAATCCTGGTTAAACTGTCTATAAAATCCTACATGACCTAAAAATGACCTAATATCCTTCACACAAGTAGGAGGGGGAAGATTAGCAATCAAATCAATTTTTACTTTATCAACCTCAATCCTATCAAGTGAAATTATATGCCCCAAAACAATTCCCTTCTTTGCCATAAAATGACATTTTTCCCAGTTCAGAGTCAAATTCTTCTCTTTGCATCTTTGCAAAACTTTTGTCAGATTGGCTAAACAGTCATCAAATGAGGAACCAAACACAGAAAAAACATCCATAGACACCTCAATGCATTGCTTAATCATGTCATAAAATATAGAAATCATGTAACGCTGAAAAGTAGCAGGAGCATTACAAAGACCAAACGACATTCTCCTAAAGGCAAAAGTACCAAAGGGGCATGTGAAAGTGGTCTTGTCCTAGTCTTCAGGTGCTATGAAGACTTGGGTGTAGCCAAAATACCCATCCAAAAAGCAGTAGTAACTATGTCTAGCTAACCTCTCACTCATCTAGTCCATAGAAGGAAAAGAAAAGTGGTCGTTCCTGGTGGCTGCATTTAGTTTCCTATAGTCAATGCATACACGCCACCTAGACTGGACTTGAGTAGGGACTAACTCATTCTTATCATTCCTAATCACAGTAATACCAGTCTTCTTAGGAACGACTTGAACTGGGCTGACCTACTCACTATCAGAAATTGGGTAGATTATCCTAGTGATCTAACCATTTAATGACCTCTTTTTTAACGACTTCTTGCAGGGTAGGGTTTAGACGTCTTTGGTGGTCTCTATAAGGTTTAGCATTCTCTTCAAGATGAATTCTATGTTGCACAATGGAGGGGCTAATATCTTTAATGTCACCTAAAGTCCACCTTATGGCCTCTTTGTTTTCCCTAAGTACTTTCAACAATTTATCCTCTTGGTTCTCAATCAGGTCAGATGCAATAATCATAGGAAAAGTCCCATTATGACCCAAAAAGACATACTTAAGGGAATCAGGCAAAGGTTTCAACTCCAATGCAGGATCGAGAGTATGTAAAAAAGAAGGGGAATTAGAAGAATCAGGGAAGAAGGGATCAAGCTCATCACAAATATCATTTTCAATCAAACCGTCAGCACATGAGTCATCACAAGCGTACACATCAAGCCAATTAACAGTATCAAACTCATCAAAGATAGCAGGTTGTCTTTGAAAATTAAAAATATTCAGTTTAATAGTCATATTTCCAAAAGACAACTTCAGCATACCATTCCTATAATTGATTAAAGCATTTGAATTAGCTAGGAAAGGTCAACACTGTGAGTTTGTTGTTGTTGTTGTTGAATTAGCTAGGAAAGGTCGACCAAGAATGACAGGTACTTGGGTTTCAGAGTTAGCAACAGACTCAATTTCCATAACAACAAAATCCATAGGATATATGAACTCACCCACTTTAATCAAAACATCCTTGACTATTCTCTTAGGAGCTCTAGTGGAGTGGTCGACTAACTGGAGAATGGTTCTAGTGGGTTTTAACTCTCCTAATCCCAGCCTCTCATGCACCGAGTATGGAAGCAAATTAACACTGGCCCCTAAATCCAACAATGCTCGATGGATGGTCTGGTCACTTATAACTACGGAAATGGTAGGGCAACCGGGGTCTTTGTACTTGGTTGGGATTTGGCGGGAGATAATCGAGCTCACATTTGAGGCTAAGAAAGCCTTCTTTGGGACATTCGTTGTTCTTTTAGTGGTGCATAGCTCTTTCAAAAATTTGGCATACGGAGGCATCTGCTGGATAACATCTAGAAGGGGAATGTTGATTTTGACTTGAGAGAAGGTCTCTCTAATCTTATCAACATGGGTCTGGTCCTTCTTGTTCCTTAGCCTATTCGGAAAGGGTGTAGTGGGTTTATGAACCCGTTCAATAGTTGAAGGTTAAGATGTATCGTCCCCCTTCTTGGACTCATCTTGCTTAGTCTCCTCGGGGTCAACTAAGTCAATAGATTCGAAAGGGGAAGGGTCAATTGGGGTGCCATCAATAGGATCCCTAGAAGCAGAATAATTTTTAGGAGGAGATGGTGGAGATAGAGATAGAGAAAACTAAATAGGGACATCCACAAGCTCTTCTAAGTTATGATCAATTAAACGACCTGACCTAAGTGAAGTTATCGCATTAACCCTTTTCACATTATCCTGGACTGGTGGGCGCATCGAAGATGGACCTACATTCGGGTTGGGTGCTGTTTGACTAGAAAATGTTCCTTTTTCCCTATTGGTAGTAACTAGTTGAGACAACTGTTCTGCCATTGTCCTCATTACCTTCTTTAGGCTATTTTGTTATCTCTCCAGATTGTTGAATCTTTTATCGATTTCATTACAGCCACGAGGTGATTAGGTGTGGGCAATAGAGGGAAAAGGTAGCCTAGGTGCTTGATAGGGCTGGATAGAAGTGTTTCTAGGGAACATTCCGGTCTGTGTGCTAGGACCTCCTAAGTTCTGACCTTGACTTCAGGAAAAGTTGGGGTGATTACGCCACCTTGGATTGTAAGTTGGTGTGAAAGGGTCATTTCTTGGCCTTTGGTAGACCATGTTCATTTGCTCAGTTCCAGTTGATAACTAGGGAACATAGAAGGGACAAGCAGTCAAGGTATGGTCTAGGGATTGGCAATGAGAACATGTAATGGTAGCACTTTCAAAGACCGGGGATTGTTCAATAGTCAACCCCTTTAACTGGTTCTCTAAAGCTATAAATCTAGACTCTATATGGCTTAAGTCTGATACTACATGCATACCCCCCTTAGCACTGGCGATTCTAGAACTCAAACTATCATCTCTAGTCGTCTCCCACTGCATTGTCTTTTCGGCTAAGTCCTCTAGGAATTCCCAAGTTGCGGTAGGACTCTTGGATAAGAATCCACCTTGACACATAGACTCTACCATGGTCCTAGTTTGTTGATCCAGACGCTTGTCTATAATTTGACATAAACGCCACTGTTCAAGACCATGGTAGAGACACTGGGCTAACGTTGTTAAATCTTTCTATGTACATCAAAAAAGGTTCCTTATCAAACTGAATAAACTGATTTATTTCATTCCTTAGTTTAACAAGTTTGCCATTCGGAAAATATTTTCGCAAGAAAACTTTAACGAAATCATTCCAATTTGAAATAGAATTAGCAAGCAAACTATACATCCATCTCTTGGCATTATCTTTTAAAGTGAAAGGAACGAATCTCGGTTTAACCATATCAGTATTCATATTATGAAAATGTATCATACTGCATACTTCTTCAAATTCACTTAAAAATAAATAAGCATCTTTAAGTGCAGTGAATTTAGGAAGCATCTGAATGTAATGTGATTCCAGTTTTAGGTTCACATTAGTACCTAAACCGAGCAGATTAAAACATGAAGGTAAGGTTGAACGCTGAGGGTAAAATATCTTATTCAAGGCCTTTTCAGTTCTTTCTTGTCCAGCCATTTTTTCACGTTTAGGTTCAACTTTAGGTTCGATCCTAATCAGTCTTCTTCTTTTTGGCTCCCTGACCCAAACAATCACGCAAATCCCACACCCACAATCATATTTTTGGTCTTCTTTTTTTTGACAAGAAATAAAAGTGATCTAAATAAAAACTACTGAAATAAAGAGGATAAATAATAAATAAAAACTAATAATAAATAAAATAAAACACAGATACTAACAAAAGACACAAATCTCGACAAAAATAGCAAAGTCCTAAAAAGTGGTTGATTGAATACGTACCATCCCCGACAACGGTGCCAAAAACTTGTTGATATAGAAAGTAACCGCAAGCGCAGGACGTCTAACTCGTAGTATAGTCCGGCGAAATATGGGTTGTCCCACCAAGATGATAGTATTAAATATTACCACTTTAGCTTGCTTGATTATTAGCTCACTAATTAAATCTTAACATAATAACTACCCAACTTCATGTAAGACTAACAACTAAATTTAAAACTAAGATAAGACAGCATGAACTAAGAAAAGAAAATAATGAAATGACTTGGACATACTAAGCAAATGAGCATATCCTAGGTGGCCAAAATTAAGCTAATAAAGTACTAAGACACATTAACATAACCTACTATATGAATTCATGCTAAACAAAGTAATTTGCAATGGATTCACGTGATGCCAAAAGAAATAATAAAATAGGTAAAATAAAACTATCTAAATTGAAATTAAAGCAACTAAAAACAAATGACACAAATCACTATGCAATTGGAGGAATAAAATAAACAATAAAAAAAACTTGCTTCTGGCAATCTATAGCAAAGCAAAAGAAAGCCCACTTACCAAAGCAAATAGGGAATCAGACTTAATAAATGAAAGGAAATGGGGGGTTGTCTCTGAGTGATTTACGAAGGAAGCCAAGAAAAGGAAAAAGAAACTAAATTAAATTATCAAGAGTGAGAGAAGCTAGAAGCTAGACCTGATATAACTAAAACAGAGCAATGAAACCAAATAAAGATAGAGTGTGAGACATAGAGGAGGACAATGGACTACTATTGGACAAAATTTGCAAATATAATTCAACCCAGTGACAAAAATTTTAGAAATAAGCACAAAGTAGAGGGAATTAATCAAATTGAACTAAATCGAGAGCTGCAAAAATGGTAGTTGAGAAATGGAGGACAAGAAACATGCGTTGAAGGAAAGCTTGATTACAGTTGAACTATTGCTAATGAACTGATTGTTGAACAAAAATTGATGCCCTTAGCTTCTCCCATACAAAAATTGCAGCCCTAATCAACCCCTAACTGCCACAAAATCTTGCACAAAATCTTGACATTCTTCTGGATCATCGTTCCGCACGATTATTCTTCTGAAGTAGAGTTATCTTGAGTCTTTCCACCTCATTTCAGCGCTCACGTTCAGCAAAACTTTAGGGGCTATTATTGAGTCTTCTTGAGAGATCCGCTTCAGAAAAATTTGTGTAGTTAATGGGCTGATGGTGAGGAACGATGATGGAGAAAAAGGAGGGAGCTAGCTTTATGGCGGTGCGGAGAAGATGGAGGGGTTGTTTTCTAGGTTGGTTGAAGAGATAGTGGGCACCCAAAAAATTTGCGTTATGAAGATCTGGTGGTTGTGGCTGGAGCCCTCGAACAGAGAGAGAGAGGAGGCATGAAGGTGATGAAGTTGAAGAACGGAGAAAGGGAAGGGGTTTTCAGGGGCCTGGGGACCAAGAATCAGGAGAGTGAAAATGGAAGGGGGGGGGGGCGGAAGGCTATGAAGCACGTGCCCAGCACGTTGGCCGGGGTTTTTATTTTCAAAATATATATATATTTTTTGTTTGTTGATGGATAAAAAAAACGTTGGGTTGGTTCTTGGGTTATTACTTCAATCCTTATTTCATGGCCCAAATTTTCATTTTCCAACAAAATTCTTTTTGTTTTCTGCCTTTTTCTACAAAATAAACAAACACACAAGTAAAAATTCTAACTAATAATTATTTTGAGCATAAAATCATAGGTTAAGGGGGATAAAATTGTATGGTTTTTGAGCTAAACACAACACAAACCTACGTAGCAAGTGCTGCAAGAATTTGATTGATTTATCCAAGTTTAATACTTATTGATGTAAATTAGAAACTAGTTCACTTCTAATTCCATGGGGACACTTTCTAAGTTCTAGCATTAATTTGTTCATTTCATTGTTACGTTCAATATTAGTTTGCATTTTCTATCAACTAAACTTTTCATTTTTCTTATTTCATTTTATGGATGCATAGTAATTGTATCAACTTTCTAAAAAAGAAGAAAAAAGTCAATGCAAATAGGAAAATAGATTAACTTTTTCTTAAGATTAGAATAAAAATAGCTCGCATCAACCTTTTAAATACTATTCCACAACATTTGGAAACATAAATATTAAGAATGGTTTTTTTCACAATTTGATATGCATAAAAATCAAAACAAAAAATAACCATGACCATTATTCCTTTGATAAAAAAGAAACACATTTATTGCTTATTTCATAGTGTTTTAATAAAAGGGTTGAATTTAGAGAAGATGTTTTCATACACAAAATCATATAGAGTACTTAGGTTTAAAAATAATAAAAAAGTTTAAAATAAGCTAAAGTCAGTATGTATAAGTTAAGTTAGTTACAAATAAATCTAAAAAATTCAAAACATTTAAGATAATTTCACAGACCGTACGTATAAAAACTAGTATTATATTAAACGCATGGTTCAAGTCTAACATAATTCAACACTATCTTTTTGCTTTTATTTACTAATCGAAGTTATGTTAACAATTAAACATAGTAATATTATTTAAATTTTATTGTTAACAAATTAGAAGATGACTATTTTTATTCTTTTGGTATAATGTAGTGCAGACTGTATAGAGTGTTCGCGTAAAATAATTTTTAATGAATTATTTTGTAATCCTATTTTCTTTTTTAATGAGACGGCAAAATGCAAGCATAGAAAAATCTCTTTTTTTTTTCTTATAACAATATATTTTTTTTCCTAGGAGTAGAATTCGCTGATTTTATTACTGCAAAACAGCCTCGCCTCCCCCCCCCCCCCCAAAAAAAACCACTACATAGTAAGTTAAACAAATAATTTGTCATCTTAAATCCTCACTTGTTATAGGAGTATTTTTTTAAAAATAAAATTAATACACTATATTAAATAGGAAGAAAGTCTACAAAATCACTTAACATTGCTCCAAACTTTAGTTTCTAGAAATCACCAAATTTTATATAGGGTTACAAAAAATTACAAAACTTTGATAATGTGTGTAAATAATCATCAAACTTGGTGTTATTCACCCACCTTGCTAATGAAAGGGATTTCTCTTAACCTTTATTTTTTAAGTGCAAATAATTCCTGAAAAAATGGAGGACAAAACGGAGATAAAAATCAATAGGACAATAAACTCCTTTTTATAAAATTAAATTTATAGATAGTACAGTTAACAACTATTTAGATGGAGCACAATTTTGGTTTAATCTATAAGTATGTGACTGGCAATTTCAAATGAACAGTATTAAAATATGGAAGAAAAAAATGGCCAATTAGTGACTCTCAGGTGCCTAAGTTCTCTAGTAACTATTTTTAGGCCCCTATAATTTGAGATCTAATTTCGGGGTACCTTATGTTTTTAGGTAACTAATTTTTAGGTCCTTTTTCCTATTATTTTAGTCCTTGAACTTTTAGAAATTGCAGAAAGGTCACTGGATTAGGTGAACTATGCAAATAAGCATCTAAATAAGAAATATGCTTCGTTTTTATCGATTTAACTTCTTGTAAAGACTTTGCTGGTACTAGTTATCATAATCTACTACTTATATCATAAATATTATATTTTATATGATTAACGGCCTACCATGCTTAGCAAAATAATTAAAGCTTAATTAGAAAGTTTTGACCATTACCTGAACTTAGTTGGCGCTAGACTCTGATGTTCCTCTAACTTCCGGTTTACAGAGATTGCTAATCTCAACCCCACCTTCCTTAGATCAGGCACAACACAAATTCGTTTCATTTCCTACCTCGAACCGTAGTCGCTAATCTAGTTTTATATATTTTTAAAGGATAGTGAAACTTTAATCAAGAAATTATAATATTTAAGACATAAGGTTCAATTGGATAACGTTCCCTACTGGGAAAGCTTTTTCTATTGAAAGCTTGAAAGTAGAAATATTACAATAGGGACTTAAGCCAAGATCATTAGAGATGCTTGCTTATAGAGAAATGGAGAATCCCGAATTCTCTTGTGCTCAAGAATGCTCAAATGACAGTGTCCCTTATCAGCACTTGACCTCTCTATTTATAGAGGGGATGGGCGTACCTAGGATGCCTTAACGACTACAGTACGTACTAATTTTTCACATGGTTATAGTACACACTGACGGCTACAGTACACTGCTTTATTTTACAAACCAGACAATTGTTAAGATAGTACAATGATGGGGCAGCCACTTTTAAGAGCTTTTAAGGATGATAGGACTACTCATCATTATTGAGATTCTGCATGCCTTTATCTCCAATTATATCTTCCAGACCATCATTATCTAGATAATCATCAAAATCTTCATCAAGTTGCTTAAGATGCGCTAGATCCCATTTCTCAAATAATTCAAGAAGATATTTCTTTCCTTTTGCTGATAGGATTTTTCAGCTCCAACATCGAAGAGATAATCTAAGATAACTTCTGAGACTGCTCCTTCTACCTTCATGTATTCTTTAAACTCATTGTGATAGGCGAAAGTAGTATTTCCTCAATGCATTAATGTTTTTCCGTTTTCAACAAATGCCCAACACTGATGATAAATATTGAAAAATCCAATGGCTCTTGCTAAAGTAGAATCAGTAACTAGATGTATTGGTAGTTTAGAAACCCATTCTTGTCATTGATCCTCAAGATCATTGTAATCAACAATCTGAATAAGATAATGGGCTGGTTTGACTTTTCCATTTTCATATTCGATGAATGCGCTATGTACTTCCAAATTTAGGCATCTTCGAACTGGGATTTTTGTTGGATCGTCAGGAGATGTAAGAATCCAATGTGTCCTTCTGAACATGCATTGCTGAAATTTTGTTAGTTTTGAGAAAAATGGAAACTTTGGATATGGGATTTCTATGAAGGAAAATACCATCCCGTATTCCTAGGCTTTAAAGACAGGATCATTTGGAGATAATGAATTTGCTGGGAAATTAACACCACCGACTCCAGACCTATCGGGAAAGTAGATTGTTCTACTCCATGACTCCCAAATATCATAGGAATAATGATGATAAAAGTCGATACAGGTCGCATACCACTCATTGAACCATTTTTCTTGAACATGAGAACTTATTTTTTCTTGGATATCATAAGGACACTGTAGGTAATTAACTTGTAACTCTAAAAGGGAAAAATATTTGGGCCATTAGATAGGCAGTAGATAGTAGATCAAAACGTGATCTGCTTTTTGTATGAAATTCCAGGTTATCCATAAGAACTTTACTAGAAGGTGTAGCCGTTCTGGTAGGAATGACATTTCATTAAGGATTTCCTCCTTTTCTGGCAGGAGGTCGGCTTTGATGATCACCATTGGCAAGTTCTCGAGTTAAATTGTCTGCCAGAGAGTTCTTCGATCCCCGTATATGTTCAATAGAGAAGGCAAATGGGTTAAGCCATAATTGCCAACGCAGGAGTCGCCCTTGGGCTTACATATTTGATAAATTCTTTTTCACAAAACCAAGTATTCCTTTGCAATTAGTTCGAATAAGGAAAGGTTTTAGGGCTAAAAAGATTAAGAATTTTTCAATTCCCTTTATGACTGCAAAGATTTCTTTTTTCATTGTAGGGTAGTTGTATTCTGCCTTATTAAAAATTCCACTGTACTATTTGCTGAGTTTTTCTCCTTCTTTGATTTTGAGTACCGCACTCCATTGCTCATTGCTGGCATTTGTTTCAAGAACTAAATCATCTCCTTCATTAGGAACATTAAGAACAGGAAGATTTTTACACATCTTTTTGAAGTTTTGAACAATCTTTGTATCATTAATGGTCCATGT
The DNA here is from genome assembly GCA_017589665.1 of Selenicereus undatus. NCBI lineage: Eukaryota > Viridiplantae > Streptophyta > Magnoliopsida > Caryophyllales > Cactaceae > Selenicereus > Selenicereus undatus. Next base: position 29,118,250 of record JACYFF010031954.1, on the reverse strand, counting down.
CCAAATTACTTCTTTCTTGAGCTTCTGTTGCAATCACTTTCTTAATTTAGCTAAATCTTTAATAAAATCTAAAGCATAGATAAGCCATCCACGAAACCTTTCTAGCTGCTTCCTATCTTCGATTTTTTTGGGAATTTTTTTCAGAATATGCTTTTGTAAGATGATTTATCAAGCCTTTATCTCTAAGCCTAAAAACTCAATTTCTTGTTTAGCATAAATGCATTTGTTTTTACCAAGTATGATACCATGATCAATGCATCTTTGGGTGACTGCCAAGACATCATATTTGTGCTGTTCTTTGATTTTAGAAAAGACAAGGATATCATCTATGTAAACTAAACAACAATGATTGAGGTCTTTAAAAATATTATCCATTCTCCTTTGAAATATTTGAGGTGCATTTTTAAGACCAAATGACATTACTATCATTCATAATATCGTTGTGGGGCACTAAATGCAGTTAAAGGAATACTTTTCTCATCCATTTTTATCTACTAATAATCGCTCTTGCAATCCATTTTCGAGAACTAAGAGGCTCATTGAATTCTATTAAAAAGGATTGTTTTGTTAGGAATATCATAACAATGAAAGTCAATATTATCATTAAGCTTTTTGTAATTGTAACCATTCTTGCTTTTTCTCTTTTTTCTTCAGCATGATTTCTTACCATGAAAGCAGGACTAGTGTGAGGACTCTTGCTATTCCTGATTAATAATTTATCTAGAAGTTCTTTAATTTGTTTATCAAATTCTTGGATATCCTGGTGTGTATACATCATTTATTTAACCCGAATAATAGTGTTGGGATTTAATAGGGTGATTTTAGCAAATGTTTTATCTTTATCCTAAAACTTTAGTGGATTATCAGAGTAGAGTTCCTCACATAATTTTTCTTGTTCGATAATATGTTCTTTAATAGATAATTCGAGTAATGAGATTGTCAGTGCTACTTCCCATTGTGTCGGCATTTCCTTCTCACTACGCTGACTGCGTGTGAACTCAATCTTTTGATGTGTATAAGCCTTACTTAATTTTGCAATAGGAACAAAGTGGCCATTTATCGTGAATATTATCTGGTTTATGGTTTGTGTGCATGGAGAATATAATCTCCAAAAATTATGCATTGGACTTCTCCTAATTCTATGGATAATCCTTCTATTGCCTCATTATGGCTCTTAATACTATTGTCAGCTACCCTTACATGTAAAGGATTTTTAGCTCTTTTCCACATAAACTTTGGAAATAATGATCTTTTCCCAAAACATACAGAACAACCATTATCTATGTAGACACATAACTCATATTTATTATATCCCTCTAAGCATACGTTTATTAGGATATAAATGCTATTAGGATATGTGTTGGTGATTTCATAGCATATCTCCATGGTCATATTTTTGACTAATTCATCCTCACAAATCAGTTCGCTAACAGTTCTTATTTTGTACCCAATCACCTTTCTATCTAGACTCATAATTCGATCTACACTGGGTTTTGCAGCTTCAAAACTCATTCTACTCATTTCACTAGTCATGCTAATTGTGTCATCTTCTTTAAGCTCTTTTTTAGCTGATGAAGATCATTCTCCCTAATTTGATCTTGTACACATGCTCCTTAATAATTGGGGTTTAATGGTGATTTTACCCTCCTCATCAATTTTTATTATATTTTTCTTATTTATCTTAGTAGGTTGGCAAAGCTAGATATCCATGAATGATCTATTTTTATTTCCTGAGGATTAGACTTAATTCTCTGGATCTTTTGCATAAGGGTAGGACTTTCAAATTTTTACTTCTATCATTGTTACCTTCGTCTTTGGATCTATTGTATTATATAATTTGTAGATAATTTTTCAAAATATCCTTAAAGGACATCCTCCTCTTTTCATGTCCATCCCAACTGTTTTTATCTTAAGGGATAGGAAGTTTTGAGCAAATTCATCTTTTAGACTCACATAATATCCTGGTCGGCAATTGAATCCTACTAACCCGTTACATAAATTGGTCTTTATCCCTGTGATAATTTGATTATTAAATTTTGTATGCCTAATGTCACAGAGTAAAGTATAAAGATCAATATCTTTGCCATAGTATTATAATGGAGTGATTTGAACTTGGACACTTCCGACATCGATATACCTATACTTTCTATCTTTATTATGCTTAAGGATATTTTTTCAATTAATGAGATTAACTTCCCTAACGTCATTCTTGTAATCCTTTATCTCCAGATCTTCTTCCATCATTTCACATACGCATTTTCTTTTTAATTGAAAGATGGATTTTTTTTTATAGATCATGTCTTTATGGATTATGGGAAGAACCCAATCTCCTTTGATCTCCTTATGATCACTGTCTACAACAAATTCTTCTCCTTGAAGATCACCAAGGCTAACCAAACTACTTTCCATTATAAGACTTGTTTCTATATAATCACTTTCTTCATCTTCATTGTCCATTATAGTTTCAACAATTCCTTTATTGTTGCTTAAGGCTAGATCTAAAGCCTCATCTTCACTAAGCTCTACATAATCTAAGCTTCCCAAGGTTTCAATAAGCTTGTTATTCTTCCTATTTTTGCACTCATTAGTATAATGTCCTACTTCTTCGCATGCCCAACATTTGCAATTGTTTTTTCCTGCAAGACAATAAGCTACTTTCCTAAAAAATCTACGGTTTTTAGAACTTGGTTTGTTATAATATTTTCTTTTATATTTCTCACCTCTTTGCCTATTAAAGCTCTTTTTTTTATAAAATTTTCTTTTTCTTCTCCTTTCAGATTCTTTTTCCCATAGGTGAGGTGAATCCAAGCAAGTTAGGAATTCCTTTTTAATTTTCTTTTGCTTTTGGAGATCAAGACATTGATCATTGGCCCATTTTCTTAGATAAGAGATTGTTGAACCAAGGTATTAATGACATCTGCTTGTTCTAGATATGCCACGTATTTTTCATTAATTATGAAATTTATAGGATATGACAATTTGTTATAGAACATACCAAGATTGGTTTCATTATGTCCAATTTTGTAATAATATTGACTAAATTTAGCAATATAATTTTTTAGGTATCTCATATCCCATAGTTCTATATTATTAATTTTTCTTTACCACTCTCTAGTTTTTTCTTCAGAATCTAGTTTAGCTCCAATAAATTCAATTTCAATTTCTTTGCACAAATTTTTGAACATAGCAGCTGGTGTTTCCATAATTCTTAATGTATTTTTACCGTCTTCACTTAATGAATCATACTAGTCAGCTGCAGTGCTAGAAAAACTATGTTCGATATAGTTTAGGAAGTTTGCCGCAGTCTATGTAGAATTTAGATTTAAGACACTATTCATTTCTCTTTTTCAGTGCTCAAATATCTCTTCTCTATTACGAGTTCCATAAATGTTTAAGTTATATCCAGTTTGGCTACTTGGGGTAAGGCCAATTTCTTCATATGTGGTAGTTTTTCTTAGGATAAGCCCAAAGAAAAAATTGGTTGTACACCCTGCTGCAACATACTGAGGTCTTAAGAAATGAGTATTTCTCCTAGAAGGTTCGCCAAATTGTTCAGGCTTAGGAATAACATTGTTAACTAGATTAGTCTCTATTTCATATAGGTTGATCTCTTCTCCATTCTCATTGATCTCTTTTTTAATAGTCATTTTACCATATTTCTTATTTAGTTTTCTCTTAACTTCTTCTAACGGTAATACATTGAGATCTTCTAATTTAATCAAATTCATCTGTTGATATATTTCTTCTTTTAGTTGGACATTATTGGTCTCTTCATTATTATTAGACAAAACATCATGTTTATCACTAATTGCGCCCATAATTTTGTTTAATTCTACTGGGTTTTGTTCTTTCTCGAATGTATTTTGTAGTTCGTCAAGAGTATATTGCTTATACGCCATCATCTTCTTCTTTTTCTACCTTTTTAGCTGATTTCTCACCTGATTTTTCACCTACTTCATTTTGAATTTTTATCTCATGCAAAGGAAATGGAATCTTATTTTTTGGGTTTTGGAAAGGATATTTATGCTGAAATGGAGTACTAATACTGGAAGTAGCTCTTCCGCTATGCCTTCATTAACTAGAGAAAGGTGAATTATTGATATTTGCTTCTTAAGCTCCTTCACCACGGTCTTAATTTTAGCTAATTATGCTTTTAATTCTAAAACTACATTAGTTATATAATTTAATTGAGGTGCTATGGGAGAAAGACCTTCTGGCGAGTGAACAATGTGAGAATCATTTGGTCCAGGGCAAGCTGGTGATGATTGAAGCGTTAATCAAAGTTAAATGCAGTTAATTAGCTTAATTAATAATTAATTAGCTTAATTATCTCAACTATTTTTGGTCACATGGCTCTGATACCAATTGAAAGAGGGCTTCGAATAGCACTAGTGGGCAAAATATCACAAATACAAATTTAGATTTTTTGAAAGTAAATTTTTAAGCATTAAGGGTAGATTTGCAAATATGAAAAGTTTAGGGTGCTTGTGCAAAATAGGTGAACAGTGAATAGGCCCTTTTTGCTAGTTACTACAAAATACATGACACCTTGTAATTAGTTATCAAATTAGAGGGCCCTTAAAATATTTTACGATAAACAAAGGGTACCTTTATGTAATTTTTCCAAAAATGGCCTGAAAATGAAGCATTCTAATTGCCTTTGAAAATCAAATTCCTAATTTTATATATTTTCTTTTAATAAAAACATATTGACGTCTTCTTTTGGTTCAGTACCACATTTTTCTTTGATACTGTGTGTATCAGATCACCTGCCTACATTAAATACATTCTTTTTTTACTTTTTTTTGTGATTACCAATCATAGTACATTAAAGTCCTTCTATTTGGGAAATTTATAGATAGGTCGTACTTCAATAGCCCTGTAAATGACCCATGATTTTTACAACAAATGGGTGTTGGTTTTGGAGGGAAATGCAAATTGGTGAAAAAGCAAAGTGAAGCAAAATTATGAGAATACCCTTAATGAAAAATTTTTGGCAGTTAGTGGGAGGTTGAATGTGAACGACTTTGCTGTTGGGGGAAGCAGTTAGTGGAGCACTGAGCACAAAACAACGATCTCCTTTTAAAGAATATAGAGAAATGCTAGGGAATTAGTAGAAAGAGAGTGAAATTGGAGGAAAAAGGGTGAAGGACAAGGTGTGAGGTTGAAAAGGATGGCTTGGGCTGGCCAAGTTGGGGCTTCCAACAGAGAGAGAAGGCAACAGTCGAGAGAAGTAGTGGGAGCAGAAGGTCAGGGTAGAAGAAGGAAAAGAGGGCGACTTTTAACCGTGGGAAGATCAGAGGACGCCAGAACAGGGCTAAGAAGGGCCCAACGAAGCAGAAGGAGGGTGCACTGAAGTTCAGTTTCAGGTGAGTTGTTAGAATTTGAAAAATGTAGTGAATTTTGAAAAAGTTGTGAATGTCAAAAATATGGTGAGTCTTGTGGAATGTGGGGGCTGGCAAGTGTAGAAGGAGATGTTGGGGAAGTGGATTCATTGTTGTGAAGTTGGTATTATATTGCGTTTGCCACGTGAAAGGGAGGGTTATGTGTGGTAGAGGTAAGTGTTGACCAAGGTAGGCATATGTGGCTACCCATGTATGAATTGGTATTTGATAGTTACTGAGTTGGTAACTATCATGATAACCTATGTACACCATGGTGGCCATGTTAGAGGGCGTAGGGAAAACATTGTGGGTGATGTGGATGCAACTGCTGACCTTGGGGTAATAGGTGTTAGAGTAACATTCTACGTGTTTGAGTGGTGCAAGTGATTGTTAGGCAGTAAAGGTAGTGAATTATACGCATGTGAATGTAAACCTAAGTTGTACTGTTGGTGACCGTGGTTAACAGTGTTGAATTGTGTGGTTAGGCAACCGAACCTGTGTTTCGGGCAACCGTTTGCATTGTGCAGGGCAATGGTATAGTAAGGACTGATGGATGGAGTGTCATTAAGTTTGAGTGTTGAATGTTGGGTGTGGAATAATGTAACTATTAGTGCATGTCCAATACACCAGAATTGCCTTAGAAATTAACCGCAGTAGACATAAACATATTGTGTTGGGAAGAAAGGAATTGTTTGGGTATATGAGGAGCTCTGCTATGGATAATAGGAACTAGTGGTTAGAATGGTCTGGGTGCTAAGGAGACCTTAAGTTGACAGTGTCGTGATCGTGGTAGACCTTGTACACTGATGTGGTGAACTATTAGATGCAATGTGTGTGTGGAATACTTTGCTGTGATAACTGAGTGTGGGTTAAGGGAGGGTGCATGGGAGGATTTGGTTATGAGGCTTTTATAAGTAATGGAATTGTTGTGTGTTTTGTAGGTAGTTGGAATGGAGTTGCGTAGTAGCCAGAAGCATTTTCATTCTCTGGCTTCTTCAAAGAAGTTAGGGTGGACAGGTGAAGAGAGCGATCCTGACTATTGCATTGGTGACGAAGTGGGAAGTCGGCATAATTGTTTTTAGTTGTCTATAGGTGAGGAGGTGAGCAGCAGCAGTAGTGACCACCTAAAGGGGGAGGTGCGCTCCAATAAGAGGCACGATGTACGACGTGAGGGGCAGCGAGTCCGGGATGAAAGCAAGGAAGGGGTCATGCATAAAGCAAGACCAAGCGGGAGGGAGAAGCAAGTGGTGGGGCATGGGAAAAGGTTGGAAGTGAAGGGGACGGTGAAGGGGAAGGGGAAGGTGGAGAAAGTGAGGAGGAGAAGTAGGAATGAGGAAAGAAAGGATGGTGGCCGAGAGCAGGTTGTGGATGTTGTTATTAGGTATCTTTGTGCATTCGACGCAATATGTGCATTGAACGATCAGTTGTCGGACATCCAAAAGGAAGCTGTAAGGGGAATGGTATGGAGTTTGGTGTTAGAGTACAAAACATTTTTAATGGATCGATACATGGTGCAAGCCCTTTTAGAAGCGTGGAACCTAAAGAGTAAGTGCTTCAAGTTAGGGCGGAGGGAGGTACCACTCTTATACTTTGATGTTGCCTTGTTGACGGGGTTCCCAGCCACTGGGAAGCGTATTGCGTTCGAGATGAGTGATGGTGCGAGGGAGGTAGAAGAGGTGTTGAAGGGAGCAATGGATGAGCGTGTGTCTAGAGAGAGGCAAAGGCCAAGGACAGTATAGAAGGACGTGTGCATTTACAGGAACTATGTGTCGGTCTTACTTAAGTTGTGCAGGGTGAATAACACAGTATAGACGGTTGCATTGTTTAGGAAATTGTACTCGTTGTTGGTTGTGAGTGGGTTATTATTCCTTCGGTCTGCAGGTGGTGTGGCGTAGGATTTGGGTCATATTATGAAGGATGTAGATGGGGTGCGGGAGTATAATTGGTCGGAGGTTGTGTGGGAGTTTTTGGTGTAGGCAATGGAGGAAAGCCAGGAAAAGATGTGGAGTACGAAGAACTTCCAAATCAATGGGTTTGCGATCATGTTGCAGGTGTTATATGAACTTAAGCGGATGTTTTGATGTTTGTTAAGTTGCATGATGTGCTTATTTTGTATTATGACGATGGTTGTAGTGTAATTTAGGTATGGTTTTATTTACACAGCAGCATGTACGCCTTTGTAGATGAGAAGAGGGTGTCAAGACTCAGCACTTGGGTGAATTTCTAGAAAGGCAAGAAACATGATGCAGGAGTTGTGGTGCGTGAGTTAAAGGACAGCGAGGTGGGGTAAATTGCAGACAACTATGCGTTGCACATTGTCAATATTTGGAGTTAGTTTGCTGAATGTCATGTTGAATTTTGCAAATTATTCAAGTAATTGAAGTTAGGGATAAGGAGATAAGAATACCAGCGGTGTAGGCGTTCATTAAGTCGGAGGAGTAGACAGCTTATGTGGAGGATGCACAGGTATGTCAAAGTAGTTACGTATGTCACTATCACAGTTACGTATGCAATGGTACGTCAGGTTTGTGTGTGTGAGTTTCATAGTGGATAAGGGTGGGCGTGCGAACGTCTGATGTAGTGTGGTACTTGTTGCAGGGTGTTATCACATGGAGGAATGGCTGCGGAGGGCAAGGGATTCTCTAAGAAGGGAAAGAGACGCACCGGCGAAGGAGAAAGAAGCACATGAGGCTACAAAGGGGGAACTAGAGGAGTTGAAGGAAACAATTATGTTGAATAGCGTGGTGGAGGATAGCCTCGAGTTCGCTAGGATGTAATGAGCATCGGATGCAGCGAGGCTGAAGGGCGTATGTGAGGAACGAACCAATACTAACATTTGTAGCCCCTGAGGTGGGAGTACATACGAGCCCGTCCTTTCCATTAGTGCCTAGTGATGTGGTTGACACAATGACATTAGGCTAGACTCTGCGTATGGTAGGCATGGGGTCCGATCCGGTAGATGATAAGATATTTAGAAGAGGGGAGGTTGGTGTAGGTGAGGATGAGTCACCGCATGGTGACGAACTGCCTAAGTCATCAATTGCGAAGAGGGTGCAAACACTTTCTCGTCCCTGTAAACCATCTGTATTGCAATCCTCCCCGTACCTCCACCCGGACTAAGCACTTGGAGAGGAAAGCGTAAATGCGCTAATGTGTACATATCTCGCAAGCGGTCGAAGAAACATGGCAGCGTATTAGCACCCATGGGGAAGGTAAAGCTTGCAACATCATACATATGTGCTTGTTTTGATGAACTGTTTTTATTATAGGGAGTTGTTTGATGTTGATACATGTGTAGGGCGGTGATGAGTCAGGGTTGGCTTCTTCGGCAACTGCAGTTGTTGATCTCGATGTACGGCCACTGGTAGATAAGGGATTAAGCACGGGGGAAGTCCCGGTGGATGACGTCGTTGCTCGGAAGGAGACCTTGGATGGTACTGTGAATGTTGGAACTGTATGTATGGGCCAAACCATAATGACTTGGTCCACATAGTGGGTTTTGCTGATTCTTGAAATGGAAGGTCATGAAGAGGTGATTCGTATTAGTGATTTTAGTGCATTCAATGAATATGGTGTACACCTATGTTTGTAGCTGTTTTGACCCTAGTAAACATAGTTAATGTTAATAGTTAACAAATGAAAATTTAATTCCCTGTGTACCCGTAGACATTTAGGTAGTACGTATTTGTTGTGTATGTGTGCAGGAGCCATTGACATGACTGGCTACTATTTTGAAACTTTAGTCATGGAATGAGGTATGCACCTGACATGGCATGTGCAGGGTGTTACCGTGGTATACATGACTGATCTGGGTGGCATACTGGCACCACTAGTACATATGACTGCTGGAGGACATTACTGTCATGGGAAAGCAATGTTCGACTCAAATGTGTATTAATGCCTGTGATACATACGTTTTGATGTAGGTTGGAGAAGGTCTTGATGACGGCGCTGCAACCACCGAAGTAACTGCGGACAGAAGTGTGGCCGATGTACAGACCTCCATTGATCAGGTCAGTTCACCATGTAGTGGAGAATGCTCTATATGTAGGTATCATATGCGAAACATTCCACATTGTCATCGTGAATGTGCAGGGAGGAGATAATGGCGGCAAATCAGGTGGGGATGTTGTGGTCGAGGGTCCTGTGGTCTTCAGGGATGATACTGCTCAGTACGAAGTTGCTTACAATGGTACTCAAGTTGCGTGGAAGCCGAAAGAGGTGAGTGTGTATGCCGTTAAGTCGTATGCACATGTCATGTGTAGTGCAAGTCATGGGGGCAGGCACAAATGATAGGTTCCATCGTTTTTGCATGGAGGAGGGAGGGAACTCCCCCTGCACAACTATCACATAGGGGTGGAGTTGTTTGCCTACAAAATACACAGACCAAACCACAGTGCACGACATGTCGGCCAATGGTAAACATAGGCCAAAGTCATTAGGGCCCCCCTCCCTAAATCTTAGACGGGTTGCAGTGTCATATGTGGTAGTGGCTGTCGTGTAAATGCCTTATGTACACATACATAGCCTGTCATGTTAGCGATACAATGTGTGCGATGGAGTTGTCTGTGTATGCATCGGAAGATGTGGAAGTTGTAGTCCTTTGCAAATAACGAACATTTTTCACATAGTACTAAGACAACAGGATATGAAGCACTTTCGGATGATGCATAATTTCTCGTACGCATTCCTGCAGGGTTTCGAGTTTCGGGTGAGGCCCCACCCTATTGTTCCGGTGGGGGCATTGAACCCGAGGACATTCAGCTCACCATGTTGGATGCCATGGGTATCACTATATCCGCTTCAAACACTATGTCGGAGGAGCAGGTAATGCGGTAACGTCAGTCTTTGTCAGTGGAAATGCAACTGTGCTCACACAGTCAACCATGATGAACGGGGCCTCTTATGTTCACGATTAGATTTCTATCATCTTCTATGAATGTGAATATAGGACTGCACCGGATACAATTAAGTGCAACCCATGTAATACTTTGTTGTCATTGCAACTGTTGTCGTACATATTAGTGTAGGGTACCGATGAAGACGACAATTCCTCTCCCATTGGCGCAGTGCTGAGGAGTTCAGATGCGGACAGTGCATGCGCGTTTTTCGGAGCTGCACCTGCATGTGAGTCCCCCCCCCAAGAACACCACTAACCTGCAGGTAATGGCACTATTCTTGAGTTGCTGGTTAAAAAAAAAATCTTGTAAATGAGAAGATCCTTTTGCGAGCAGCCATGGAATGGTTTATGACATTTGAGTTTGTGGTGATTGCGCATAGGCTTTTCAAGAAGTGGGCACCAGCGAGGCCACTGTCCCTTGGCGATGCACCCCAATACCATGCACTGAACCCAGCTCTTCGGAGGCAGTAGTTACCCATGCACCCCTTACAGACAATACGCTTGAGAAGCAGGTGATGCACAAACTACCTATATATG
>JACYFF010031954.1:29083949-29097429 GCA_017589665.1 Selenicereus undatus | reverse complement strand
TATATATATATGTATGTGTATATATTTATATATATATATATATATATGTAACAGTATATGTTGCGTGCATATTTGTGAATATAAATGTGTGTATGGTTGTATGAATGTATGCAGATGGCTATGGTTGCACTCGTTGGGTGTGAATACAATTTTGTGCAAGGTGGTGAGGGAAAGTGCTTAGGGAATGCCGTACTTGATGTCGCTTGCAGTGCTGAAGAGGCTGGTGGTGTAACCCCCCTCTACTGCAGTTGTTGTGGTAGAAAGCACCCACTTCGTGAGGGTGGAGGATACGGTAATGTTGACTGCACAACCATTTGTGGTTGTGCCTGCCGGTATGCTGGCAATGTTTACGTTGGTATACCTTGGCCAGTATTGTGGTATACATATCAGATAGGCATACATATTTGTATGTATGTATATGCATGTATGTGCATATTTATTTAGTTGCATTTGTATGTGTGAATATGTGGATAGCGGTATTTATGTTTAATTGTTCCCGTAGCTGTGTACATAGCATGGATGGTTATATTGGCCATGTGGTGGTTGAAAGTTCTGTACCGTTGTCATGTATAGGGTGGGCGGACCACCGTTCTCGGGCTGCCTTAAATTGCAAAAAGCTATAAGGATGGTACTGCATCCACAGTTGGTTCTGTCACTCAATTCCCCCTCTCCAAGGGGTTCGATGACAAGGTATTGGAACCATGTGCGGCCTCTGCCTTTTTGTCATAGTATGACACTGTGCTCCCGTTGATAACCCTGGTATACGAAGGGCTGAACTATGGTACACATGTATTTATGTACATATACAAGTATCTGTACATATGTGTTCACATATATAAATATGTACATATATATATATGTATGTATATATATGTATGTATGTATGTATATATATATATATATATATATATATATATATATATATATATATATATGTATGTATGTATATGTATGTATGTATATATATATATATATATGTATATGTATATATATATATATGTATATATATATATATATGTATATATATATATATATGTGTGTGTGTGTGTGTGTGTACACACACACATATGTGGGTTTATGTTGCCATATGTTCCTAATGTAAGGTTCCGTGACGTTCCTTGTTTGTATTGGTGGAAATGTGTGCAGTCCAGTGACGTTGGCGCAGGCCTGTACGCCATTGTCAGGGCAGGGGGTACTCCACGCTAGGAACAGTGACATACCCCTTCAGCTATAGGTGTCGTCAAGATGTCCCCTCCCAAAGGAGGATTGCAAGATGAGGTGAGCGGGACGACAATCATGTGCCACATTACTGTGGCTGTCTTACTTATACGTATTTCTATAATATAATTGACGTGCCATGTGCATTGCAGGATGTGAGGAACTATTTTTTGTGTTCATTGTCCGATGACGACAAGACCCTGCTTCATCATGTTTAGTGGTCGTAAATAATAGTTTGTACTATGGAATGCACATTTCGGCAATTAATTACTGGCCCCATTAGGCACGATTGAATAACTTCCTATTTTTGTGGCCAATGCTTGCAGGCTATTGTACTTCACCGAAGGCGGGGTGGCCCATCTTACAGCGGTTGATGTGACAGGGTTGGTGAACGTTGTGTCGTGCAATGGTCCGAGAGACAAAGCTAAAGACTACTGCATTAGTGGATTTGTGATTGACAACTACAGTTCCCTCCTCGAAGAGCGCCAACGCTTGTATCCGAAGCGGTGCCGACGATCTATTTTTACGAAGACTACTAAGCTAGTATGTTACACTGCCATGACATATCCCCCGTGTCATAAACGTCTTTGGTTATCTTCCGCTTCTCGTTTGTATTGATGATCGGCCATATGATTATGTCGCATACTTGGCTGAAATTAGGCATGATTCGATAAATGCTTCCATCGGCACTACTGAAGCATATGTCGGACAGTGTGTCCTAGGTACGTGCATACCTGCGTGCTTGTTGGGTACTTCTATACCATACATTGTTATAATTGGGTCATCGCAAGTGCTTATCCCGTTGTTCGACGACCACGCTAAGCATTGGTTCTTTATGCAAGTGGATTTGCACCACCGATGAATGTGTGTGTACGATTCTTTGCCTCCAACGAAAACAAAGGACAGGGAAGAGCGCAAGAAGTTGGTCGGTCGCGCAATTAAGATCCGTCCCTTTCACTGTTCCCTATTCTTGGTGCTCTTGTTGTGCATCACTAACAAACTTGGTTGACTTTGCAGAAAGTGGCTGCTACGTTGGCACTCATGCGGACTGAGATCTACACCGTCATCCTCACGTGGGAGGTTACTGACGCAGATTGCCCTCGGCAGGACAAGTATGTGAAGTGTTGGACTTACGAAAATGCTATGTGCTGTCCTCCATTTTATCAAACACTAACAATTTTACAATTCCAATGGTGTTGCAGTGGGCATGACTGCAGTGTATTTGTCATGGTTTTCATGGACGTTCTCGTACTTACTAGCCGCACAAGGTGCTTCAACCAGAGCGATAACCGAACATTGCGAGACAAGTGTTTGGCGGACATCTTCAAGGGAAGAATATAGAACTTCCCCATGGCCCTCCCATGATTGCCTCCCTCACCTATAGTCGGTGTCTGCTGTAGTTCAAAGTTTAGCGCCATTCCATATTATTCATTTTATTTATTGTCAAGAATTTCCCAATTGGGGTAATTGTCTTCCCTTAACTAACTGTTTAGTTCTTTACCTGGACATGTGCATTTTTTTGCCATGGTCGACTACTTGTCTTATTGTAGTAGTAATTGGTAGAACTAGACCTATGTTGCCAACTGTGTTAACTAGTGTATGCAAGGCTATTCAGTTTAGGGCTTAGTGTAACGAAGTGTACATACGGATATCCCTGTCCAAGAAGTAGTGGTGGGTGGTCTCTATCGACCCTACTAGCCGAGACATGTGCAGTTGTTAACCATGGTGGATTACTTGTGTCACTGTGGTAGTAATTCCTACAGCTATACCCATGGTAACACATGCATTTACTAGTGCTGTTGTTAATCATGGCGGACAACAAACATAACTTTTATTTCCTTCAGTGACTGTGGAGTTGTTTACTGGGACATGTGGCGTTGTTTACCATGGTGGAGTTATATTATCACTGTGATAGGAATTGGTTATGTACGGATGTTGTCAAGTGTGTATAGCACTGTGTGCCAAGTTATTCAGTTCAGCCACTACTGTAAGCAACTGGACGTACGAAATTCCCTGTACAAGAAGTGGTTGTTGGTGGTCTATGGACCTTGCTAATCGGGAGATGTGGAGTTCTTAACCATGGTGGACTACTTTCGTGACTGTGGTAGTAATTGCTACAGCTATACTCAGGTTAACACACGCGTTTACCAGTGCGTGCAAGGTTATGTACGGTGGTGCACGAATGGAAACCAACTCCATACAGCATACATAAATGCATTAGTGCACTATACAGATGAACATAACCACAAGTAGTATGCACAAGCCTTACCCTCCGACACCACAAACCAAAATGACCGCACACACAACATGTGGTGGGTTTTATCATGTAGCTACTTGTTTTATTCATAAGGTGGACATAGACGACGATATTTTCCTAATTGTCACACTGGAGCATATCCTCATATATGTCCACTTGTCCGGTTCAGAATTACAGTACCCAAAATAGCGCTGCACTTATCCCAGTTTGTAGCTTTCGGAGATACTGATCACATTATGATGTCGGAGGCCCTCTACATCCAAAAAAAGTGGACATCCCTCTCTCTTTAGGTGAGCACATGAGTGAACATGCTCAACATCATCACCAACGTTATTGTACTGGTCATCATCCATGCTCTCGAACGTCTCTGAGCATGTGACACAGCAAAAGTCAACTTGGTGTTCGTTTCCTGAGAAGCCCTCACAAAGTGTCCCTCTCCAATAATGTTGCCTTGAATTTGTTCACGGATGCTTGTAGTCTATGGATTATGATGGCCTTCTGTGCCCTTGTCTGATAACACTTCAACCACACATCATAACCACACATCCTATACGAATAAATGGCAAAGTTAGTGATGGTCATATGCAGTCATAATATAATCAGATGTGGACAACAATTTAGTTCATCGTGGTACACCTGATGACAAACTGACTGACGCATAAGCGGGACGTGTGGGTCAACAACAAACTCAGTGGGTTGACCACATTCACATACTATAGGGATCACATTACCGTAGATGACATTGGTAGGAGGTCCCACGTGTGGGCCTTTCAATGGTGTCATTGAACTCCATCTAGCCTCTATGAATGCTTCGTATTAAATTGAGTTGGCCTACTTAAGGGGTGGTGATCAGAGAAGTAATGGAGATTTAATTAAGTGCAAAAGGTGGGTGGGTGGAAAAGGTTTTATAATGGGAAGGGTTCGGTCAACGAGGTAGGGTTGTGTGGGAGCCCAAATTGGCGGCAAATTTACCTGCCATTTCCCCTTAATTATTGCATGTAATATGTGATTGGTAATAAGCCACGTCTCCCTCTTCCATCATACTTGCATCATGGGCAACACTTCAACTTAATCGCCTTGGAGTGGGAAAGGTGGCTCACACATGTTTACGACACTAAGTACACTAATTGGCACGAGTACATGTGTAGGGCCATTGTGTGTAACTCCACTCACTTACTATTTATTTAATTACTTCAAGTCCTATTTATTTATGTCATTGAAGTACCACGTCCAAATGCAGCATTTCATGTCAACATCTAGTGCCCTTATCAGACAACCTTGGTTTGTTGAATAGCCTCAAGTGATAACATTGGGGTAAAGCTTGACTGTAATAGTCGGATAGCGAAGTTTGACATGCATTCTACCATATTCCACAGGTTCAACAATGCCAAAATTTAGCAGCAAAGTACACATCGATAGGTTGGTAATAGATGAATAACTTAATAACCCAAAATCAAGCACATCGTTTGTGCCCTTAAGATACAACCTCGATTTCACATCATGAACCCAAACACACGGACCAAAAACATTCCAAAAAAAAAAACCCTCGCCCATCACATTCCTTCAAATGAAGTTGTACATGTAAGACTAATCATTAATTACAACAACAGATACACTCGTTGGTGGGAACAGTATCCCACCACCCACGCTAGGCAAATGACAAGGACAATGTTCAGTACACCTAACATTGCACACCATTGTTTCCACTTCAACAGATCACCCCCTGACCTTCCAATCCATTGCCTAATCTTCTGCTTGGATAAATTGGTGATCATTTCGTTCAGCACGCACCAAATCGCGAACCTCCCGTAGCTCCTCAGTTAGCTGGTCAATTACGTCTCTGGCTTGTTTCGGATAGTCGAGGTCTACCACGGCCAGGTATTGACATGTAGATGTGTTCTACATTGCGGTCGTCTGTGGAGCAACACCGAGAACAAAGGTTAGTATGATGGACCAAGGGTTTTAGAAGACAACAACATCTTCGAAATTGAAGAGCTTAAAAATGGAGAAAATAACAATTTAACTCAAGTGGGCAAACAAGGTGTAAAGCCTATCGAGGGCTACAAATTTAACCACTACTTTGATTATTATATATTTTTTTATAGCGTAGGAAAGTAGGGATCGATCCACGAGGAAAGATTGCTTTAAATGGCTAGTTTGATTCTAAATAATTTTACTAATCAACTTGTTAAGTCTAATTTTAATAATTCTAAAACAATTAAAACCTAACGAATAAAAATATAGAAAAATACCCAATGATGCTCCTAAACACTCTAGGTCAGATTCGGGAAATAAAACAGTAAAAATATTCCCTAAATAATTCAGAGAAATAAAAATAGATTGATAATCCAATATTCAACTAAAAATTAAAAACAGAAATTATCAAACAGAAAATTAATGTTAAAAATCACAATCAGTAACCTAAATTGAAAATCTTATATTTTACAAATTTATAACTCCAGAATAATGTCTGATTTATTTTATAAAAATTAAATCAGAAATTTACTGCATGATAATCAACAGAAAATTAATTCTGAAGTTAAAAAGAAAATAATCTGCATAAATAAAAATACAAAAATAATTAAGAAAATTACCCTAATTATAGGAAACAAATTTCTGGACCTAAAAATACCTAATAGTCGTAAATTAAAATTTAAAACCGAAATTTTCAGAATTAATTGCCTGAAAACCTGCACATATCAATTTCACAGAATAATTCTCAAATATTATCAAATAAATTCCAAAAATCACGAAATTGAATATGAGCAGACTAGGACACTTTATAAACCTTAGGAGTTAATAAAAATCAAAAAATAATGAAAATAACTATTTTTAGTTTAAATTCTAACAAACCGGTAATTAAATACTAAAACTGAATATAAATCAAACTAAAATTATAACCACTGTAAAAATCAAAATCTAAACTATCTTAAATTACCTAGACACTCCTAAAAGGCTATACTTTGGGGGGGGGGGTTGATTGGAATAATATTGAAGCTAATAAAAATAGAATAAAAATTAACAAACTAATCAAGTTAACTCTAATCAACAAATAATACTCAAAAGTTATCAAATTTATGAAGAATACTTAGTATAATCTCAATCCACCATGCAAATTAATATTTATCATTAAAACACAAGTTAATTTCATTCATGATTTAAACTGTAGAAGATATCCACCAACGGTTCTTCCCCGTTTTCCCTTAGATTCTAGTTTACTCAGGTCCAACCTTAATATAAACCCTACTAATTTGATAACCTTTACACCAGTGCAAAAATTTAACCAAATTAGAGCATTACGTATTAGAAAAACATCATTTAACACTTTGTAACTAATTTACTAGCAAATCGATTTAGCAAAGATCTAAAGCGATTACCTAATTAAAAGAGATGTGTTTGAGCCATCCATGATTAATTAGGGTGATACCTAGGCCTAAAAGACTATAACTTTGACGTATTATAGTCTTCTAATCTAACAATCGAAATCGTATTAAACTAACTAGCATGCATTCTAATTAATTTAAAACGAATATCATAAACGATAAACGCTAATCGCTATAGAATCATGAATATGAATCAACTAGGCAATAAAGCATAAGACTTGTTTCAAAATAGTAAATTTAGCATGGCTTCAAGAAGATTATGCTTAGTATAAAAAAAATTACTCACTCATATAAAAAAAATAAAATTACAATAATAACTCAAGTATTCCATGTTTAATAGTAAACTAACACACAATAAAAATAATAATAATAACAATAATAATAATAATAATAATAATAATAATAATAATAATAATAATAATAGTAATAATAATAATAAAAGAACACTACTTTGAAAAGGGGGGTGAGGATGAACGATGATGCTGATGATGGAACGATGATGCTGATGATGCTGCCGTGGAGAAGGTGTGCCATGGAGAAGGTGTGCCGTGGAGGGGGTGAGATGGTGTTAGATGTTGATGAAATAAGAAGATGAGGTTGATGGTGCTGCCGAGGGATAGAAGAAGGGGGCTGATGATGGTCAAGATGAGATGGACAGGTTGAGAGAGCTTATGGCATATGATGATGGATGATGATGTGTGATGGTGATGTTGCGTGGAGAAGGTGATGAAGAAGATGTGGTGGTGTTTTTGGATTGAAGGCTGCGTGTTTTATTATGAGGAAGAAGGGGGCGTGAAGGTTGAAAGGGATGATGATAGGCGTGGGATATTTTTTTGGAGGGGGTCGATTGCCGTGATACTTTGAGGGGAAGATGATGAGAAGTGAAGATGATGGGGATGAATGCATGGAGATGAAGATGGAGATAGAGAAGAAAGAGGGGGTGGCGTGAGTAGAGAAGAAGGAGATGGTGGTGTGATAATGGTTATGCTTGAGGGTTGGTATTGTGGGTTTATATATAGGGAGTGAGGGAGGCTAGGTTTTATATTAGGGTTTCCTTCATCTCTTCTTTAGATTTCTTCTTCCCCAAGATTCGTAGCTTTATTTCAACTCTTGAAAACCTAGTCCAATTAAATAATCATGGAAATAATATTTTTCATAAATTATTATTGAACCGTCTTGTAACCAAGTGTGTAAAACCTGAGATTCTACAGCCTCTCTTCTCCTCTTTATTAAATTAATACTATCCTTGAAAAATATATAAAACAAATCAAATTAAACTAAATAATATATATAATATACTCAAAATAATTATAAAAATAATGCATGAATTATGACTTAACAAATTCCCCCACACTTAGACTTTGGACATCCTCGTGCAAAGAAAATTTAGAATCTACCTAAAAACTTACCCTCTTTCCTTCTTACAAAGTCATGCATAACTGTGATGTTCATATTAGGCTTTGGCTTGCTTTAGAAAAACAGTTTTACTAAATTAATTAGTTTTTTCCTTCCATAAGTGAACACCAATTAAACATCCAACTATCCTCAAAGAGTTTATTCATCGGCCTCACAACATTTTCATAATGAAGTAACAAGATCAATAATTATCCATCTATTTTTTGATTATGCATACACCAATCAAGAGGTCGAAAAAGAATTTAAGATGGAAAAATTTGGGTGTGGTCTGGCTATAGAGACAATTGAACTAGGTTGAATAACTTCATTAAATTTGATCCTAAACTTGCCTTGTATTAATTTTTTTCTTCTTCTTTTGTTCAAATTCCAATTGCGCACATATTCGAGGCCCGTATAGGGTCTTAGAATTTAAACACTCCCTGTCTCTCACTCACCCGAATAGCAGTGCTGGAGCAATTAATTCATTCTCATCTTATTATTTCTTTATTTTATTGGCTCATTAGTATGGGAAGCAAGCTTTCCAGTGGCAGTATTGCCTCAAAGGGTAACACCCAGTAGCGCATGCCTCAAAGGAGTAATTGTCATTCTCTACTTTGACTTTCTTTTCTCTTTTATTTCTTTTTCATAGATGAAAAATAGACAAGTAAAATCACAATTTTAATGAGTTATTCAACTAATTCAATAGTCTAGGAGATGGGTTAGGTCATTTTATTGCATCTGAGCTGGATATATTACATGACTAAATAAGATGGATAATCAAGAGAGTTACTCATTAAAAAGATGTATGAGGATCAACTCAAACTTCTCTAAAGGACAACGATCATGCTTAGAAGTCTTTACTTATAAAAGAATAAACTACAAAATAGCTAATAAAACAAAAAAAAATTCTAACCAAGCAAGCCTAGCATAAACTCATATCATGCATTATTTATAAGAAAAGAATTTTTTGTTTTTTCGATTTTCTACTTTTTTTTTCTAAGAATAAAAACTGTAGGAACTAAATGCAGGATGCATCCCCCCACACTTAATTCATGCATTGTCCCTAATGCATGCAAAGAGAAAGAAATAATGAAAACAAAAGCAAAATTAAATAGGAACTTCTCTAAAAACGTTGGGTTGTCTCCCAACCAACGCCTTTGTTTATAGTCGTTAGGCTCGACTTCATGAAACTCCTGGATCCTCTAATTGGATCTCTTCCAGTAACTCATCATTAATCTGGTGAGGAACTTTTTGAAACTCAACATGATCAAAACTCTTAGTAAGCACAGTCAAAAATTTATCCTCATTGGACAATTCATAAATATCTTGGGGGCAATTCAGCAATAACATCAAGTGCATATACGTAACTCACATCAGCAGGGAATCTCATGGCATCAAAAATATTAAATTTAATCACTTCACCATCAAATTCCATGGTTAATGCTCCTTCATGTACATCAATTTTAGTCCTAGCTGTTTTCGAAAATGGCTTGCCCAGCAAGATGGGAATATCATGGCATGCATTGCCTATGTTCAGCACATAAAAATCAGCAGGAAACACCAATTCATTCACTTTAACCAAAACATCCTCTAACACTCCATCAGGATAAGTGTTGCTCCTATCAGCTAATTGAATCACTATGCCAGTTTTCTTTAATTCGCCTAGGTTCAGTTTGTCATAAACAGATCTAGGCATAACATTAATAGAGGCACCTAAATCAAGCATAGCTTTATCAAAGCCAAGGTTTCCTATTTCGCAAGGAACAGAAAACACACTAGGGTCTTGACACTTAGGGGGAAGTTTTCTTTGAAAAACAGCAGACACATTTTCCCCCACACTTACCTTTTCATTCCCTACTAATTTTCTTTTAGTAGTACATAATTCTTTCAAGAATTTAGCATAACGAGGCACCTATTTAATGGCATCAAGGAAAGGTATGTTGATCTCTACCTTCCTAAATGCCTCTAAGATATCTTGGTTAGCCTCATTTATCTTAGAAGTAGGGTTTCTAAATCTACTAGGAAATGGTGGAATTGGCTTATAAGGCTCCCTTTTCTTCTCTCCTATTTCCTTAGTAGTTTGATTAGAATTTGTGTCTAACCCTGGTTCAGTCCCCTTGACCTCTAATTCAGGCTCAACCTCTCTACTCTTCATAGGCTCTTGTAACTCTTTCCCACTCCTAAGTGTTATGGCACTAACATTCTCCTTAGGGTTAGGGTAAGGCTGAGATGAAAACCTATTTTGCATTTGAGCTTGCAAGTTGCTAACTATGATATCAGTTGCAGTTTGTCTCTCTTGCACTTGCTTAAGAGTTGTTTCTATACTCTTGAACCTATCATCCATTTTCTTGAGGACTTGTTCTAGGAGGAGATTAGTCCTATCCTGATTAGAAGATTGACGAGATGTTTGGTCAAATCCAGGTGGATTGGTTTGAGGGCCATACCTAAGATTAGGGTGGTCTCTCCATCCTTCATTATAAGTATTTGAATAGGGGTCATACCTCCTTTGATTTTGGTTAGACTAAAGAGCATTAACGCTACCTTCTTGTAGAGTAGGACATGCATCAGTTGGGTGCCCCTCTAGACAACAAATACCACACACTACTGCATTTTGAATACCCCCAGTAACAATCTTATTTAACATAGCAGTAATATAAGATAACTGATTTTCTACATATGAACTAGAACCAATCTCATTGACCCTTTTGACTTGTGACTCCCTAGCACCAAACTGCCTTGTATTTTGGGCCATTAGATTAAATAAATTTCTAGCCTCTGCTGGCGTTTTATTAACTAGAGCCCCACCACTAGCAGCATCAACCATATTACGGTCCATAGGAAGTAAACCCTCATAAAAATATTGAATCAATAGCTGTTCAGTTATTTGATGTTGGGGACAACTAGCACATAGTTTATTAAATCTTTCCCAGTACTCACAAAAAGTTTCCCTATTCATTTGTTTGATTCCACATATATCTTTCCTAATAGATCCAATACGGGATGCAGGAAAAAACATTTCTAAAAATGATTTATGCAATGCAGTCCATGTAGAGAATGATCCAGCAGGCATATAATATAACCAGTCCTTAGCATTACCAAACAAAAAAAAAGGAAAGGCCCTTAGTCTAATTTGGTCCTCAAGAATTCCTTCAGGCACCATAGCAGAACAAGTAATAAGGAATTCACTAATGTGTCTATAGGGGTCCTCTCCAGCCAATCCATGAAACTTAGGTAATAAATTAATAAATCCTGAGTTTAATTTCAAAGGCTTATCTAAAACAGCATAGGTAATGGACATGGGTTGAGTTTCTAAGTTAGGAGCAGCAAGTTCTCGAAGAGTAGACATGCTTACCTCTTTAAGCTTGAGACTTACTGGCAATCTGCAAAAAAATTAAAATAAAAACAGAACAATAAAAGTAGTAAAATTAAATAGAAGTAAACTAGCAATTTAATTTTCTTTCCCCGGCAACGGCGCCAAAATTTGTAAAGCCTGTCGAGGGCTACAAATTTAAGCACTACTTCGGTTATTATATATATTTTTATAGCATAGGAAAGTAGGGATCGATCCATGAGAAAAGATTGCTTTAAGTGGCTAGTTTGATTCTAAATAATTTTACTAATCAACTTGTTAAGTCTAATTTTAATAATTCTAAAACAATTAAAACCTAACGAATAAAAATATAGAAAAATACCCAATGATGCTCCTAAACACTCTAGGTCAGATTCGAGAAATAAAACAGTAAGAATATTCCCTAAATAATTCAGAGAAATAAAAATAGATTGATAATCCAATATTCAACTAAAAATTAAAAACAGAAATTATCAAACAGAAAATTAATGTTAAAAATCACAATCAGTAACCTAAATTGAAAATCTTATATTTGACAAATTTATAACTCCAGAATAATGTCTGATTTATTTTAGAAAAATTAAATCAGAAATTTACTGCATGATAATCAACAGAAAATTAATTCTGAAGTTAAAAAGAAAATAATCTGCATAAATAAAAATACAAAAATAATTAAGAAAATTACCCTAATTATAGGACACAAATTTCTGGACCTAAAAATACCTAATAGTCATAAATTAAAATTTAAAACCGAAATTTTCAGAATTAATTGCCTGAAAACCTGCACATATCAATTTCACAGAATAATTCTCAAATATTATCAAATAAATTCCAAAAATCACGAAATTGAATATGAGAAGACTAGGACACTTTATAAACCTTAGGAGTTAATAAAAATCAAAAAAGAATGAAAATAACTATTTTTAGTTTAAATTCTAACAAACCGGTAATTAAATACTAAAACTGAATATAAATCAAACTAAAATTATAACCACTGTAAAAATCAAAATCTAAACTATCTTAAATTACCTAGACACTCCTAAAAGGCTATACTTTGGGGGGGGGTTGATTGGAATAATATTGAAGCTAATAAAAATAGAATAAAAACTAACAAACTAATCAAATTAACTCTAATCAACAAATAATACTCAAAAGTTATCAAATTTATGAAGAATACTTAGTATAATCTCAATCCACCATGAAAATTAATATTTATCATTAACACAAAACTTAATTTCATTCATGAGTTAAACTGTAGAAGATATCCACCAGCGGTTCTTCCCCGTTTTTCCTTATATTCTAGTTTACTTAGGTCCAACCTTAATATAAACCCTACTAATTTGATAACCTTTACACCAGCGCAAAAATTTAACCAAATTAGAGCATTACGTATTAGAAAAACATCATTTAATACTTTGTAACCAATTTATCAGCAAATCGATTTAACAAAGATCTAAAGCGATTACCTAATTAAAAGAGATGGGTTTGAGCCATCCATGATTAATTAGGGTGATACCTAGGCCTAAAAGACTATAAATTTTACGTATTATAGTCTTCTAATCTATCAATCGAAATCGTATTAAACTAACTAGCATGCATTCTAATTAATTTAAAACGAATATCGTAAACGATAAACGCTAATCGCTATAGAATCATGAATATGAATCAACTAGGCAATAAAGTATAAGACTTGTTTCAAAATAGTAAATTTAGCATGGCTTCAAGAAGATTATGCTAAGTATAAAAAAAATTACTCACTCATATAAAAAAAAATAAAATTACAATAATAACTCAAGTATTCCATGTTTAATAGTAAACTAACACACAAAATAATAATAATAATAATAATAATAATAATAATAATAATAATAATAATAA
>JACYFF010031954.1:29070209-29083939 GCA_017589665.1 Selenicereus undatus | reverse complement strand
AATAATAATAATAATAATAATAATAATAATAATAATAATAATAATAAAAGAACACTACTTTGAAAAGGGGGGTGAGGATGAACGATGATGCTGATGATGGAACGATGATGCTGATGATGCTGCCGTGGAGAAGGTGTGCCGTGGAGGGGTGAGATGGTGTTAAATGTTGATGAAAGAAGAAGATGAGGTTGATGGTGCTGCGGAGGGATAGAAGAAGGGGGCTGATGATGGTCAAGATGAGATGGACAGGTTGAGAGAGCTTATGGCATATGATGATGGATGATGATGTGTGATGGTGATGTTGCGTGGAGAAGGTGATGAAGAAGATGTGGTGGTGTTTTTGGATTGAAGGTTGTGTGTTTTATTATGAGGAAGAAGGGGGCGTGAAGGTTGAAAGGGATGATGATAGGCGTGGGATATTTTTTTGGAGGGGGTCGATTGTCGTGATACTTTGAGGGGAAGATGATGAGAAGTGAAGATGATGGGGATGAATGCATGGAGATGAAGATGGAGATAGAGAAGAAAGAGGGGGTGGCATGAGTAGAGAAGAAGGAGATGGTGGCGTGATAATGGTTATGCTTGAGGGTTGGTATTGTGGGTTTATATATAGGGATTAAGGGAGGCTAGGTTGTATATTAGGGTTTCCTTCATCTCTTCTTTAGATTTCTTCTTCCCCAAGATTCGTAGCTTTATTTCAACTCTTGAAACCTTAGTCCAATTAAATAATCATGGAAATAATATTTTTCATAAATTATTATTGGACCGTCTTGTAACCAAGTGTGTAAAACCCGAGCTTCTATGGCCTCTCTTCTTCTCTTTATTAAATTAATACTATCCTTGAAAAATATATAAAACAAATCAAATTAAACTAAATAATATATATAATATACTCAAAATAATTATAAAAATAATGCATGAATTATGACTTAACACAAGGCAACGCCGCCTGTAGTTATTGCCCGTCTCAAGCATAACTGCTTCATAACCGCAGTTGCAATAATACTTTGCGCTGTTGTTGCAGTCACTCCGACTTGATCCCAATCCTCAGATGTTTGAGTGGTGGACATTCTTCTTGATGGGCCAGCCATGTTAACTGCCACTTTCGGAGGGCAACGTGCACTATATTACCAACCCCAACTACTCCCTCCTCCCCCACTTGTCTTTTATAAAGCAAACATAGTTTACTTGAAGGCAATTAAGAACTGAGGCGGTCATTATATCCAACCACACCAACTCCATCTGTTGTACATTGAATTCTTATACGGAGTGGTTGGGCACCTTAAATGTTATACTTTAGTGGCATGTACACTATTTACTAAGTTCCACTATATGTGACAAAACCAACCATGCTAAACCACAAACATGTTCGCGGTACAAAGGTGTGAAGGCACTCGAACTACAACTTCCTCACCTCCGTGGACGTTAGTGGTGCTCTTGCTTGTAGAACACGTCTTCTTACACCCGCCCTGTATCAAATTCTATCCGTTAACCAACATCATTTCACTGTACACAGCGAGCATTGATGAGGTTTACAATTTGAGTGCGGTTCCTTACCAGGGCGTGACGTTAATTCCGCCACCTACTTCCACACTGGGCAACACAATAAGGGTTACTCGCTGATTTCAATTACTAGACCCCTTCACAATCAAATAAGGACCACACATTTTGTTGGCGACATGCACGCCATAAATATGAAATTGGCGTACGATTGACCGTGAAAACTTTGCACCCTCACCATTTTCTCCCACCACACATCCCACCCATCCATTACGTTGCGGTATGCCCGTCCATAGGAATGTACCCACCTTTGCGCCAACAAATGGCTGGGTCGAAGGAACGCAATTCATTCGCATCGACAACGTAACGTTGAAGTCCTTTATGGACTTCCCGGTATGTTGTTGGGCGCACTTCAAGCTGGCTCCCATCAACGGTTGCACAGAGCCCATCGGTTTCGTACGAGGAGTTTATCTTCTATGCGATTCATCAAAAGTCTTCTTCATCCCCCATCGGTTCTATGTGCACCGCATCACTTTTGTCTTGATAGTATGATTACGTCACCCACTTGCATACCTCTCACTATCAGACATGTCCTACCAGTGTGTTTGTGTGACACGTATTACTGGCATGTGAACATGTGTGTCAGTTCCCCATGGGGTTACTGATTGTAGAGCATGGTTTACCATGATGAACATTTGTCTTCTGTCGGTAAACAAGCAAGGTTACCTGGCCCCATTGAACATGCAACACTTTGCTTGACCATTAAAATAAAAACAGGGGTGCGGTTGTGCTCACAGCTGTAAACCCACTATGAGCATAATACAAGCAACCAGGATTGCAGTATGTCAGTTCCCCATTAGTTTATCGGTTGAAAAGCATGATTTACCACGGTGAACATCTGTCTTCTGATGGGTAAACATGCTAGGTTATGTGCCCGTAGTTAACATTCAATAATTTATGTAAACAATAAAATACAAATACGGATGGGGGTGTGGTCATAACTGTCAACCCAGTATGAGCATAATACAAACAACTATGGTTGCAGTTTGTCAGTTCCCCCTGGCTTACCGGTTGCAGAGCATGATTTGCGGATGAACATATGTCTTCTAATCAGTAAACATGTCAGGTTACGTGCCTGCACTTAACATGCAACAATTTACTTGAACATTAAAATATAAACAAGGGTGGAGGTGTGGTCGTAGTTGTGAACCCAGTATGAGTAGTATACAAACAACCAAGGTTGCAGTCTATTAGTTCCCTGTGGGTTACCGGTTGCAGAGCATGGTTTATCATGGTGAACATCTGTCTTCTAATCGTTAAAAATGCCATGTTACCTGTCCGCACTGAACACGCAAAACTGCACTTCATCGTTACAATATAAACAGGGGTGGGGGTGGGATCACAGCTGATAACCCAGTATGAGCACATTACATAGTGTATACCACTGTCTGGAACGATGTCTGAGTCATTTTAATGTTACGGGGATTAACTTGTCTGTGAATTACGGAAAACTCTAGAATGCAACCTCAACTACTTCAATGGCTTGGAACGTACGAACCATCCAACAAATCTTCAACCTCCACAACATCGCCTTCATAGCTAGCATCAAAGTCAGCACAGGGATTGCGACAGGTGCGCCTTGTGTATCCAACTTCACCGCATTTGGAACACCTGTATGACTTTGTCCCCTGCGTTTGTAACTCCCTACGCTTAGACGGTGGCCAACCCAGCTGTCTCCAATTGGTAGGGGGTAATATGCAGTAGTCATAGTCATCATCAAGGTGATCCCCACCAACGACCTGCCCCGTCTTCCTATCAACTGTTCCCATGTCGTGTGTCTCCATCGGGTGCACCAGTTGGTTGTATATGATTTGTTAGGTCGCAGTCTTATAAATTGGGTGCACGCAGTCATACACCCATAAGTTAGCCTTAGCTATCACAACCAACACATGATAGCACGGAATACCGTACATTTGCCACAGCCTACACGTGCAAGTCTGTTATCCCAACCTCACCACTAACTTATGACTGTTGCTAAGGTCCACACTGTATTCACCTAACATCAAACTGTAGCACTCCAAAGCTGCAATACAACCCATCTTTTTGTAAGTGTCAGCCACCTTCTTCTCGATTCTCTCCCCCACCCCATTCTTCCACTTCAAAATGCCCTGCTTGTGCTTGTCCATCTTCTTCCCATGCTTCTACAAGTGGCCATTCACAAGCGACAGCACGGGCATAGAGCACAGTCATCTCATCCAATTGTTCCAGCTTTCTATAACATTGTTGTTCATTCTGCCCCACCTCTCCTTCCCAAACTTCAAAACAGCCCACTATTCTGGCTCATTGTCATCCACCCAAGCTCCAAGCTCCAAGCTCTGACTTGTAGCACCTCAACTCCTTTAATGCAACATTGTACTCCGCCGCAGTTGGAGTATATGCAACTCTATATCTGCTTTGTTGCTTCTTTTCGGATACCATGCTTCACTGACTCCTTCAAAAAATTCTCCGTCTGGTGACATAGGCAGTAGTTGTGGTACTTCTTACCACATACTTGCGCCATGATAGCGACTATGGAGGGTTCCTGTCGAACATGATCACCGACTTAAGACCACCCAAGCACTCCATAACTATTTGTAAGAACCAAACCCACTCCTCAATTTTCTCACCACATACTATGCCATATGCAAAATTGAAGAGGTGGTTGTCTGCATCCAATGCACAACCACCAAGCAGTGTCCCTTTGTAAGGTCCACTCATATGACAGCTGTCCACAAATAGTATCATCCTGCAACAGAGTTTGAACCCGTTCATATTAGCGGCATACGCCACAAACATCCTCGTAAACCTCGAACCCTAAACCTCATAGAAAGCTACTGACCTCGAGTTTGCTTTGACTATGGCACACATCCACGGGAGCAATTTGTAGTGATCAACTAGCCTCCCAAGCACTATCATGCTCATAAACTCCCTTGCCGTCCATGACTGCATGTATATCAACCAAATCTCTAACTCCAACTTCATATCTTACATAATGTCCCTCTGTGAATAATTCAGACACTACCTCACCTTACCCTCAATCAAGTGTGCAACCAGTTCGGCTCTAACACGTTCTCTCCCTTAAATAGCCATCTGACATAACTCCCGACACTGTGTTTATGCTGTCATACGAAATCTTTTATCGACATAACCTGCTTGTTCTGCCCACCTTGGACACATATGTAGAAAGGACAGTCGGTTGCATTGCACTCGACCACAATTCTTTGTTTACAATTTCGCTTAAACCAATGATTGAAGTGGTTCACGATTGTAAACTTGCAGATGACTTGCTAAAATGCTTCAGCTGATTGGAAGATCTACCCTTCTCCCCTAGTTAACTTTTTCCATATGCTCAACTTACGGTAATAGCTTTGTGCTTGTAGACCTAACCGTGGCCACACGCTTTTATTACCGTTACTCCTTTCATCAAGACCCTAACTTTGCTGTCTTCTTCCCCTCCTTCTACCGCTGCCTCATCGTCACCCATATCCTCAGATGCAATGGATATTTCATCATCAACAGACAACTCAATTATTTCCCCACCAAGTCTTAGCCTGGTTTGCGGGTGATCACCAATGCATCCGCCGCCCATTTCACTCACAACCACCTTGCAAATTCTAAAACAAAAGGCAAACATGTTAACAAGTTGTTCTCATAACTCACATTCAGCTATGTCGTTCATCATACCAATGTTCACATGTTACACACTTTTTTAGAGCTGCTCCTTAGCGGCCCTCTTTGACCATATCATCCCTATCCTTGCCGCTTCTCCCACAGCTGACGCCATGATCATAGCTACACGTTTGCCCTTTGCGTGATGCAGCTGCCCTCTGTGTGTACCTCTTCAGCCCATCACTGTCGCCCACATAGAAATACTCGTGCTCGTCATTCCCCTTCAAAAACATCCTCACATCAGCATGCCCCTCCACTTCCATTACCATCCCCCAGTCGTACTTCAAATTGTACCATAATTTTTGCGCAGTCAAATCATTGCATGTAATCTCAGTCACCATTCTTCGCACCTCCTCCATCCCCATCCCTTCTTTCGGCACGATACACTTTGTTAAAACCCCTATATATGCTACTTTTCCATCTCCCCCATCGTCCAACTCGCCCACCACAACACATAAACAACCACGTGTCTCCCGCCACCACTACCTCCCACAACAACACCATCTCCATCCATTTGTACCAGACGTTGTAACACCGACTACGATGCCACTCTATCCGTTCACCACCTTCCCAATCACCCTACGCGTCATACAATAAGAGATTTTCATCGGCGCCATCAATAATGCATCGACCACTACATACAAGTACATAATAAGAGTCCCTAACACCACTGCTCTCTGTTTACCTATTCAGTACACTATGTCTACTGTCACGGGTAAAAATTCGGCCAACTTTTCGCCCGGATTCACACCGTGCGCTGGTCAAGTCCACAACTCAACCCAACCTACTCACAGCCTGATAAAGAGGTTTACACGATTTAATTAAATTCATGCAAAGAACACAAGACAATAATCCGACACCGCAGCACTCTTTAGTGATCACGGGACTTTAACGATTACAAAGCAATTCACTAGAAATTACAAGTAAAACCCACAAATTGCCCACTACAAGCGTGCCCGCCAAAACACAAGGGATTAGGCAGATTTATAGGGGGAAATGGGAGAAGGTTGCCCCTTATAACCATGTGAGGAGGTGTGTCTCTTTGCTAAGGGGGTGCGTCTCTTCCAAAGAGTCGCATCTCCGTACAAAAACTGGCTGCGCATCTTTCTCCCATGTGCTGCACTTGTAATACACGAAGAGGCACGAGTGAACAGGTGCGTCTCTTGACACACCAACCGCCAACTAACCGCCACTTGCAACCACCATGCCCAAGGGGCATGTCCCTTCGGCCAGCCCTCACACGGCTGCTAAGGGACGCCTCCAAAGGGCATGTCCCTTGGGGGCGTAACCATCCAGCTGGGATGGGCACCTAGCAGGCAGCCCACGACTGCCTAACTAGCGCCACATCCAGCTACGGTGCTGCCCAGCTAGGTAGCTCCACTAGCTCCCCAACTCGGTCGTCTAAGTCAGGAGCTCCCACAGCTCAACCAACTAGTCCACTGTGAACTTCCAATTGAGAATATACTCAAGCTGAGTCCCGTTAGCTCATTCAAGCTAAGTCTAAAGCAAAGTCTCCCCGAGACTTTAGCTACGACTTTAACATTTCATAGCTTATCGAACACATCGACATAGCTTGCGGAATTCACCGTGAGCCAAGTCCAATTCCACATGGACATAGACGAAGGATCGCACCCTTGTCTCACCGAGTAATCCAACCCGGTATGCTGCGTACTTTATCTCGGCTCACTTCGAGAGTACAACTAGCATGATTCGCACCACCATAGGCACTGGATGTTGTCGCACAACACTCAAGTTATTCGTACCACAATAGGTACTGGACGATGTCGCACACCCAAGTTATTCGCACTAACAAAGTGCTGGACGTCATTGCACAAAGCCCAAGCATTCAACATGCCTAGCATAACCATAGGTGCTTGGTGTCATCGCACAACACCAATGGTCATCTTATTCATGCCCTTGGGACTAACACTCACTCATTGTCCCATTGAGGAATCCACCTCGACAGTGCTCCATGTGACCTAGTCACAATCAAGAGCTATCATGCGTGACCCAGTCACGACCAAGGGATATGTCCTGCATGACCTAGTCATGACTCACGGACAATGCCAATCGCATTGGTAAGCTGGGCACAAAAATGACCAAGGGGCAAACAACCCCATCCTTGTCATGACGCAGTCAAGACAAACAAAGTGGGATGCCAAGCCACGATTGACTAGCGAGGGGTCTTACAAACCACCCCCACTAGAAGAACTTGATGCCCTCATCAAGTAATCCCGAATATATTCCTCGAATTGCGAAAGATTTACATCCCTCTCCTAAGTAGGCTCAGCCTCTAATTGTCCCTTCCACGGGACCAAGAATTCAACCCTTCGGTTTTTCTTACTCTGGTCCTTTACTCGCCTATCGAGGATCCGTTCCATATCCTTGTTATACTGATGACAGACTGTGGGAGGATTTCTACGCATAGGT
Source organism: Selenicereus undatus (assembly GCA_017589665.1). Lineage (NCBI taxonomy): Eukaryota > Viridiplantae > Streptophyta > Magnoliopsida > Caryophyllales > Cactaceae > Selenicereus > Selenicereus undatus. The sequence goes on along the minus strand of JACYFF010031954.1, from coordinate 29,076,304 downwards.
GGATGAAGCCCGTTCAAGTCAGGGAAGTACGACTTGAGAAAACTAACACGAAAAGTAGGGTGTACCTTTAATCTTTCCAGCAATTCCAGGCGATAAGCCACCCGACTTATCCTTTGTAGAACCTTAAAAGGTCCCTCATATTCGGGATTAAAGATAGTTGTGTAGTCTTACTGTTGATCCGTTTCCAGATCTGGGGAGTCAGTTTTATCAAAACTCAATTTCCTACATCAAACTTAAGAGCCCTCCTCTTGAGGTCCCTATACTTCTTTACGCAGTGAGCAGCCTTCTCTAGGCTATCTCTTACCTCCTCCATCATTTCTTGCTTATTAACGACAAAGCGGTGTGCCCTTGGGCAAACAACGTCTTTGTTATACTTAGCAACCTCATGTGGAGTTAGCGGTTGCCATCCCATGGCCAACTCAAAGGGACTAAAGCTGGTAGCACTGCTCTTCTGCAAATTATAGCAGAATTTGGGCGGTATCCAGGAGTTCGAACCAGTTAAGTTGAGAAGCCGTCACATAGTGACGCAGATACACCTCAAGTAGAGAGTTAATCCTCTCCGTTTGACCATCGGTTTGGGGGTGATTAGCCATGGAAAACATCAACTCGGATCCCATCAAATTAAAGGGTACTGTCCAAAACCGACCGATGAAGCAAGTGTCACGATCATTGATGATGTCTTCTGGCAAGGCGAAGTACCTTACCACGTGAGTGTGAAACAACTTTGCTGCGATCTCGGCAGGACAAGCACCTGGTGTTGCCGCAAACACTACATACTTAGAGAAGCGATCAACAACAACCATGATCGACTTACACCCATTAGCACCTGAAAAGCCCGGGATGAAGTCCATCGAGGATGATTGCCAAGGCCTCTCTGGAGTCGACAGAGGTTGAAGAAGCCTCGCTTCTTTCTTCCTCTTGGTTTTATCAAGTTGACAAACCATGCATAACTTAACATAGGCTTCGACCTCCCTTTCCATCTTAGGCCAGTAGTAACTTCTAGCCAACAAAGCTACGGTTCTCTCCCGTCCTGGGTGACCAGCTCATCTGGCATCATGAACTTCTTGCAGAAGCTCATGCTGTAACTATCCAGCGAGTACGTAAAGCCTACGACCCCATGCGAAAAGCAATTCATTCTCCAACTAATACCATCGCACGGTACCATTGAGAACTTGCTGATGCAAACGCTGTTACATAGTGTCTTCCTTGGACTGCTCTAGCACCATTGTTGCAAAGTCAGTCTCAATTTTAGACAATGAGGCTAACATAACCGTCGCCGAAGCTATCATCTTTCGATTGATTGCATCTGGGACTAAGTTATGCCTCCAAGGTTTATACTCCCACACGAAGTCATATTCCTGGAGAAATTCCTGCCAACGAGCATGTTTTAGAGACAACTTCTTCTGGGTCTGAAAGTAGGTGTTAGCTATGTTGTTCGTTTTCACAACGAACTTCTATCCCAACAACTAATGTCACCAAACTCAAAGACAACAACCATGATCGACTTACACTCAATTCGGCACCATGAAGCTTCCTTCCCTCGAAAGCAATGGGGTGTCCCTCTTGGACCAATACCCCTCCGATCGCTTTATCAGAAGCGTCGGTATGAACCCCAAAGGTTTATCAAACTCAGGCAATCTTAAGACTGGCTTCGAGGCTATCTTAGCCTTAAGTTCCTCAAATGCCGCCTGACAAGTGGCTTCCCATCCCCACTTTTGATCCTTTTTCAAGTGATCAGTAAAGGGTGCCACCCTCCTAGAGTAGCCTTGGATGAACTTTCAGTAGTAATTGGCCAACCCTAGGAAAGACCTTAATTCAGAAACTGACTTGGGTCTAGGCCAATCCATGATTGTCTTTACCTTCCTTAGGTCTATTCGTACAAGACCTTTACTAATCTTATGCCCGAGAAACAATATCTTAGTTTGGGTAAACTCACATTTCTCCTTTTTGACAAACAACTTGTGTTGTGTTAGTTTCTCAAAGACTTTCCTTAGGTGGATAACAAGACTTTGTGAATAAATCACTATGTCATCGAGTTATACTACACGAAATTCATCAAGGAACTCCTAGAGTATATCATTCATCAAATTATAGAAAGTGGTTGGGGCCAGGAACTTATACGAGCCGTACATGGCGACACAAGTAGTCTTTGGCTTATCTCCTTCAGCAATCCTGACTTGCTAATACCCTGATCGCAAGTCTAATTTAGTGAAGTAAGTGCCTTCGACAAACGATCAAAGAGATCGTCGGTTCTTGGGATGGGGTACTTGTTCTTGATGGTTACCTTGTTCAAGGCACGATAGTCAATACACATGCGAAGGGAACCATCCGCCTTCCTTTGGAACAAGACCGAAGCACCAAATGGGGCCTTGGACGGTTGGATGAAATCGGCCTCCAATAACTCATTGAGTTGTTTCCGCAACTCAGCACGTTCGGAGGGGGACATCCTGTAAGGAGCTTGGGCCAGAGGTCTGGCTCCAGACTCTAATTCAATGGCATGATCCACAACCCTTCACTGGGGTAGTTGCTTGGGCAATTTTGGTGGCATCATGTCTTGAAACTCCTTAAGCACCGAAACCACTTCCCCTGGTATGTCCAAGGTCAGTTCGGGTTTGGTCTCTACCAAAACTGCAATAAAGGTTGGCGCCCCTTTCCAAGCACCTTGCTTGGCTTACATGGCCGACAAGAAGGGACATGTCCCTATCTCGCCCAAGGGGACCGCTTTCACAAATCATCGAGATCCTTCATCCCCAATTAGAATTCCACCAAGGTGGGGCATGACTATAACCTTTGCCTTCTTTAGGAATTCGTCCCCAAGGATGACTTCAAAGTCATCTAAGGTGATAGCCAAGAAATCCGCATTTCCTTTCCGGCCATGGAACCCCATCGTGACATCCTTAGCCACACCATGTGACCTTGAAGCCACAGCATTCACATATTTCATCATGGAATTGGAAGGAGATAGGTTTAAACTGAACCTCTTTGCCGTTTCCACTCGAATGAAATTATGAGTGGCTCTGGTATCCACCAAAGCCTTTACGTCATGATCGTTGATGCTGCATTGAACGTGCATTAACCCTTTGCTAAGTGTGACCCCTTTGGTTGAACCTCCGAGAGTGCCACACTTGGGGAAATTGTTTCCCTTTTCAGGGGTAATAATCCGATGGATCTCGTCAATGTCGTCTTTTATTTTTATAGAAGCAACTGGGTGTCTAAGAGGGCAATCTTGAGCGTAGTGAGGGTCGTGACAAACAAAACATCCACGAAAGTTTTAGGACTTTTTGCGAGGGTAAGTTGCTAATTTTCCTCCATTCATGCCCATACTCACGCAAGATTCTTTCCTCGCTCTTTTCCTTTTTATTTTGGGACAAGGGTCCTTAATTACCCAGTTCTCAACATTAGAAAGTTGCATCGATTGTTTGGATGCTTTACGTGCCATTTTTAATTAAATTATAGAGCAAAACCTGGCTCTAATACCAACTGTCACAGCATAAAAATTCAACCAACTTTTCGCACGGATTTACACCGTGCGACGATCAAGTCCATGACTTAACCCAACTTACTGACAACCTGATAAAGAGGTTTACACAATTTAATTAAATTCACGCAAAGAACACAGGACAATAATCCGACAAGGCACCACTCTTTATTGATCATAGGACTTTAAGGATTACAAAGCAATTCACTAGAAATTACAACAAGTAATACCCACGAATTGCCCACTACAAGCATGCCCCCCAAAACACAAGAGACTAGGCATATTTATAGGGGGAAATGGGAGACGGCCGCCCCTCACAACCATGTGAGGAGGTGTGTCTTTTCGCTAAGGGGTGCATCTCTTCTAAAGGGGCGCATCTCCCCACAAAAACCAGTTGTCCATCTTTCTCCGATGCGTTGCACTTGTAATCCATGAAGAGGCACGAGTAAGGGAGTTTGTCTCTTGACACACCAACTGCCAAGTAAGTGCCACCCATAACCACCAGTCGCAACCACCATGCCCAAGGGACATGTCCCTTCGGTCAACCCTCCCATGGCTGCCAAGGGACGCGCCTGTTGGGCAGGCGCCTTGCCAAGGGACGCCTCCAAGGGGCGTGTCTCTTGGAGGCGTTACCACCCAGTTGGGATGGCCACCCAGCGAGCAGCCCACGGCTGTCCAGCTGGTGCCACATCCAGCTGAGGTACTGCCCAGCTAGGTAGCTCCATTAGCTACCCAACTTGATTGTCTAAGTTAGAAGCTCCCACAGCTCGATCGACTATTCCACCATGAACTTCCAGCTGAGCATATACTCAAGCTGAGTCTCGTTAGCTCATTCAAGCTAAGTCCACGTTAGCTAAGCTAAGAAAAGTCTCCTCGAAACTACAACTACGACTTTAACATGCTATAGCTTACTGAACACATCAGCATAGCTTATGGAATCCACTGTGAGCCAAGTCCACTCCCACATGGACATAGATGAAGGGTCGCACCCTTGTCTCACTGAGTAATCCAACTTGGTATGTTGCGTACTTTATCTCGACTCACTTCGAGAGTACGACTAGCATGATTCACACCACCATAGGCACTGAATGTTGTCGTACAACACTCAAGTTATTCGTACCACAATAGGTACTGGACGATCTTGCACACCCAAGTTATGCGCACTAACAAAGTGCTGGACGTCGTTGCACAATGCCCTGGCATTCAACATGCCTAGCAACACCATAGATGCTTGGTGTCGTCGCACAACACCAATGGTCATCTTATTCGTGCCCTAGGACTAACGCTTACTCGTTGTCCCATCGAGGAATCAACCTCGATAGTGCTATGTGTGACCCAGTCACAACCGAGAGCTATCCCGTATGACCCAGTCACGGCCAAGGGATATGTTCTGCGTGACCCAATCAGGACTTATGAACAATGTCAATTGCATTGGCAAGTCGGGCGCATGAATGACCAAGGGGTAAACAACCATGTCCTTGTCAAAACCCAGTCAAGACAGGCAAAGTGGCATGCCAAGCCACGATCGACTAGCGAGGGGTCTTACGTCTACCATGGTGAACACCACATTCCCCCTCGTTCAACAGTGCGCCCCTCTAAGTCGGTGTAAGATTCAGCAACAACATCTTCCCCTCAGGAGAATAACACCCTATCCCATCCTCCTGCCCCCCCTGGCCACCCATGCAGTTGGGTTCACACAATTGCATTAATGATAGCCTGGTAAACCGTGACCAACAACATGTCACACATGTCACCCTAGCCATTTATCCTTCCTACGCCCTAATCCATGCACGAAAATGTCATTCCACATACCAAACTCTTAAAGTTGACAAAAATATTTCACATACCTGTTGTTTACCACTCTGGTTGCAGTCGTCGACCAACGTTAGATGCCCGAACCCTCCCCCCTCCAACTTAACGGTTGACCTCCGTTGTCAGGTATCCACCATCAGCAACCACTCCAAGCTCAACTCCAGCCTCCATCTGCACTTTCTGTCACCTACAATAATGTACCTTGCCTCACCCACCTCTGTACCCACAACCAAGCTTCCTTGAACAAATTGGGGCTAGATTTTCCTTAATTTTGAAGCACAAATGCTCACTACCACACAACCAAGATTGAGAGAGAGATTGAGAGAGAGAGAGAGAGAGAGAGAGAGAGCATCAACGAATTGCGCACAATCCCTCCACTTTGAGCCTTGCGTATGATGCAAGTGGTGTTGCTTCCAAGTTTTAATGGAGAGAGAAAGTGACACCATTAGGTAGAGAGAGGGAGTATATTTTTATTAAGTGTGTTTTCGTAATTTGACTTCTCTTCACTTTTTCACCAACTTGCATTTCCCTCCAAAAGCAACACCTTTTAGTTGCAAAAAAAATGGGCTAGCTGAAGGCCTGTTAATGTATGACCCACTTGTAATTTTCCCTTCTATTATTAAATATTGTCTATGTATATCAATGTATAATCATGGTCATCACTATTGAAATCAGAATTTGAACTCTTGTATAACACACTAATTCTTTTTGTTGCATAACAACAACAACAACAACAACAACAACAACAACAACAACAACAATAATAATAATAATAATAATAATAATAATAATAATAATAATAATA
>JACYFF010031954.1:29051188-29061202 GCA_017589665.1 Selenicereus undatus | reverse complement strand
CCCCCCCCCCCCACTTCCGGTATCCCTATCCGACGAAAAATCAAATTCCGTCGGAAATTTCTGGAAATTTCAAAAAAAATAATTTGCAAACGTTGTTCCCCAAATATACATTTACAACCTGCATATACAAATCAGGCCAACCAAATGTTGGCCGAGCCAAAACCACAACACGTGGTACACAAATCGCAACAACCATAACCACTACACGTGGTACACAAATCACAACAAACGTAACCACCACACGTGGTTACTTTTAGTCAATAAGTATAAATAAGGAACCACATCAAATGGACAATGTCATAGTACGAAGTACAATAATAAGCAACCAAAGCAATGCAACAAACGCAAGAGAAGATAACTGTTCAAATAATAAGTATCGAGGAGGAAGGGGAGGATCAAGGGACATGCTAGATGAGATAATCCCTGTAGTCATGAGGGCGTTCATCATACCCAGGGTTGCCGCCATCATCATCATCACCATCACCATCACCATCATCATCATCGTCGTCATCGTCATCATCGTCACAGGGTTACGGTTCAGGAGGAGGAGGAGGGACGTAAGGAGCAGCGTGGCGGTGTTGTCGATGGCGCATAGAAGGGCGTGGGCGAGATCCATACCCAGATGCTTGCTGAGCTCTCATAAACTCACGGAATGTATCTTTCAGACCAGATAATTCCAAAGTGAGTAAAGTCACTTTCTCTTCTAAGTGACGGTTTCTCTCTGCCATCGTACTGAGCTCGCTGTTTAGCTTGGTGATCGATGCTCGCACATCAGGGTCAGGATCACGGTCCCGGGATGTCGCTGTGGACTTCACCAGATGCTTCAGTTTGACCCCTTCTGATCCTAGCCCATACACACGGCCCTTTTTGTTGTAGTTAGCTTGCACCCACAACTCGGTTTCAGATGGGACTTCAGTTGGTTCGGAGCCAGGATCTGTGGAAGATTGCGAGTTTCGAATCTGTTCCCACTTCAATTGGTGCTCCGTCTGCAAAATAAGATTCCATAAATTTAGACATTCCAGACATAACATTCAATCGTGAACATACTGAGCTGATTTATTACGTAATCAAGAAACCATGCAGGTGACTTACCCATCTTTTTTCCGATTTTTTGTCCACCCATTTGTTAGCCGCGTCTACATGAGTGTCCTTGAAAAGTTTGAGGTCCGTAACGTCCCTATTAAGCTTCTTCGCCTACACAATAACAGAATACGTTAACGTATAGGAGGATGGCTGTAATTGGGTAAGGCGTTGGGAAAAATAAGTACAACAAATAATGAACCACGCACTTACCATGCGTCTTCTGTGCTCAGTAAATGGGACCGAACCATATCTATGCAAAGAAGGACCTAACCCGTCCTGCTCGTTGTTCCGGTTCTTCTTTGCCTGCGAACTCACCTTCAGAAATTTATCGGAAGCCCAATACTCCTGTAGCGACTTCCAAGTGCTGGCAGACAACCACAATGGTTGCTTCCTCCTCTTCCTCAACTCCCCGAATGTGTCCCTCAATCTACTTGCCCCTTTCTCCTCGAAGTTCCTCCGTATCTGGGCCGCATGCTCTGGAGCCCAACAGTAACACTTCTGCATGAACACAATTACATGCCACAAAATGTGATACCTGCTAACAATATGAATACATATATGTGTATATGTACATGAATGTATAAAGAATTGGGAGAACTCTTACCTTGAACTCACCAAACCACAAGTCCCGATGTTGTTTAGGCATTTTCCCCCATGTTGGCCATGGCTCAGGATATTTGCTCGTAAATATCCTTGTAATCTCTAACACAACATCGTACGGACAGAAACTAGCAAATTAAGAAAGAATGGATCCCGTCAGAAATTGCAAATTGATAATACAGTTGGTAAGACATAATTACTTACTCTTTGCCATCAGGTGCGATGAGTTGCTTATTTGTGCTACTTCCATGGCTAGAAGCATGTTCACTTTGTTCCTGACTCCTTTCTACAGATTGTTGTGGAATAATAGGTGGGTTCGGGATCATGTAACTGCCAGACATGTGTACCTGGGGATGGTGGGTGTCATGTGCTGGCTGAAGTGCATGGATGGAGTGGTGCGAGGGTCTGGGATAATGCGGTGGGGAACCTCAGGGATTTGATGTCGCTGAGGTTCCTCTTCGTGCTGACCGGTGGGGTCGTGTCGGTCTGCTCCCCGAGAACGCCCACGTCTAGCCCCACGGCCACGATATGTACCTGACATCTTAGAGACAAATATACAGAACGTAGTGATCAAATAATATGAGGAACAAATAATTAATAGCAATTGAAATTAACAACAAATTAAATGTCATAATTACAATGTCATACATGTCACGCGTACAATGTCATAAGTATCTGAACTAACAGCCTATACAATTTGGTTTTAGGTCACAATCAACTAATTTATCATTATCACTTTCATTCAGAGTCTTCAGTATCATCGTCAACATCATCCCACTCCTCCTCTTCACTTCTCTCAGCTGGATCGTCTTCGTTTACCTCCTCAATTTCTTCCTCCTCATTCAACAAAGTTGCAGGGAGCATGTCAGTTACTGCTGTCATGTGGGACACTTGTTCCTCTTGAAATGCAACTGGTAAAGTGAATTCATCATTCACTTTGTGTCTAGATTTGTTTGGAACGACAACTCACCAGTTACCTTTATCTCTTATTCCATTTGGGTATCTCATGTATACCACCTGCATTGCAGAGGCAGCAAATATGAATGGATCATATTTTTTGTATCTTCTTGTTGCATTAACCTCAACGAAGGGACATAGTTTGGGGCTACGTGTTCCTCGAGGGGTGTTATCAAACCAATCACACCTGAACAATGTACATTGTTTTAGTGGTTCTCCTAGATATTCAACACGAATAACTTCTTGAAGGATTCCATAATAATCATCCTCGAATCCACCTTCTCCGCTCCCTTTCACACAAACCCCACAATTGTAACTCTTTTTTCCTTCACACCTCTTCTGTGTTTGAAATAAGAATCCATTCACCCTAAATGCAGACCAGGTTGTGACCTTCCTCAAAGGAAGTTGAGCCAAATGGTACAGGTGTACCTGACGTTCATCAGTGAACATTTCAACAATGTCGACCTACAAGTATTTATGTTTAAACTCATAAGGTCGGGACCATTTGCTAGAAATAAGCTGTGATGAATTAGTACAGTTATTTCCAACGACGATGGCAAAATTAAAAAATCTTACTGCTTTCTTGAACCACCAAATAAACTCGGACTCTATGAGTGCATCTAACTCCACATCTGTGAAATTTGGGTTTCCTTGTAATTTTTGTTGCTTGAATAGTCTGTACAAGTCATTATTCACTGATTAGCACCATGTTTCAATGCATAAAATGGTATTCGTTCAATGCATGTGATGGATGCAATGGGTACTTTTTTTTGTAACTTACGCGATGTACGGTTCAACTTCATTACAATTCAACACAATATGAAGCTGTGCAGCGTTCATTTCTTCATCAGTTAGGTACCTCTGTGTCCGACTTCCCACAACAGTACCTTTCGTTTCGAAAACTGACAACATTGGCTCCCCTCCTGATGACTCCACATTGATTTCCTCATTTCGTCGACGTCTTGTGCGCATTGAAGGCACATTAGCGCCGAAGTAGAATGAAGAAAACTGTGATATCTCGAACACCAGATATGCTTCGGCCACTGACCCCTCAGGGGATGTTTTATTTCTAATTTTCTTCTTCAGCCACCCGAAGTACCTACAATAAAGTTCTGTGAGTGTGTGAAGTACACTTTAATTTTACATTTACATCTATCAAGAAATTTGTCATACGTATTTACCTTTCAAATGGATACATCCAGCGGTATTGCACTGGCCCCCCAAGGTATGCTTCTTCTGCCAAATGCACAGGTAAGTGCTCCATGACATTGAAGAACCCAGGAGGGAAAACTCTCTCTAATTTGCAAAGGATGATGCGTATATTGCGTTGCATTTCTTGTAACTTATCGACCTGTAACACTGTTGAGCAAATGTTTTTGAAGTACTCACTTAACTCAACAAGTGGTTCAAGTACATCGTCCGGTAGCGCACAAAATGCTATTGGCATTAGCGTCTGCAGGAACACATGACAGTCATGACTCTTCATGTTTTGGAACTTTGCAGCCTTCATATCTACGCAATTCCCAAAGTTGGAGCAATAAGCATCAGCCATTGTCAGCCGTTGGGCCCACTCACATACCCCCTTCCTTTTGTCCAAAGAAAGGACATACGAAGCCTTTGGCTTCAATGTCCTCTCGTTCACACCTCGTTCAACATTTAACTCCGCACGATCACACATGTCTGCCATGTCCAACCTCGCCTTCACATCATCTTTTGTTTTTCTCGGAACATCCATGACAGTGTTTATGATGTTGTCGCAGAAGTTTTTCTCTATATGCATAACATCCAAGTTGTGATGTAGCAACTGGTCTTTCCAATAAGGTAAATCCCAGAAGATGCTTCTCTTGGTCCAATTGTGAACATTTTCCTTGAAACCCGGGATGACAAAATCTCCATCCGTTGTTACTTTTGGAAGACTACACACCTCATTCCATAGTTCCTCGCCACTTCTCCTGGATGGAGGGCCCTCTTTCACCACTTTTCCCTTAGAGAACGCGGTGCGATTTTTCCGAAACGAATGATCTCGAGGCAGGAACCGACGATGACAGTCAAACCATGATGCTTTGCCCCCATGTTTAAAATGTGTCGCCCTCAACTGATCCATACAAACAGGGCAACTCAAAACACCATGAGTGCTCCATCTAGATAACATTCCGAGCGCGGGGAAATCATTCACTGTCCACATTAAGGCAGCTCTCATCAAGAAGTTTTGCCTCATGGAAATGTCATAAGTCTGGACACCATCCCACAGAGTTTGGAGCTCATCAATCAACGGTTGCAAGAACACATCTATTTTGTTCTTTGGATTTGACGGCCCCGGTATAATGCAAGTCAAGAACATATATGGCGTTGTCATGCACATATCTGGAGGAAGGTTGTAAGGTGTCACAACCACAGGCCACATGGAATAAGAACGACCAGATTGTGAGAAAGGGCTAAACCCATCAGCACACAAACCAAGCCTCACATTGCGAGGCTCAAAAGCAAAATCTGGGTATTCGCGATCAAAATGTTTCCACGCTTCCCCATCTGAAGGGTGACACAAAACACCATCCGCACGCCTATTGTTATAGTGCCACCTCATGTGCTCAGTTGTGCTTCTTAAGGCATAAAGGCGTTGCAGCCTTGGTATCAAAGGGAAGTAGAACATTTTTGCATATGATTTTAACTTCTTCCTATTATCGCCTGACTTAATCGGCTTCCATCTTGGCAAATCACAAAACTTGCAATTTTCAAGGGCCGAATCTTCCTTAAAGTAAAGCATGCATCCACCGCGACAACAATCAATCCTGTGCACATCTAAACCCAAACTTCGGACCTTCTTTTTCAACTCTGAGTAACTTTGGGGCACACGATTGTCTGGCGGGCAACTCTCATGCAGTAACTGCATCACCTCATTCATACAATTTTGCGGCATATTGTAATCAGATTTTATACTCATCAACCTCACAGCATTAGACAACTCAGTTTGGGTTGAACATCCCTCCCACAAAGGCGTCTGAGCAGTTTGAAGCATATCATAAAATGCCTAAGCTTCTGCATTTGGTTGCTTACTAACTTCAACCTCATTAGTAACAATGACATCGTTCACCATTGCTCCAACACAATCGACAAACGAGTTTGTGTTGTCGAAATCCATAGGACTTGTTGAAGCCATGTCATCATACAAGTTTTGTTGGTTACTAATGCCAACATTTGCATATTCAGTTGGTTATATCTCCCCATGAGATGTCCAATACCAATACCCCTTAACGAAGCCGTTTTGGTACAAGTGCAATTTCACATCATCAGGTGCCCTATATGCTCTGTTTCCACACTTCGCACAAGGACATCTATAATGCCCATTGTTAATGAACTCTGTTTGACCCCTTACAAATTGATCAAACATCTCCACTCCTTCTAAGAACTCCTGCCTATAAGATTTTCTCCCTAACATAAATCTTTCATACATCCACCTCCGATGGGGTGGTCCGCACATATTATCCATTGTTCATCATTGACAAAGTAAGCAGTACATTAATATTGGTTACTTTAACAATCGACGTATGCTGATAATTTTAATTCGTATACAAGTGAACGCATGATGGACTTCTCATTAAACTATTTCGTCATACGCTACGATTAACAGGATACCAACAAAAGCACATACATATTACGACAATGAAGTCAGGATATAAACCTGTCTCAATGTCTGAAGTGGAAGCCCAAAGCTGTGACATGCACACCGACAACAACGACATTCGTAGCAACAATAACGGATTTTTTCCCCTTCCACAATATGTTTTCTCTTACGACCCATTTCCTTCACATTAATAATCCACAAAAATCGATCTCATTAACACACAAATTCCAACAACACCCTTCCCTCAAATCGTACACAGCAACATCTACGCACAACTTCTTCACATTTAACGGAATAATATAACCTCATAGTTGCTTACTAATTGTTTTCTATCAATCCTCAACAATAAATACATTTCAACTCTAATTACGTTCAATGTCTATACGAACACATTCTTCACTTCACTACGATTAAGAACACCAACAAATTACTAATAATAGCACTTACCTAACAATTACATATTAATTTTCACACTAATTTCAATATATACAAACCATTGTCAACAATTTCACAAATATCACATAATCAATCCACTATAATTTACCGGACCGCATGCGACAATCCATACATTTCAAATTTTTCACAACAATCAAATTTCAAATATCACTCAATATAAATCTACCAATAAGTAATTACCACAAAACTATCAAAATTATCTCTTCAATTTCACAAACCTACAAAATATTTAGGTTTAAATACTTACTTGAAGATAACGGCGGGAATGTTGAGGTTGGCCGGCGGTGAAGAGGCGGCGGTGACGGTGGCGACGCCGGTGGGAGGCACCGGAGCTCGACAGCAGGGGTAGGCGGCAACCGGCGCCGGGGGAGGGGCGAAGGGGGGGCGAATTTGGAGAGAGGTCGCCGGTGAAGAGGAGGTGGTCGACGGCGGGGGAGGGGCACAGCACGACGGCGACCAGCGGGAGAGGGCTGACGACGGCGGTGACGCACGGCAACCGGCCGGGGAGGGGCGAAGGGGGGCGATTTTGGAGAGAGGAAGGAGAGAGAGTGAGTGCGAAAATATGCCCGAGTTCGGGCGTTTTTAAGAGCTGTCCGACGGACTAGTCCGTCGGCTCCGTTTTCCCGGCGGCCCTGTCCGTCGGACAAAGTCGTCCGACGACACGTCCGACGGACAGGGCCGCCGGAAAAAGGGGGCCGACGGATTAGTCCGCCGGTAAGGCCGTCGGCCACCTCGAAACCCACAAAATCAGGCGGTTTTTTTTCAAAAAACGTCGGCCGACGGCAATTTGCGCCAGAATTTCCGCCGGAGATTCCGGCGGAATATTCTGTCGGCCCAAAAAAGCACCGTTCGCGACTAGTTTTCAAAAAACCAAGGGGTCAACGGGTGTTTCGCCGAAATATCCGACGGCCTGACATCCGCCGGAAAAGGACCGGTTTTTAGTAGTGAACTCTATTTTGATTAGTATGCAGATTTATTTTGCAGCCATTGTGATTCTGCCTGAGTGATTCATATGGGCCCTCACTGACCAAGTCCTCAATCAGTAACATAACTAAAGATCACCCAAAAGAGAAATCTAAACAAGATCTTCTTATGTCAATCTAACAAAACCATGAAGGGATGACTAGAACCATCCAAAATCAAATCAACAAAATGATAAAGTTTCTCATCAAATCACGTCTTTTGTAAGCAAAGACACCACTAATCACAAAAAGCTAAAATTCTTGGAGACAGTTTTTGGAGGGCAAAACTGGCACCATATCATTTCATTCATTCATTAATATGTTCTCATATGCATCAAAGTTGATTTTTAAAAGAAATGGCTTTATACTGAAAATATAAAAGTAAGCTACAATATGGGGAAAGGGAGCCAATAGGGTGACACTAAACATTCAACAGAAAATAAATCATAGATCTAGAGAATTACAATCCCAAGTAAACTAAAAATTAAGTAACACATCCCTTCACTTTCTAGAGCCTTATGGAAAAATGCACTTGTAATTTAAAGATATCATCGCTTAGAAACTCTTCTTTGCTATGTTAACAATTCCCCCATGAGAGGAAACTAGGATTGGACAATTATAGTTCTCCCCCTAGGCAAATATCTAGACCTATCATGTGCTGGATTTTTCCAGACACTTCCTCTATTTTGATGCTATTTCTCTATCTATATCTCTAGAACTTTTGGTGTTATGAAAATTATATTACTAGAAAATAAACTCGTAGAAGGTTTCTACCCATACCCGTTATGTAATTTTTGAATATGGGTAAACGCCTCAAATGGCCAAGGAAAATCGAAGCTAGAAATAGACATTTCTAGGTAGTTTTGATAGTCTTGAAAAATTGGCATTATATATACTAAAGAGTGGCATTATGCCAAATATATCAACACCCTCATAGTGGACTCTTCAAGCTTTCCAAGTACACTTTTTCCATAATTTTTGGATGAGGACAACATGATAAATTAACAACGGAAAACTGGGCTAAAATTTAGATTTTGGGTCATTTTAGGTAAAGTGGGCTAATTGGGGCCTTGACTCCCTTTTTTATACTAATCACTTGAAAACCCAAACCTGACCATAATGCTCATTTACTCAACTAAAGTTTTAGTTATATGGGATTTGTTTATAGGTCTAAATCAAAAGGGGTTTAGGTATTAAGGATGCTGAATGTTGGAATATTGCACTGATTGGGAATTGTGTTTGGCATGTGGCAAGTAAGCAGATACAATATCGGTAAGATGGGTATACCAACCTTACATGAAGCAAGCACAATGGTGGGTGTACAAAGCACCAACCAAAGCTAGCATAAACAAATTAGCAAAGTCAAGAACATCTTGAAAACAAGCTTTGATAAGTAAACACACCAATGAAGATAAGATGTAAGTGGTAGATACATAACTGTAGAAGCTTATCACTAAATTAAACATGAACCTATGGGCAATGTCTTTTGAACCAAGGTGATTTGGTCAAGGTGGAATATCCTAAAAGCTAGTTTTATTCGTTGGTTAGCGGATCTTGATAGGTTAAAAACTAGGGATAGATTGCTAACTAAGATCATATGTTCTGTAAGTGTGAGTTCAGTAGAAGTTTTCTTAAGACTATCAGAGGAAAAATGAAGATTCTAAGACCTAAGCAGCGAATATGAGATAGAGTTGTGAACTTGCGGAGAGAAACAAAATATTGGTTGTAGTAAAAAAGGTATTATACCTTTATATCACTACATTGATGAATAGCCTATGGACTAAAAGAAATATTAGAATTTGTGAAGGGACATTGGAAAGCAAGGTACTTCAATTAACAAATTCTCATATTATGTACAAAGTTGAGGATAAACATAGAGAATTATTGTTGAGTTTTTTTATAGTTAGAGAATTTGTACACCCATAGGAATACCCAAATGACAGGTCTAAAGTAAATTTTGGAGGTTAATTAAAATGTATTACTTGATTACCTAATAAAATAAAATAAAATTTTTCGATCATAACACTTGGTATGCCTGCTGAAGGTTAGTATAATTTATGTCCGTTGATAAATACCATTACATTACGTAAAAATATAAACGTATTGATGCACATTCTATTGAATTTATATATGTTCTCCTTGCATGATCTAAGCCTACATGAAAATTAGTTCAAGTCCTTTTCTGAAAGCACAAATTGTTGGGCAATACCGTCTTACATAAAATTTATTTATAACACAGAGTTCTTTAAGTGTGATATTGTTTAAGTTTTGCATTGATTAACGATGTATTTTGGAAGGATTTTTAAAATTTAAAGGTGATTAATAGTTCATTTA
>JACYFF010031954.1:28966057-29050788 GCA_017589665.1 Selenicereus undatus | reverse complement strand
ATAAATAGGATGTGAGAACGCATACTCTCGGGAGCACCTAATAATTTGCCTCGATGCTTTCTGTGTGGAGTTCTTCTACTCAAAATCCACTAAAGTATCCATTTTCGCTCCAAATACCATTGACCTTTTATTTTACTCAAACATACCACTGCAAAAATTTATATGGGCCCTCCATGCCATTGAAGGCCCAAGCAATCGGAAGTAGCAGGTTAATCATTTTAATTTTTTCTAAGCCAGTTAAAGAATGAAAGGGAGGAAAATAAATTAAAATAAAAAAACACCCTATTCATTTCCCTCTTTCATTCCATGAATTGATCGTATCACAAGAAAAGAAAAGAACCTACAACTGCTCTATCCTTACTCTCAATTCTCATCTGCTCTCTTTCAAACAGAACCCTAGAGGTGGCTGCAACATCAGTAAAGGGAGAACTACTTCAATTCGCTTCTTGTGATGATTGATCAAAGAGAAGGATAGAGAAATTGGGTGTGCAAAATCTTGTTCATCATGTACGATATGTTATGGTACAAAAACTTTAAAAAAATTATAGGATTATTCATCATAAATGGTGAGAGGTTGTATTTGATCGTGGACAATTCATAAAGATTACATTTTGTTGCAAAATTTGAATGTAACAATGAGCAATAAAAGTTAGATACGTAGTATTTTGCTTGTCCCATGTTTAATGATACATTATATCGTCAAATATGAATCATTACTTCAATTTTATTACACTTTTTAGTTTATCAATTGCTTACTAGTTTTAGTAGTTATAGAAAGCCACCCTATAATGTGTGCAATTTACATAATCCTAATATACTTACTGTTAGAAACCTTATACCCTACATTTTTGTACAATTGGATGTTGATAATTTACATTTTGTTTTGTAAATTAGAATGACAGATAAAAATTTGGTTGCTATAAGCAATAAAATGGAGTTAAATGCTGAGAGGATGGTGATGACATGCTTGATGATGATTATGAACAGTATGGGTCTAACAATAAGGATGATGAATTTATTGAGGTTAGGCAGAAAAGGAAGCAAATGTATAATGAATTGCTTGATGAGTTAGAGGCAATACGAGCTAAAAATAATAAGAGTAAGGATGGAGCCAATAAACTACCTGATGAGCTAAAGATGTGTTACCAAAATTCAGCTGATGCAGAAGCCCTTTGAGTACTGAGGATGATGATGATGATGATGGGATGAAGGGAGCCAAAAAAAAAGGGCTAGCACCCTCGATACAAACATAGCACATCAAGAATTAGACAAGTTGTTTAGGGATAAGAAGCAACGTATTGATGCCATTGAAGATTATAGAATATATAATGGTTATGCTATGAAGACAACCACAAGTGACAAAGCTATGCTTCAAATAATTTGCATTACTGAGGGATATGAGTGGAAGTTATTGGCATCGAAACGACGAAGGGAGAAATCTTTTCGAATTAAAAAGATGCCTAACCTCACACTTATGTTCCTTATAGCTTTGAGAGAGGGATGAGGATATTCTCCAATAAATGGTTGGCATGTGAATACATGGATACCTTTAGGTTGCAACAAAATTTGAGGTTGAATGCACTAAGAGGCTTGACTAAGAAGGACCATCTATACAAGCCTTCCATGTCTATGTGTGGAGGAACTCGAGAAAAGTCTTTGTCATTATTATTAGGGAATTGTAGGGCCCAATTTGGCATGATTAGAGATTATACAAATGAGCTTCTTACCAAGAATGCAAATTCAACCATCAAGATTGATGCTGACACAAATGCAAATGGAGAATCTATTTTTAAGAGTCTATATATATGTGTTGATATTTTGAAGAGAGGATTCTTAGATGGGTGTAGAAGAGTGTTGTGCCTTGATGCATGCTTCTTGAAGGGGCCTTGGAATGTGCAAGTTTTGACTACAGTCGGTCGAGATGCCAACAACCAAATGTACCCTGTTGCTTGAGAGGTGGCGCAAAATGAATGTAGAGAAGCATCATTATGGTTCCTTCAATTTTTACACGAGGACTTAGACATGGCAAATGGATAGGGTTGGACCATGATTTCATATCAACAAAGGCAAGATTATATACTACCTTTACGTTGTTTATTATGTTTTTGATATGTCCACGTTGATGCCAAAATCTTATTTTGATTTTTATCTTTGTTTAAGGCCTTGTTGATGTCATTTCTTACTACCAGCCTAAAGCGAAACATGGATTATTTACAAGACATGTCTACGCTGACCTTAGGAAGAAATGAAAGGGAGTGCAATATAGAGATATGTTTTGGAGACTTGCAAAGTTATCAAATGAGGTTGATTGCACCAAGAATGTCAATAAGATAACGGAGTTCGATCTTACTGCATGGAAATTCTTGGAAAATAAGGAATCTAAGCACTTTTGTAGGTTCTTTTTCAAACTAGTTGCCAAATGTGACTCTATTGGCAACAATATGGCTGAAATATTCAATGGATCCATTATTGAGGTGAGATTTAAGCCCATTATTACAATGCTTGAACATACTTTTGAGTATGGTATGACTAGAGTAGCTTCTTGAAAGATCATGGCTCAAAAATTTGCAACAGGATATATGTCCTGCAATTCTTAGAAAGTTGGAGAAGGAAAAGGATCAATCTAAATGGTGGCAAGCCAGTAAAATGAGCAATGATATGTATAAGGTCAAGCATGGAACAGACAACTTGGTTGTTAACTTGTATAACAAGACTTCCACTTATAGGGCATGGAAATTGAGTGGTATCCCATGTACTCATGGATTAGCAGTAACGAGGGCGGAGCAAATGAATCCAAGTCAATTTATTCATGAGTGAGCTATCTCTGAAATGCTAAGGATGACTTATGTGCACAACCTTCGAATGGATCTAACCTGTGGGCTCATGTTGACGATAATGCAATTCTTAATCCCAAATTGAAAGAGAAGAAAAGAGGGATTCTCTACTACAAAAGAAGGTTAGAAGAAGAGGAAAGAAGATCCCATAGCCCGTCAAAACTGTGCCAAGATTAAGTGGAAGAGTTACGTGCTCAAACTATGGTGCTGAAGGTCATAATGGGAGGATGTCCACACAAACGGTGTATTTTCTAAATTTTTATTATTCGCATCAAAGTTTCATTATTCCTATTTTTATAAATTTTCATAATTACTAGTTTTCCTACGGTTTGACTTTGTAGCAGACTACTGTCTTAACCTCAACTTCTAAGCTCAATGATCCCACTACTGCTGATGTCTTCTTTACTTCTAAAAGTGTTGTTCGTGCTGAAACTGGTTATAAAGCTATTGTTGCCAACATGGCGGTTGAAGGTACTTGTTGTTTCCACTCTATTTGTTGCTTTTGTTTTTTCTTCTAATTCATATGCTGTTGTTACTAACGTTACTTCAAATTTTAACTTTGATGCCACTGCCCTTGCTGATGCCCCCTTGAATTTGAGGCCTCTGGTTTTGACTTTGCTAATGCTTCTCAAGCAATTGTTGCTACTCATGCTACTTCTATTGGTTCTCTCGCTTTTGGTGCTATTGTTTCTCACCCTTTTATTGCTACATCTTCTTATTTTGGTGCTACATCTTCTTATGCTACTACTGTTAGTACCCCTCATGCTAATTCAGACACAGGAAAACTTCCAGTTTGGAGAGCTTCTACATCAAGAACTATAGTGGGGAGGTTTTTTCCACTCAAGATAGTGTTGCTTTTGCCACCTTGGATAAATATGGATTTTTAGATTAGTTTTTCATTTTTATATTTTGGTTGAATTTTGTGATGCCCTTTGTTGAATATGATGATGCACACCATAAATAGGCAACTTTTTAGAGAGTGAATATCATGCAGGTTTCATTTTTCTTTTTTTTTTTAAAGGGGGTGAATATGGTGTTGAATAAGTGGCATGGACTATGGTGGAATGGATAGATCTTTGTTACCCCACTCCGTTGACAAAGCTGATATGTGCTTAAACTTAATGCCCACTGAGCTATTTTTAAGTTTCTGCTGTTATGTAGGTTGAATATGTTGTCTTCTTTCATTATGTGAATATGATAGTATAATACTCAGCTTTAGATCAATTTCAAAGACATTAGAGAGTTGTGTTTACTCTTCGATCAGCTCTAGCATTGGTAATCTGATTTTTAAATCACAAACATGGATGATAATCATGGTGATGTAAAGGCCTTAATAAAAATACAAATTTAAACATTTTGAATCAAGAGCATATAGCTTCATTTTGATTGTGAGTTGCCTATTTTAAAGTCAGTCATTACTATTTTTAATTTTCTAACATTATAGTTTTGCAATTCTATAAAGAACATTTGCATTGCTTGATCATAGTCACAAGGTGAGAAAGTATATTGTAACCCTTTGTGCATGGTCTAAATGATTTTAACAATATAAAGAGCTTATGCAAGAAGAAGACTAGCATAATAACACTAAAAAAAGAATGCAACTATCAAAATTGAGGTTTTTTTTTCATTACATTTGAATCCATTGGACATATGAAAGTAAAAATTCATTCATCATCATCAAACCAGCCCAAAATACCAAAAGAAGTTGATTCATAAGTTTGTCATCATTACCCCATCCAAAATGCAGGAACACTAAGCAACGAACACAAAGGGGCTAACATAGTTCTGCAAAATGAAGTGGTGGGTGAAGTAAATGTATAAAAGACTGTAGGCAAGATGAAAGTGAAGAGGGAATGGAGGAGGGAAATGAATAGGGTGGTTTTTTTTATTTTAATTTCTTTTCCCCCTTTTCATTCTTTAAGCGACTTAAAAAATAAAATAAAAGTGATTAACCCGTTACTTCCGGTTGCTTAGGCCTTAAATGGCACACTTGACCCATATCAATTTCTTTAGTGGTATGTTTATGTTTGAGCACAATAAAAGTTCAATGGTATTTGAGTAAAAATGGAACGAAGATTCTACCATGGTTAACTTTTTTTTCAATTATCATAGTTGAAACTGTTAAGAGCCCTTGATTTTATTTACAAAATCTCAATCGTTGAATTATTCAAAGGGAACCGGTTATATGGTAAAAAAAGTATTGCCCAACTTTTCCACACCCACTACGCCCTCCCGTTTCTCTCTCTATCTCTCTGCCTGCCACACACAAGCACTCTATCTCTCCTTCTACCTCTGCCCTCATCGATTCCTCGCTGGGGCTCTCCTTCCACATGTCTCCTCACTGATTTCTCATCATTGGTGTGGTGCCATAGTAGAGAACATCAAGGTACTCTGAAATCTGTCTCTCTCCGCCCAAGTGGTTCATTGATGTTGTGTTTAAACGCCTAAGCCGTACATTCCATCCGAGCGTGCATCAGCAATCCTTCAAATTAAGATTAGTTTCTAATTAAGCCCACAGTAGAATGAATGAGATTTGCATCAGGTTACGTAACCTGTCATCAATTAGATAAATTTCAATGAAATGACTAAGGTGAGATTTTTGGGGATGGGGGAAGGGAGGGGAAGGGAAATGACTTGCTGGTTTTTTTTAAGGGGGTGATGAGGTTGTTGTGACATAATCTTGGCAAGAAAGAATAGGTGATTGGTTGAGGTTACGCGGGAGACGGGGCTTTGTTTTGGGGGACAGGGTAAGGTCTTGGATGATGGCTTGCTAGTGTTTGACAGTCTCTTATTTGGGTTCATCAACCACCAGTAAGCCCTCCCTCCATTTTCCTGTTGGCAATGAGAGTGTGTGGCGATGGCAGGTGGGTCAGGTTGATAGGCTAGGGTTTTTAGTTGATTTAAGGTTTGCTAATTTGCGCCTTGGATGAAAATTCATTGGTTAAGATTTACTTTGCTCTTATTATAAACTAACTCATACCTGTACATTGCCTTAGGATTAACTGTTTGAATATTTATTTGAGGCTTTAACAATATCATTTAAGAATTCTCCATTTAGGAAAAATAAACTATTTATATACTTATATGGTAAAAAAATTGTCCCTAGAATGTATGATAGTTGAAAGAACCCAAAAATTAAAGAAGACTAAGTGCTTTGTTATCAGCACTCGGATAGAAAAACAAAAATCAAAAATCCATGCTACCATCAATTGCTACTATTGGATTCTTTTTTAAAAAAAAGAGGGATTAACAAAAGTATACTTATCTAATTGCCTAGCAATGTAACTTCCCAACACCGCTGCCCCCCAAAATACCATTCAAATATGATTACCATAATTCATATTATTGCATTATAATGTATTACATTACATTGAGCAAAATATCACATAAAAATCAACAACCCCCCCCCCCAACCCCCTCCCCCAAAAAAACCAACACCCCATCTCTCTTAGCTTGATGAACATGAAAACTCTCAAATTTCAATAATCAAAGCAAGCACTGGTAATCACCTCCATATCTTTCCATCAACCAAAAACTTAGCAAAAAGGCATAAAGGTTTAATTTGGCTCAACCAACTTGTTAAGTCATTAATCATGCATCATTTTAATAATTATTTTGATTATATTTTACACATTATTGCATCTAATTTACGTTATTTTCATATATTTTTCATGTTAGGTATTGTTTTAATAAAAAGGAGAAGACGAGTCGTTGAGGCTCGGGTTTTACATGCTTGGGCAGAAGATGGTCCAAAAATGATGATTATGAAGCCATTGTCTAAGCTAAGATTGCAAGAGTTGGAAGAGAATTAGAAGTCTTGGGAGAGAAGAAGTCTAGGGAAGAAAGAAGATGATGAAGTTTACAAGCACACTCCCATCCAACCTCATGCCTCACCATACTCATCCTCCCATCAAACTCTTAACCTCCATCACATCTTCATCTCCCACACAATCACCATCTTCGAACACATCCCACGGCTGCCTTCCTTCAGTCTACACCCTCACCTCCTCACGCCTCCTCCATATAATATCACGACTGCTCCTTTAAGGAAAAACACAAGCCACGGCATCCCTCATCCATTCACCATACTCCATCTCACACGATCACTATCATCATCTTCTCATCATCATCATCACATGCCTAACTCACGACAGCTCACCTATACACAATTCCTCTTCACGCCTTCTTCATTCCTCACCAAGTAGTATAGCCTTATCTCTTTTTGTTTTTTTTTTTGTGTTTTCACTTTATTTTAATTTTTTTTAGTTGTTTAGTTCATTATTAAACATGATTTATTTGGGTGAATTTTGTGATGTTATTTTTAATATGAGTGAGTAATTTTTTTTATGCATAGTATAATCTTCTTGAAGCCATACTAAATTTACTATTTTGAAATAAGTCTTATGCATTATTGCCTAGTTGATTCATATTCATGATTCTTTAGCGATTAGCGTTTCTCGTTTATGAAATTTATGTTAGATCGATTAGAATGCATGCTAGTTGATTAAATATATTTTTGATTGATAGTTTAGAAGATTATAATACGTAAAAGTTATAGTCTTTTAGGCTTAGGTATCACCCTAATTAATCATGGATTGCTCAAACCCATCTCTTTTAATTTCGTAATCGCTTTAGATCCTTGTTAAATTGATTTGCTGGTAAATTGGTTACAAAGTGTTAAATGATGTTTTTCTAATTCTTAATGCTCTAGTTTGGTTAAATTTTTGCGCTGGTGTAAAGATTATCAAATTAGTAGGGTTTATATTAGGGCTGCACCTAAGTAAACTAGAATCTAAGGAAAAACGGGTAAGAATCGCTGGTGGATGTCTTCTACAGTTTAACTCATGAATGAAATTAACTTGTGTTTTGATGATAAATATTAATTTGCATGGTGGATTAATATTATACTAAGTATCCTTGATAAATTTGACAACTTTGATAATTATTTGTTGCTTATAGTTAATTTGGTTTGTTTGGTAATTTTTGTTTCATTTTATTGGTTACCATATAATTTCAATCGACCCCCCTCCAAAATATATAGTCTTTTAGGAGTATCTAGGTAATTCTAGATAGCTTAGATTTTGATTTTTAGAGTGGTCATAATTTTAAATTGATTTATATTCAGTTTTAGTATTTAATTACTATTTTGTTAGAAATTAGACAAAAAATAGTTATTTTTGTTCTTTTTCGATTTTTATCAAGTCCTAGGGTTTATATAGTGTCCTAGTCTGCCCCTATTTAATTTCGTAATTTTTGGAAGTTATTTGCTAATTTTTGAGCATTATTTTAAGAAATTAATATGTGTAGGTTCGTCGGTTATTAATTCTGAAAATTTTGATTTTAATTATTAATTCACGATTATTAGGTATTTTTAAGTCCATAAAATTGTGTCCTAGAATTAGGGCAATTTTCTTGATTATTTTTGTATTTATATTTATGTAGATTATTTTATTTCTAATTTCAGATCTAATATGCTGCATTGATATTCTGTGGTAATTTTTTGATTTGATTTTTTTTGAAATTATTTGGATACAATTGGGGAGTTATAGGATTATATACCTAAAGGATACTATTTTAGGTTACTGTTTGCAATTTTTAATAATTATTTTCTGATTATTATTTGTTGTTTTTATTTTTAATTAGAATTTCAATTACTATTCTGATTTTATTTTTCTAGATTATTTATGAAAGCTTTTTACTGTTTTCTTTCCAAAATAGAATCCAAGATATTTAGGAGCATCATTCGGTTTGTTTTCAGATTTTTATTCATTTGATTTTAATTATTTTAGAATTATTAAGATTAGACTTAATAAATTGAATTAGTAAAATCATTTAGGATTAAGCTGGCCTTTTATAGCAATCTTTCCTCGTGGATCGATTCCTACTTTCCTATGCTATAAAAAGTGTTTAATAACCGAAGTAGTAGTTAAATTTATAGCTCTTGACAAGCTTTACACAACTCATAGGCTATGTAATATGCTTGTTCAGTAATAATGAATAATCTTTGTATGTTTATATCAGTATGCTTCATATTCATGACAACATTGCCATTAAGGCACTGCATTAAATTTGTTGAAAACTCAAATATATTATTCATGACCTTCCTATAATTCAGAATGTCCACAAGAAACATACACAGATCCCAAATTATACCACTATTTTTAGTACATGACCGCAAATGGCAAAGAGAATTTCCAAATTTATTAACATTGAGGCATATAAACACAATGAATATAGTTGTGTAGTACCCTGATCTACCTGAAGATGAATGTATAGGAAACCATACCCATTCTCGTAAGATATTTATATTATAATTTTAGTGGCAAGCCATGAGCAACAATAGCACAAATCCCCTTGGTGTTAGCCTTTCTAGCATGCTCCAATCCACAGAGATACTATGAGAACTTGAGCCTCTTTTGCAGAATCATTGTCAGAATTAGTGTCAACTCATTAATTCTTCTAACATTATCACATAATATAGAAGAATCAATCTCCTGCAAACACTAACTCAAAGTGAAAATCAACACACAGCTTAAAGAGAATAGTAATGCCTTCTTCATTTCAGATGTAGTAGATATTGCAAAACCTATGTGCTACAACCATTGGGTTGAAAGTTGCTAGACATATATAGATGCAAGCATTAGAAAATAAGCAAATTAACACAATGGAGATCAAGAACAACTTTACTCCTGTGCGAATCTGTCAAATATTAGGATCCAAGGTGCCCTTTAATTATACAGATTATTAAACATCCGACTCAATAATAGGCTTACCTATAGGAGCAACCTTCAACTTTTTGGGATGTACTACACAGCAGGTGTAACATTTCTCTATATCCAACCTTCTTATTTCTGCACCTACGTTTATAATATTGTAATTTTGAATTTTTAGTTCCCTTAAATTAGTAAGGCGATTTGCACTCTATTCTATAACCCTATTTCGCTCGGTTTCCTTTGCTACTACCCCAAAAATACTATAAACCTATATAACCTCATTTCACTTACTCCTATGTACTCTCTTGGCATCCTTCAGTTATAGTTTACATTTCCCCCTCCCCTATCCCCAAAAAATACAAAGGAAAGCGAAAACCCTCTTCACTCCCTTCCCAGAAGTTCTCTTGTTCCTTTTTCTATTTAAGTGGTTTGCTTGCAAAATTCCACCAAAATAATAAAAAAAAGGCACACAATTCATGATGCATTACCTAAAATCACAAAAGAATTGGTACTCACTCAGCAGGGATAACAAACATACTGTAAGCAAGATGTTTAAGGGAAAAATAAAATCAATGTGGTAAAAAGGAGGAAGAAACAAAAGCTAACTATGTCGGGGATAGGAGGGGGCGAACAGGGTAAAGTTGACTTGCCATTTTTATTAGTATCATTAAGGAAATAGGTAAAGTTCAACAACAATTAGATCAGGTATCAACATAAAATGAACCAACTAACAGATAGTAGATGTGCATGCACAAATGTTAAAACCCAAATGATGTTTTAATTAAGTACTTGTCAAACAACAATTCAATAACATTTCTTTGAAGATACTATGTAGGAAAACAAAGTCGATGCAATCAAGCAAATTCCTGGAAAAGAAATATGCCAACATTTCTAGAATCAAAAGAACCGTTAATCTTCAAGCATTTTAACCTCCAAGGCCCAAGCTGCTCCTATAAACGGAAATATACCAACTAAAAACCATGGAAAAGAAATAACCACACCAATGGACATAAAACTGCAATCTTTAATCACCCCTTCCCCCAACAAAACCAAAATTCCGAAAACACCACCCCCTCAAATTCTCTCTCTGGATATGTATAGAAAAAGGAGATAAGATGACAAAACAAATTACATAATTAGAATGCAATAATTAAGAAATTAGATATTTGCAGTTAGAATTAGAAATCAGAGTATCGAAGGTGCTTTGAGAAAGAGAGAAAAGGTTTGAAAGAGGCAGTCATAAGTTGGATATTTAGAGATTAACTACTTGTATGGAGCTTTTTAAAGTTCTTCAATCAGATTCACCAATGACAAGCCCATAATAAAAATGAGAGATAGAAATAGAGCAAACTAACCTCTTTAGACTCCAATTTACTCTAGTTCTTCGTAGACCCCAAGATCAACATCGAAATAAAACCTGGTAATTAAAAAAATGACCGAAACTACAAAAATTCAGGAAGTTATCAAGCTATAGGTTGCATACCCTCACCATTATTCGAGCTTGTTGCACAAACTACATTTCACAATTGGTCATTGCTAAAAACAAAAAAAGATATCATTACTTTCGGGTGGGGTAGGGGGAGACAGATGGAGGGAGAGAAGGGGAGGGGAGAGGGTCACAGAGGAGTTTGCTGGAGCATGGGGACGGAATGGTGTGAGCGTGCATCGGTTATAGAGTTACAGAAAGCCAAAGAGACGTGTCAAGAGAAGTTATAGTATTTTCCTATTTTGTTCTTTTGGGCCAACGTAATTTACAGATAATGTGCCACATGAATATAGAGAGGGGGTAGAAATTATGAATATAGATGTTCATAATTCAAAAGTAAATTTTTTACATTTTTTTAATTTTTAAGATATTAACGACTGGGAAGCAACAACAAGTGAAATCAATGGTGATACCTATGGGATACTCCACAATGTACACCCAGCGAAGTCAAGTAAATATTTCTTTTATAATATACAATAGATGACAGAATACTCTTTCTTTTTTCTTTTCTTTTGGGGGGTGTTGGTATTATAAAAATTATTTCAAGTTCTTGATGATTTTTAAAATTATTTCACAATGCCTTGGGTGGGTGGGATTTTTGTGGATACGAATGCCTCATGAGATATTGGATTGAACCCATTTTCCCTACCTAGTTGCCTATCTTAGAAAAGGGGATGTTGACCCAATTAATATATAAGGTTTTAATGATGACAATCCAAATGACCTAGTCAATATGCTATGAGTTATGTGTTGTGCCTGAGTTGTATACAAAGATAGGATCCAGAAAATACATGGAGCATTTCGAATGAGCATAGAGCATCAAAGTTGATAACATGCGCAAGAATCTGAGAACACTCCCTCAGAATAGTTCTGGCAGTGGAAGCATGGACCTGCGCAAGAAGTCCAGATGATAACAAGAGTCTTAGGCTTAGCATTGGTTTTATTTTTTTTAGATTCCTGTTAATATGTCAACTAGAAGGTCTTTGATTTAGCATTCACTTTGAAAGGTTTTTGGTGACTCAGAACACTGTCTGAGAATAGGTCAAAGAGACCAGGTCTATAGTGTTTTGAGGCTGGGAACAAAAATTCGAATTTCAACATTTTTCTTAAAAGATTTTTTGACTGACGTTTTTCAAGAAACATTTGGAATTAATTTATGTCAGTCAAAATCTAAAACTATTTCTTCCCTTGTTCAAGAGACAAAATATTTTCCAAATATTTGGTGAGAAGATTTAACCTTATCTCACTTAAAGAAAAATATCTATCCTAAATATTTGATTTTACCTCCCAAGGAAAAAAATATCCTCCAAATATTTTATCCTATCCTATAAGGAAGATTGGTAACTCTCAGATTAGGGAATGGCTAAGAAAAGTGGAGATTGCTCTCATCCTTCCACGTCAAGCATACTTATCCCACTATTTAAGTGGTCGATTCCCTCAACTTGCCTTAAGGTTTTTCACTATTTTCAAGTGCTAAAAATTGCTTTTCTGAGTCTAAATTTTTCTGTGAGAAAAACTTTCAAAAAGAGTGCTTAATCGAGTCTTCATTATTGGCATAATAGGAGTTGTATTGTACCTTACACTCAGCTTATTTAGAAGCACTCAAGTAGGGTGTTCTTTATCTCTTTTCTGTCATCGAGATAAGAGGTTATCCAAAGTCTTGGTCGACGTTGGACGTTGTGTCCGTAGGGGACGTGTAGACGCTGTGTCTGTGAGTGTTTGTCCAAGTCTTGGGAGACTTTGGATGTGTGTTTGTAACGAGAGTCTTGGGTAGACTAAGTTACGTGTGTCACGGTTGTAACGTGTTCGACCCGTTTAGTGAAAGAGTTGCTGAAATCCTACTGTGGTAGGTCATGGTGTTTGCACCTCAGTTGAGCCGAAGGTGGTTTTTCATATAAGAATATTGTGTCTCCTCCACTATTTCTGCAATTACTTTCGTTCTGTCTCACTGGAAACACGCACTCCAAATAGTTCTCATTAGTGTTTTGAAACAATTCGAAAAGTTGGTAGACACAATTCATCCCCCACCCTCTTGTGTCCTTGTGGGATTAAAATCTAAGAAGTGGTATCAGAGCAGAGTTCTCACACCTAGGCTAACACCTTGAGAGATCCTGAAAAGATGAGTGCACCACAAGGAATCTTAGAGGGTCAATCTGTGACTCGACCACCATACTTTAATGGGCAAGAGTACAATTGGTGGAAAACCCGCATGGAAAATTACATTCAAGCTGATGATTATGAACTGTGGATGATCATTGAAAATGGTCCTTACATTCCAATGAAAACCACAGAAGATGGCAAAACATTTCCTAAGAAGTCAAGTGAGTTTGACTCATATGACCTCAAGAAACTGGAGAGAAACGCAAGGGCCAAGAAATTGCTATACTTTGGCCTTGGTCCGGACAAGTACACTCGTATCTCAGAGTGTGAATCAGCAAAGGAGATATGGAATGCTCTTCGGGTGGCTCATGAAGGAACCAACCAAGTCAAACAGTCCAGGATCAAGCTGCTGATGAGAAAGTAAAAATTGTTCGAAATGAGTGACAAAGAGACGGTGATGGATATGTATACACGTTTTACCCATATCACTAATGAGTTGAAATCCTTGGGAAAATCCTTTACCACCGAGGAATTGGTAAGGAAGATCCTACGGTTTTTGCCTCATTCGTGGGAAACGAAAGTTACAGCCATCCAGGAAGCAAAGAAGATGGATGAAATCTCTTTGGATGAGCTCATTGGGAACCTTAAAACTTATGAGTTGAGGAAAAACTCCCAGATGAAAGAGGAAATAAAGAAAGATCGAGGCCTTGCCCTGAAGGCCATGGGAAGTGATAATTCGGACTTGAATGAGGAAGAAATGGCCTTGGTAACTCGTAAGTTCAAAAAAATCTTCAAGAAGTTTGGAAAGAGCATCAAGAAGGGGAGTACCAACAAAGCAAGGAACAATGACCAAGACCAAACCTCTGGGTGTTTCATATGTGGAAAGTATGACCACATTGTAAAATATTGCCCCATGCAGAAGGAAGAACAGGCGTCAGAACAGTTCCGAAACTACGAAAAAAAGCCACAACTTAGTAGTTCTACCAAGCAGTTCACTAAAGCTATGGTGGCAGCATGGGGTGAAACTTCAGAAGAAGAGGATAGCTCCCAAGACAAAGCTGCTGCATTGGCGCTCATGGCCAGAAGCGAATCCAAAGCTAACTCATAATCGGACGAGAACATGTCCTGATTCAAGGAAAAGGTACGTGGTTTTAACAAAGCAAAAATTCTGAAATTATTTTTTTCCTTAATGGATGAATGTGAGGCAATAAGTACTGAGAATTGTATGCTTAAAAATACTTATTCCAAGTTAAAAGGGGATGTCCGAATGCTTGAAAAAACCTTATAAAAACTTGAGCAAGCAAATGAGCTTCTCACGTCTGAACATGATAAAGAAACTTTTGCCTTAAGCAGGGACATTGACATGCTAAAAGAACTAATGAACTAGAGGGAAGAAGTGTTTAACACTGATCTCTTAAAGCTGGAAGAAGAGTCTCGAGAACTAGAATTTAAGATAGAATTATTGGTGATTGAAAACAATCAATTGCTTAAAAAGGTCCATAAAGCCGAATCTGACCTTATTCAAAACAGGCACAGGAACAGTTCCTCAGAAGTACTAAGGATAGAGGCTCTGGTAAATGAAAACAGTCAGTTGCTTGAAAAGCTCCATAATGCCGAATCTGACCTTGTTCAGAACAGGCGCTGGAACAGTTCCTCAGAAGCACTTAATTGGTTAAACACTCACCATAGTCGTAATAAAAAAGGACTAGGATTTGTGAGTAGGCGTGTCACTAAACCAGTCAACAAAAAATACGTTGGACTTCCAGAGAATATAATCTATTTTCATTGTGGTAAGATTGGTCATCATCGATATGCTTGTTTCTTGAGAAAAAGGGTCGTGTGGAGAAACTCAGTGTATGTTAAGCAAATGTGGATTAGAAAAGATGAGTTAAACTCCATGTCAAAGAAAATGGGACCCAAGTGGATCTAGATTCCCAAAACTAACACTTAGTTATTTTGCAGGCTAAAGTGAGAGGAGGCAACTAACTATGGTTCTTAGATAGTGGTTGCTCGAGGCACATGACGGGAGATAGATCAAACTTCCTCTCACTTACAGCCTTTGATGGAGGGAGAGTGGCATTTAGCAACGGTAAGTCTAGAAAAATTATCGATGTAGGCAAGATAGGTAAATCACTCTCTCACTCTATTGATAATGTGTACCTAGTTGATGGATTACAACATAATTTGCTAAGTGTGTCCCAACTGTGTGGCAGAGGAAATCATGTTGAGTTCTCTTCGGATCAATGTTTGATTACCAATGTCAATTTTGGTGATTTTGTGTTGAGGGGGAAGCGACACAACAATGTGTATAAAGCATGTGTTCTTTCACTTCCCCAAAATAATTTGACTTGTTTAAAGTGCTCTTGATGACGATGTTATGCTTTGGCACAAGAGGCTAGGTCATGGAAGTCTTTCCCTTTTGAATAAACTCATTTCTAAGGACCTGGTAGTCAGACTACCTTCCATCAAGTACAATGATGACAGGGTATGTAAGGCTTATGCTAGAGGAAAACAAGTGAGGACTTCTTTCAAGTCGAAGAATTGTGTGAGCACTTCCCGACCTCTTGATCTTATACATGCTCATCTGTGTGGTCTTATGAGAATCACGAGTAGAGGTGGGAAGAGGTATGTGTTTGTTATAGTGGATGATTACTCTCGTTTCACTTGGACTTTATTTTTGGCATCAAAAGATGAATCATTTGAGAGGTTTCTTGTGCTTCTAAAGAAAATTGAAAAGAGAGTAAGACACTCATTGATAAGTCTTAGGTCGGACCATGGCAAAGAATTTGAAAACTCGAGCTTCATTGATTATTGTAATGAACATGGTGTTGATCACAACTTTTCTGCCCCCAGAACACCCCAACAGAACGGGGTGGTAAAGTGTAAAAACCGTACTCTAGAAGACATGACTAGGACCATGCTTGTCACTAGTGGTCTTCCTAGAAAATTTTGGGCAGAAGCGTTGAATACATCGTGCTACATTATTAATAGATGCCTTATCAGACCTATACTCAACAAGACTCCCTATGAACTTTTCAAAGGACGAAAACCCATTATTATGCACTTGAGGGTGTTTGGATGCAAATGCTATGTGCATAATAATGGGAAGGAATCCTTGGGAAAGTTTGACCCAAGAAGTGATGAAGCTATATTCTTAAGATACTCCTCACATAGTAAGGCACACAAAGCTTTTAACAAAAGAACCTTGTGTGTTGAGGAAAGTGTGCATGTATTGTTTGATAAAACTAACTCCATGATTGAGCATGATATACAGGATGAAGAGTTCGAACTTGGTCTTGTGAGAAAAGACCTCACGCTCACTTGAAACTCCATGGTGGATAGCAGTAAGTCTCCTGAAGGTGAAACAAGTCCTGGATCTGGAAATATGGAAGGTGGGCATAGAGCAACCCAATCAGGGGGAAGCTTTACTAAACCTGATTTGGGACATAACCGACCCACTCTACTTGATCTTTCCCAAACAGTTGTTGGAACTAGCTCCAGAACAGATCCAGAACCTATTTCACCAAGTACCCAGGAGAGAATGGTAAGTGTATCTGCGGATCCATTTATTCCATGACCCTGGAAGCACCAGAGCTCGCACCCCCTTGACTAGATCATGTCTAACATTAATACAGGGGTGCAAACCAGATCCAAACTCAAAAACCTATGTGCCTTCTATGCTTTTTATCTAACATTGAGCCAAAGAATGTTTATGAAGCCCTTGCAGATTCTGACTAGGTTACTACTATGCAAGAAGAGCTTCATCAGCTTGAAAGGAGCAAGGTTTGGCACCTTGAACCAAGGCCTAAGGACAGATCGATAATTGGCACCAAGTGAGTGTTCAAGAACAAACTAGATGAGTTCGAAACAGTCACTCGGAACAAGACCAGGTTGGTAGTTTAGGGTTACAACCAAGAAGAGATGATACATTATCAGGAACCATTTGCACCTATTGACCTCAGACTTAGCTTTATGGTATCCTCGATGGTGCAATTTTGAACTCATTAGGTATGCTGAGGCGGATTATGCTGGATCCTTGGTTAATAGAAAAAGCATCTCGGGTATGGCTCATTTTCTTGGACCCGGTTTGGTCTCTTGGGCAACCAAGAAACAACACTCCGATGCCATGTCCATAGTAGAAGTCGAGTATGTAGCGGCTGCTCTTGTTGTGCTTAATTGTTGTGGATATGGCAACAACTCAAGGACTTTTCTATTGAGACGGGATGTATTCCTATATTTTGTAATAACACAAGTGCAATTAACATTGCCAAAAACCCATGTCAACATAAAAGGACTAAGCATATTAACATACGTCATCATTTTTTGAGAGACAATGTTAAAAAGGGCTTAATTTCAATGAACTTTTGTGCCACTGATAAGCAAATTGCTGACATCTTTACCAAGGCACTGAGTAGAGAGCGGTTTGAGAGGAATAGACTTGAATTGGGTATGATTAAAAGGACTTGGGATATTTAAGGGTTTTTAGGCCAAATAAATTATTCCAATGGATGCATTCAATTTTTGTGGTTTTACTGGCATATGTGTGGAATGTAACATGCTAACACTCGTTGAGGTCTAATGATATTGCCCTTAGTGTCCTGAGACAGCGAACTTTTAACAGTAAGAATAGGCTCGAGGAACAGACCTGGCCACTGTTTGTAGCATGTGCTAACCAAGTGGTATTATTAAAAGATTGTTAGGAACCGAAATTTCCTTTTCATTACACCTAACCTATAATT
This sequence comes from Selenicereus undatus, assembly GCA_017589665.1. Taxonomy (NCBI): domain Eukaryota; kingdom Viridiplantae; phylum Streptophyta; class Magnoliopsida; order Caryophyllales; family Cactaceae; genus Selenicereus; species Selenicereus undatus. The sequence continues at coordinate 29,032,916 of JACYFF010031954.1, read as the reverse complement.
TATACCATACCTAGTGTAATGATGTGCTGCATGCAAACCATTCTCTCTCTACCAAGAACCTGATTTCCCTCTCTTTCCTTAAACCCCCTCAAAACCCTAACTCCAAGTCACCTCAAATCCTCACAATGGTAAGAACTCGTGGCGGTCAAGCATCCTCCAAACTCAAGACTTCTTACCTAAGATCACAACGGGACCAACTATCAAGAAAAAAGGGCGGAATTGGGATGAGTTCTGAGGGATCACAATGGTCTCGATTGGTATGGAAAACACTCCCCTACCTTCTTTTTCGATTACTCCCTCTATTTTTGGGTTCTTGAAGAGCTTGGACTTAAGATGAGTAGACTTGAACCCTGACATGGTACCTTTGGTACACCCAATTGCGGGTTAGGAGATTGTGGTGTATGACCCGGTTATGGCCGAGTCTAGATTAAGGGGGAATGAGGCCGAATCAGTTGGGGAGTGAAAGGATTATGATGTTTGGCATCTTGATAATGAATTTGTTGTTGAAGATGCTGAAGATAATGATGAGGATGAACCAATTTTTCGGTTCAAACGAACTGTTCCAACCAAGTCCCAAACCACAACCAAATCGCCCTTTAAAACGCCAAAGAAAGATCACCACCTCACCTAATGTACCTATTACTGTATCTTTATCACGACCTCAAACTCGAAGTTCAGGTCCTCCCATTGTGCTTCCCCTACCAGAAGATAGAATTAAACGCCCTATCAATAAGAACAAATCGGCCCATAAATCCTCCAAAACACCCCTCAAACCAGTTCTATCCAAGAAACCTGCTCAAAAGCGGGTTGCCCCTATAACAACTGTCAGAACTGGTTGAAGTTAGGTGAGTTACTTGGGGTGTCCTCCGAAGGTTTTGCTATGTATGTGCGAGAGGACAAAAGCGTCTTAGGTGAAGAACGGCTGCTGTAATTGACCCATAAGCTAGCCCAAAAACCCCACATGACTGTGTCCTGGTCTGTGAGAAAGGGAGAAATGATGCCAGTGCATCGACTATTATTTTGGCTTGTGATTAAGAATATTATTTCCCGAGGTCAGGGACGTAACCTTGCTGATCCCATGGACATGTGCTACACTGATTTGTTGGATAAGGGTGACCAAATTAATTTTCCCACAATCATGATTAGCTATATTGGGAGAATTGCCAACACGTCCAAGGATCATGACATGGGGCATGGGTTCTTGTTGACGTCAGTGTTTGAGAAGCTTGAGATTCCCTTGCAGAAGAGAGTAGGCTTTCATGTCAGTGATGAGATTGGCAACAACACATTGATTGGGTGTGGTTTCAAAGTAACAAAAGATGGTAGTGCAACTTCAGAACAGGGGCTCCAAACACCTCTTGGACCTATTCCCAGTGAAGCCTCCACATCTAGCGCTTCTACTATTGATACACTATTGCAAGATCAGCTCACATTGAAGGGGGAGATAGCTGAAGTAAAGCAAGCGCTTACAGAGGAAAAGACGCTCAATGCAAAACGTCACAGGGATCTGCTGGGTACCCTTCTTGCTCTCACAGCCAAATTCCATCCTCCGCCTTCCTATACCTGAACTTATTCCTTCCCCTGGTTCCAACATTGTTTTTCAAACACTTGGGTATGTATGTGACTACTAATGGTTCATGGCTATTTTTGGATGGTTAATGCATTTATGTTGTAACTTTGCTTGTTGCATGTGTTACTGGTTTGTGCGTGACTCGGATGGCCAATATCCTTACTGCATCGTATGCTTGAGTGTATCGCTGTTATTTCCCACATTACCGCTTTGGTGGTGATTGCATCCACGCTGGACTCAGCCCTTCCGGCCTATTTACCCTTTTTCGATGATGTCAAAAGGGGGAAGATGAGCATGACCTTAGTCTTGACTAGTTTGCCTACTTCAAGTTAACCTCTCACTCCTGTTTCTTTTTCCTGTGTCACTTGCATAAACGTTGACTTTGTCCATTCTGGCACTGGCATATCTTGCCCTGTTAACAACAACGACTTACGATCATTTGGTTTGCCATCATCAAAAAGGGGAAAATTGTTGACCCAATTAATATATAAGGTTTTGATAATGACAATCCAAATGACCTAGTTAATATGCTATGAGTTATGTGTTGTGCTTGAGTTGTATGCTAAGACAGGATCCGAAAAATACATGGAGTAGTTTGAATGAGCATAGAGCAACAAAGTTGATAACATGCGCAAGAATCTGACAACACTCCCTCAGAACAATTCTGACAGTGGAAGCATGGACCTCTGCAAGAAGTTCAGCTGATAACAAGAGTCTTAGGCTTAGCATTGGTTTTATCTTTCTTAGATTCTTGTTAATATGTCAATTAGAAGGTCTCTAATTTAGCATTCACTTTAAAAGGTTTTTGGTGACTCAGAACACTGTCTCAGAACAGGTCAAAGAGACCAGGTTTGCAGTGTTTTGAGGCTGGGAATAAAAATTCAAATTTCAACGTTTTTCTTAAAAGGTTTTTTATTGACGTTTTTCAGGAAAGAATTGGAATTAATTTATGTCAGTCAAAATCAAAAACTATTTCTTCCCTTGTTCAAGAGCAAAAATATTTTCCAAATATTTGGTGAGAAGATTTAACCTTATCTCGCTTAAGGAAAAATATCTTTCCTAAATATTTGATTTTATCTCCTGAGGAAAAAAATATCCTCCAAATATTTTATCCTATCCTATAAAGAAGATTGGTAACTCTCAGATTAGGGAATGGCTAAGAACAGTGGAGACTGCTCTCATCCTTGCACGGCAAGCATACTTATCCCACTATTTAAGCGGCCGATTCCCTCAACTTGTCTTAAGGTTTTTCACAATTTTCAAGTGCTAAAAATTGCTTTTTTGAGTCTGAATTTTTCTGTGAGAAAAACCTTCAAAAGGATTGCTTAATCAAGTCTTCATTATTGGCATAATAGGAGTTGTATTGTACCTTACACTCAGCTTATTTAGAAGCATTCAACTAGGGTGTTCTTTATCTCTTTTTTGTCATCGAGATAAGAGGTTGTCCAAAGTTTTGGTAGACGTTGTATGTTGTGTCCGTAGGGGACGAGTGGACGTTGTGTCTATGAGTGTTTGTCCAAGTCTTGGGAGACTTTCGATGTGTGTTTGTAACAAGAGTCTTGGGTAGACTAAGTTACGTGTGTTACAGTTGTAACGTGTTCGGCCCGTTTAGTGAAAGAGTTGCTGAAATCCTACTGTGGTAGGTCGTGATTTTTACACCCCAGTTGGGCCAGAGGTGGCTTTTCACGTAACAATATTGTGTATCCTCTACTATTTTCGCAATTACTTTCGTTCTGTCTCACTGGAAACATGCACGCTAAACAGTTCTCACGAGTGTTTTGAAACAATTCGAAAAGTTGGTAGACACAATTCACCCCCCTCTTGTGTCCTTCTAGGATTAACATCTAACAGGGGAATCAATGAATTCATTTTTGAGTATCACTCACAAGCCACGTATCTACAGTGCCTTTGCTTCTCCAAAACTGCCCTAAGATGAGATTTTGGTTAAGTTAATTGAATATATCTGTGAATTTCCCATGTATTGATTCTTGATAGTTCCCTAATGGAGAAGATGTTTATACGTCCTTGTGATGTCAGCTTTGCCTTGCAGTGATATTCCTCTATGTGGATGTAGATAATTCTGGACTCTGTTTGCATTGTTGTCTATGAAATTTGTGCTTTGCTCTCTATTTTATATGTTTCCCAAGACTTGGTTGTCCTCCATTGAGCATTACGTGTCTTTAGGTGTGTATGTTTAGTGAATATGTGCATGTGTATGTGTGTGTGTGCGTGTGCGTGTGCAGTTATGCACATGCAAGACCCAAGGTCGATTTAAATCTGAATATCTAATAGTGTCTACCCTAAGGATTAGGTGCAACAGAATCTCAAACACTGTGAGTTTTCACCGTATGGCTCCATTTTGATTATTCTTTGGGATTTCAGACTAGCTACATGAACTATTTATCATTGTCGGTGGCATTTTCTGGATATGGAAAGTTATACTGGTCTTTTTAAGTATACATTGTAAAGGTCAAATGCCTTTGCTAACTTGCATTTGTGTTTATAGAGTTATCCCTCATTCAAAAAAAAACTTATTTATAGGGTGACATGTTTGGTTCATTGTAACATGCTTTGTATTTCCCTTATTTTCTCTTATTCTCTTTTGCCAAGGCATTTGTGTTCATATCAGTATTTTAGGATCAACAAATTTTTGAATTAACATTATCATTAGTTGATAGGTAGCAGGGGTAGTAGTTGATGAGGGAACAAATCAAAGTAACATGGTAGGTTCTTTACTTGTTGAGCTTAGGCAAAGCTAAGAGCCAGTCATGATATGTAGGAGAAGGCATCTATTGTATCCATCATCACCATTGCTATTAGCATTATCGAAGTCGTCACCGCTGCCATCTCAAATAAGGGAAACAATTTCCTACCCCTTCAAGTGGAAGAGAAAGGGTTTTGGGGGAGAGGGGATGTGAAGCTAGCCATTGTTGAGGTCCGATGTTAATTCTCTTTTTGATTTCATAGATTTCGCCTTCAACACACATTTCTCCAATTTTAATTGCTATAGAGAAAGGACCATAACAATTAAGAATTTGTGCAATGGGATTATTTGCTTTCAAACATTTATATGCTGATGGAGTTGAGCAAGATGTAACCATCAAGTCAAGGATAAATGAGCAGGGATAGGTCAAGCAGTTGCCAAAATCAAAATAAGCTTGTATCTATTGTAGTTAGATTTTTTTCAGCTTAATTTTTTTAAAATTTGACAAATGATGTGTGGTTATGTTGTGGATTGTGGGTAGTTTTCTCTTTGTTTTATTTTTCACGATAGCATGAAATTTTTTAGTGGGAATGGTAAGTTAAAATATATCTTTACGACTAATTTAGCCCTGTTACTTTGCTAGTAAGAAAGGCTAAAATGGGCAATTCAAGAGTTCTACATTAATAATGGCTTTGGCTTATTATATAACATAGGTTATGAGTTCTCATTTCAAAATATCCATAGTAATGTTAACTTTGAAATGGGCATCTAATTTCTGTTTGGGATATGTGCAAACCTTCTTGCAAGTCATTCCTCATTCTTTTCCAATCCCTAATATATGAACACTATTACTCTGAAAGGGGAAGAAAGGGAACGTTGTATGTTTGAGAAACATATATGGGATGGACACTATTGCTTGGAGTTATTGTTCCTATACATTGGGCTCGGGGACCTAGATAGTATCTAAAGATGCTAAAAGTTGTCTATACACTAAGCCTTTTGTATGCAACTTAATCCAAGGTAATATGCTCACCAAGAGATTGATATATATATAACCCAGCGGTGAGTAATGACAATTTTCATACTCTGCTTTATATTTGACCATGTGCTGAACTTTGGTCTCTTTGTAAATGCTTTGGGATTCGTAATCTGGTATGGTATTCTATATTCATGAGTGGGTTTGTTGCGAGTACTCCTTTTTGTTTTGGAATGTTGTACATTTCTAAGCAACTGTAAATGGTTGCATACGACAGGTCAAGTACTTACTGATATGAGAAGAGTTGCGGTATCAATATTGCCTTTCTAAATGATTATCAAAATAGTGCCCCCCACCCCCTACAAGCTAGATGCAGCCATTTAGTGCTTAAGGGGTTGAACTCACTTTTGTGCAGTGTCAATTTGTATCTATATGTGTGATGAGTGTAGTTTATGGCCTTTTCATGTTGAGCGTCTTGTTCAACTACAATTAGGCATACATCACTGAGCACGATGGCAATAGATGGATTGAATATACCCATTGGCTTATCATCCTGAGTTGCTTAGGAAATGTGATTTATAAGCTAAAGCGAAGAAATGGTCAAGATAATATAGTTCTCTGGATCAATTGGTTAGATAGCAACTTTTGTTGGTTCGATTGAGGGCAGAAATTGGTAATTGATTATCTTCTTCTCTGGTTGCCACATAATCCAGTTGTTATAAGCCATAGAATAGTGTTATAATTTTATTTTGTTTTTTGGTTTCAATTGGCTGCAATTAGGTTAATTGGTATATGCATTTCTCAGCCTTGTGTATGAAATGAAGAGAATGCGATGATATTTAAATAAGTCGATGTGCATTTCATTTTCTTGACAAGAATTATATTTGTCATATTGGGTTTAATGTTACGATGTCTCTCTCCTGTATTGTTTTTCTTTATCATCATCAATGGCAGGGTGTAGTGGATATGCTAATATGCTACTTATTGAGTTTGTTTGTTTTTTTTTTTTGCATTTGGCCTTTTTTGTCTATTTTGAACCACTTCAAACCAATTTTGCTATGCCGATTGTAGTACGCCATTCATAAGCATAGTAACCTAGCTAACTTTCTATTGTGATGTACTTCCTCTCTATAGTACTTGGCCACCATGGGTGTGCTGACACTCAAACTAAAGCCTAGAATGCTACAGATTCTAGGTTATGAACTTCCTGTTAGTCCCTCACGTAGTTGAAGCTTTGTCATCTAATGTACCTCTTCCCCTTTGCATCACTCGTAAAAGAAACTATTGGTGAAAGAAAATTCTAGAACTCATGCAGAAGAAATATTTGCAAAAACTGCTATAATAATAGTTGGTGTAACTACAAGTACATGCCCCCATAAACCCCATTCGTTTGGATAGAAGCCATTATTTCTTATCACTTTTTTTTCACCATTTGTATCTCCCTTGTCCCTTGTCTTTATTTTTCATACACTATATATTTGTAAATAAGGTGAGCATACGACTTTGGTTTTACTTATTAATATATTTTATTTTTGTGCAGCTTTTTTAAAAGGAGGAGTTGGGGGTTACAATTGTTTTCATATTTAAACCATACATATTCCTTTCAAAAACAACATTGAGTAATGCTCTTCCCAACGGAAACGTCCATTAGTTTGAAAACTGTCTAAAAGGGTTGTGAAGATTCAATGTAATATCCTTGGTTTGTTACTTCGGAATTGTAATGTTTCTAACATTCAATTCTGTACAGGGTATGGAAGGAGTTAATCCAATAGGAATTGTCGATAAGACTCAATGTATTAAAGAAAATTATGGATGACCTAGTTAGTGAGGAAAACCAAAATGAAGGAACTAGCTCGAATTTTATAGACAAAAGGCTAGATGACCTGGACAAAAACGATATGAAGTGTTCTATTTTACTTATGCTAAAGCAGTTGGATTTGGGGTTAGAAGAGATACACCGCGATTTAATCGTCATGGTATGGTAACATCATTAAACTTTTTTGGTGATCGTGAAGGTGTGAAATCCGAGAAGGACAAGAACTACGAAGATAAGAAAAGGAAGGCAAGAGATAAAACAAGGTGTTGTTGTAAGGCCTTTATAAGTATGAAATACATGAAAAAAAACATATCGGTATATAGTAAAGGAGTTCAAGAATGAACATAATCATCATCTTGTTCCACCGCAACAAGTGAATTTGATTCAAGCTTTCAGAGGTATAGATGAAGTAACCAAAATTCAAGTTAGTCAGATGTATGATTTAGGAATAAGTCAGAAGCAACTTTATATCAAAATTGTACATGATGCTAGAGGCCATGGTAATTTTGGTTACATAAGGAAAGACGTATAGAATGTTGGGGATCAACATCGGAGGCAGTTAGAGAATAATGTTGGAGCAGTTTTAGATTACTTACATTGAAAGCTAGAGATAGATCCACTGTTCGTTGTGAGTTGTACTGTTGATGGAGATGGGAAATTAGACAAATTGTTTTGATTGTGATGGTAAGTCGCGCATTGACTATGAAATTTTTGGGCATACAATGGCATTTGACACTACCTATGCCCTGAATAAATATAATAAACCATTTACCATTTTTGTTGGGATAAATCACAATTTGCAAACCATTCCATTTAAATGTACCTTGCGACTTGATGAATCGAAGGAGACATATATATGGGTATTAAATCAGCAGGTGAAAGCGACGAATGGACGAAAACCTGTAACAAGTATGACAGATAGAGATAATGTAATGGCATACGCAATAAGAGAAGTGTGTCAGGCACATGTCATCGCATATGCTTATGGAATTTAATGAAAAATGTCGTTACACATGGTGGTAAACGATTTGCACATGGTTTTTTTAAATGTTTGGATAAGTATAGAAGGCCTAAAGATTTGAAAAAGGGTGGCAAGGGCTATTACATCATTATAAGATTGATATGAAGGAGCATAAATGGGTTGTTGATATGTATTAAACTAAGGGAAAATGGGAAGAGGCTTATCTGCAAGGTTATTTTTTGGTGGGATGAGAAGCACACAATGATGTGAGTCGATGAATCGAATGGTGAAAGCATTTGTCAACAAAAAGATGAAATTGTACCATTTTGTCTAGAGTTATGAACGTGGAGTGAGTGAAATTCGATACCAAGAGATGCAAAATGATTATATCTCAAAATATAACATTCCTGAAATTTACCCTCCACTACTGAATATCAAAAGAGATGCTGCCCAAGTATACATAAGAAGAGCATACAAAAAGTTCCAGCAAGAGCTAATGTTTGAGTCAGCATACGTAGTAAAAGAACAGCAATAAACAAATGGATGTAAATTTTACAGGTTTGTTACTCCATAATAATACATTTAACTTTTCGTAGTAACATTCATTAGAAGCTTGCTTATAAGGCATATGTTTCCACCGCATACAGGTTAGAAGAGTTCGATAAAAAAAATACTCCTCATACATTGTAGTGTATGTGTCTTCCAATGACACTATGAGTTGTTGCTGCATGAAGTTGGAGTCTGAAGGTTTTCCATATTGGCATATGATTGCTGTGATGAAACATCAACAATTTGATCGAATCCCTAGGGGGTGCATTCTAAAGAGATGGACGATTTATGCAAGGCTAGATTTACATGTGAATGAGATTGCAGTTTTTGATCAACTTGTGATAAATTCAAGATACGCATACCTTATGTCTCTTTTTACTCCGTTATGTCTCATGGATTCTAAGGAAGATGTGTGTTACAAGGAGACAATGGATTGTGTGCAAAAGCTTTGGCTCAAGTATAAACATGCATAGATTGAAGGGAAAATTGTTAAAAGAGATAATCCATTGAAATTCAACGGAATTCAGGATCCTGATGTTGTGTCCACAAAAGGGAATGATAAGAAACAAAGTTTATGAAAATGCAGACATTGTGGCATTCAAGGGCATAATAAGCGCAAATGTCCTCAATTAGAAGTTGGGAAGGGTGTACACATTAATGCATGCGAATTCTAGTCTTCCCAGTTTTCCCGAATGCCCGTTTCACCACATTAAGTATCATTTAATCTGAATGAAACACTTCTTGAAGATGAGGACAATAGCATAAACTTGAATAGCTCTCCACCATCACCTGAAGAAGCTTCCACTTCACGAATGGAACCACCATCTTCAAATGGATTGCTACATTATATGCCTTCTTTGTATAAAGAAGGAGAGGCCTTAATGGTAACCATTTCATATTGGCATTTACATTATCAGGTCATATGTTGGTATTTTGTAATTTTATAAGTCATATTTCCCTACCAAGTTATGCTCAAATTTTTTTTAATTCTTCATAATGCATATAGGCTAGGTATCATCCGCACGTGGATATGGACAAGTTAGACGATGATACTCTTGTGGTAGATTGGGTTCCAAATTTACATTGGTAGTGATCGTCGTATACCTTGTTGTGCATTCCAACTTTTCCGATGTTTTTTGATATATTTGTAATTCTTTATTTTGCCATATTCTAGGTGACTTGCTTTATAACTCTTATAGGGTTTGATCACTTTGAACTGATAAAGAACTTATAAGTATTGTTAAACACCCATGTACCGCTCAATTTGTGGTTATGTATGGGTAAAGACTAATATCTCCTCATGTCTCATTATCAGACCCTTAAAAATTATCAATGTGGAATTTGTCCATGCCAATCTAATTAAGATATGTTCTCTTCATCTGATTTGTTATTGCTTATGCTCAATTATGGGGTACATATATTGTTAGATTATTATAATTCATTTACTTCATTCAGTATATTTTGTGTACTTCTTTATTGGCTTATTGCAAAAAATCAAGAAACAAATGGATGCATGGAAGAGACTATGATTGCCATCGATGATTAGCATATGCAATGACCCATCTTAAGGTAATAACCTAATTCATTCGCTGGATAGAATGTTAAAGCCTACTTTAGCATACTTAGAAGGAGGAATAATGGATTTTCTACTACAGGTTATAAATATGGAGTATGTCAACTACCAATCTTCACATATTACAATGACAGTATATGACAATGTTTGTTATATGCATTTTTGCATATATGAGAAACGGATGCAATGTCTCCACGTGTGAAGTTGAATTCAGTTCCGGCTAAAAAATGAATCTGCCTACTTCATAAACATTCCCAATGACTGGTAAGATTGTATTTGTTTTATGTTTTGAGTGATGGGTTATTGGTTTCAACTATGTTAGTTTGTGATGAATTTGGGCTTTGGTGTTCGATTCATTTATTTAATGTACAGATTTGAGTGCCTGATTGATGAAGCTAGGTGGTTAAAAATGCAATGTCTGTTGGCAAATGATTTTTTAGGTCTTAGATGGCTTAATACTTTTTACTAATTTCAATTTGAGCTTTCTAAATAGTCTTTTTTTCAAATTGTCTGGCTTTTACATCAAACCTCTAGGTATATAAGGAAGTAGATCACCGTATGGATTTCAGTTTTAGTGCTTACTATGTTATTTCAGATAAACATGTATGTCGATGTTAGCAATGGCTATGTCAAAGTCGTGGATATTCTATTTCTTCATCCCTTATGTTTTAATGTAATCATTTTCATTTTTGGTTCTATTTCGACTAGCAATTATAACTTTTTCATTTGATTTAGTCCTGATGAATTTGGACAGATAGAGTGCTCTTTTCTATCCTTTGAATATCTTTTTGTTAAATATTTATGCACTTGAATCAAAATGATGAATGTGCACTTAACGTTGATCCTTTTGATACATAATCTCCAAAGCCCATAAATTATGAAACGAGATCCTTTTTTGAGAAAATGGGGGCCCTATGCAAGTTGAGTTATTGAAGCTAAAGCCATATGCTAGGAGGGAGGCTTGCCAGGGAGTCACTATACTATTGGGGACACAAGTAGGTTTTCATTTCTATACTCATGGATTATATTTGCTTATCAACATAGTCTACGGCAAAAGCAAGCAACACAATTTAAGGTAAGGCTTTTGATTTTTGTCTATTTCATGGTTGTATAAAATTTGATATTTGTGATGTAATTTTTTGTCTATGCAAGGTCATGTTAGAAGGTAATATTTGGCTGTGAATTTGTGATTTTTATATGTAGACATGTTTTTTCTTAGGGGGTTAAGTGTGGTTTTTGTATGCAAATACTTATGTCAATGTTGGAAACTATATATCAAAGCTCATTCGAGCTTCTATACATATATTATAAATAATGTATCAAGATACAGGTAAGTGAGATTCATTCAATTTGATTAGGCATGTTCGTTGATGCTAAACTCTAGCCATCCAAGTTGTTTATGATGTTTTGCAGTCCATTTTGTCCATGCAAGGATAACTTTGGATTTTTTTTAGAGTAGGGAGGTTGACTTTGTGACATATGCATAACAATACTTGGCCTAATGTTGATACCCCAATCTAAATTTAGTTGTACTTTTATGAAAGACCTTAACCATTGTAATTAAAAGCCAGTGGATTATACATTCAGTTAAATGAGGCAAGTTGGTTTATGATGCAGTTCGGTCATTCAGGCTTATTCTAACAATTTGTCTTGTAGCTTGCAAAATGGATAGCTCATGTAAGTGCTACACCTATGACATGCATTGAGGATATACATAAAAGTTGAGCTATGCCAACCCCTATAACTTTGTTATCTTATGATGTTGAAGTGGTAGACTTTGCAGGGTAAAGGCCTCTTTTTTAGAATGACAATTTGTTTTTGTGCATATTACTGGGCAATAAGGTTTCATACCAAAGTCAGGTGGTTCATGGAGGTGAGCAACCATGCAAGATGAATGAGTAGGTTCCCCACACCCCTCCAACAAAAAAAAGGGAACTTTATAAACTAAATTGTGACAAGGTCGATCATAAAGGGAAGATCATGGGGTCGGAGGCTTGACAAGCCTTTAGTAACCATAGAAGCCCTTGCCATTAAGTTTAGAGATGGGGATAATAAGAAGGCAGGTTATTTTAATACTTGAAAGCACTTATAAAGTTCATCTTCTTGAAGCTGAATGAAGATAACTTTCAGAATAACAATGCTACATTAATGTTGGATGGGATTTTGTGTTTAGCTTTGAGTTTTAGAATACTCATGAGTTTGCTTTGTTACAACCTTCGGAAGTGGCTATTATAATTTGGATGGCAGATGATGCAAATGTCATTTGTGAATTTATTAGGATGGACATTTCTCTCTTTTCCCTCTCCATTGTGATTTAATTCGTATAATATCTAATGTGTTCATCTCTGTAATTCTTTCCTGTTATTATATCTATACTTAAGTTATGTACGTGTTGAACAATCATTTCTTATTTGCAAAGATTCATCTTCTGCATCTCCTAACACATAAAAGTAGGGTCTACCTTTGGGGGGGGACCCAATTTTATTTATTTTTCTTAAAACATATATTCGACTATTAAATGCACCTTGCAAAGCACAGGTCCATACTAGTTTAGACAATTTGAATCTTGAAGAACAACTTCCCCCCTCCCCCCCCCCTAATTTCTTGTATGCTTCATGGCTTCTAATGATTGTGCTTCCGGTATGAGTTGCACAATGTTAACAATATTCTTGGACTATTGATTGATGCTAACATATCTAAGGAGAGATGATTTCCTGTATGTGTTTAGGTGAAACAGTTCGCAGGATTCTTTCTCCACTATTTGAGGTTTCTTTCTTTGGTGATATTGTCTCTATGAAGTTGGAGCCTTTGTTCATGTCCAGGTATATCTTGTTCTTTAGGCTGCTATTGGAATTTTTGGTAAAGAACATTAACAATTATGTCTCAATTTAGATGGAAAATGGTTTGGAATAATGAAGTAGATTGATGATTGTCATCATGAGCAAGTCCCAAGAATGATTGGTCATTTCTGGTGTTTTTTGCTTGGGGAACTCCCATTTGCTTTATGCACAACTTAGTAAAGTAATTGTTTGCCTACTCCGGGCATGTGGCCCGTAGAGTTGTGATCTCTAGTGTGCAGCCGCTGAGCTTGTTTGGATGTGTCATGTATGTGTTGATTATTTTCAGTATCAAATGTAAGGCCATCAGCCTGGAAAAATGGCCTATTTTTAGGTGAAACTCTATCCGTTTCACTCCAAATAAGAATGAGTTTGGACTTGGGGGCACCATGAGAGGGATAATTCAAAAGGTGAGGGAAACAATGTATCTGTAGATTAACTTAGATGAAATTTTGCCTTAAGCAGGGTTGATTAAGATGACCATGCCTGCTTGGATGTAATTCAACAGTTGCTTCATTTCTTGGACATTAATAGCCTGAATGCATTGTGTGTATATTGACCAAATGACATTGCTTGCTTTATGCATTTTGTCTTACACATGTTGGAACCATCTGAGTGACTTTTTTTTATGTGTTTAATTGTTTTTTGAGCCCGATGATTTGGTTTTGTGGCAACTATGTCCTAGGTTAGGCCCATCCTTTCAGATTATACTCATGTTGTGACTTCCTAACTTGCAACTTTGCTAATAATTGTTGTGTTGATTTCTGGACCCAAATAAGAGATTCAACAGATGGAACGAACATTCATTGGATTTATTGGGCTACTATATGCTCTTGCTTCCTTTGAGGTTGTCCTTCTACTGTCTCCTACATTGGCATTTCTATCAGTAAAAAAATTTCCTTGTCGAGTTTTCCATCAAATTCTGAATGTTGTAGAACGAGGGAAAAAGTCCTTTGTAATTACATTTGAACTTGCATTTTTAAGTCCACCTTCAGTATGTTGGTTCCCAATCTCAATGGGAGGGTTGCATCATATAGTTGATAGCCATTACAAAACCCTGTTGGAGTCATCTTAGAACATAATGATGCTACTTTCACTTTGTATCTTTCTCACAAAAGGGTTTATCTCGACATTTTTAACTTTTTCTTTTGGTGGTACTCCTTGAATAGGCCTCTTTGCTTGTAGGGTATGGCTACCTACAATTGAATCTCGCCAAACCATACTTAAGTGAGATTTAGATTGGGTGGTGTTGTATAAATGATTTTACTTGTTGGATAGGAACATGATCTCCCCACATCAAGCTTAGGCAAGATTCACACTAGGTGATGGTGCTTATATAGGTGCTACTTATTGGATAGAAATATAAGCACTGGACAAGCTCCTTGCTGGTATATTGAGAATTGAGAGGAACAATAACATGCTAAAGCTTTAATCACAATTGCATCATCTCATGATTGGATACTGAATGAATAGAGCTTCGACTAAGGAAATATATCAAATACATCTGTTTCAGGGTCATGCAAGTGGTTCTCTATGTCACAAGGTGAAATGTTCTTTGTAGATATTGTCTTTGTAGTGAGAGCATTTTTCACACTTCGTGTTCAATTCCTGATTGGTCTTTGTAAAGACATATTAAATAGAAGGGAAAATACAACATCTTGATTTTTGGTTTGCAATTTTGCACTACTATAAGAATCTGCTCCCCTTAAACTTTCCCCCTCCCCCAAAAAAAATAAATAAAATACTATTACAAGAGTCTCCTAAGCTGTAGAATGGTGTGTTGATTTTGCTTCTTATTCACCATAAGGCATACATGAAACTGATTTGTAATGAAATTACAGGAGACATGTGTGGGCAAATTATTGCCTTTTATATCACAACAAGAAGCTACTATACGAAAGTGCATCTCTTCATGATTTTGGCATTCACAATAATTCCCAGGTACATGCTTAAAACTTTCTAGCACTAGCCATGGATTTATGCTGAAAGGATGCTTGCATTTCTTAATGTAGCTTAGTGGTTATTACTTGCCTCGTTATTTGGATATCCCCCCCCCCCCAAATGAAGAAAGCAAAACCAGCAATTGGCTTTGTTCCCTTGTATTTTAGTTTGGTTGAGGAACCACTGGCTTGTTTGTCTTTGACACAGGTACAATTTATCCCTTTCATTGCAGCAAAGCAATCACAGGTACAAAAGGTGTGACTAGAAACTGCATTATGAGTGCACAACCCGAATTTTCACTAGAAGGTATTTCTGCTATATATGTTATGTTTCATGTTTTTATATATTTTCATATTTAGAACTGATGTTAGGCACTATAACTTTGCTTACGTATTGCTACAGAAACTGACTTGGGTCTTGCACATGCATTCATGAATGGGGACCTCACAGTTGTGGATAAGAATGATGGTTTTCTAAACCTTTTCGGGGTAAATCACAACCTTTTTAGGCCTTAACAAAAGCTGGTACATATCTAATAGCCCAGCCCTTTGGTGGTTATATTTGTAGATGTTTTTGAATAACAAAAATACATTCATTTGATATCAAAGCTATTGAACTGAAAATGTTGTTTCATACAATCATATCCCCCCTTACATACATGTAGATGTGTTTACAAAACCTCACTTTTGTTTTGTTTGTTCTGTCTTAGTATATAGTCAGGCATACCCATGGTTGATACTCGAAAATGCAAAGAAAAAGGAGAGATTTAATTTTTTACTGTGTCATTGTGATAAGGCCAATTTGGTTTCAGTTGTATTCATAATAGGCTTGAATTGCAACGTAGTTAGAAATTGAAGTATGTTGAAATGAACATATTATCTATATTGAACTAAAGTAAAAGTGATTCGAAGTTTGTGTGTTTTCAATATATCAACCGAACTAAATATCAGGGTATGGACTTTCCTCAACCATAGTTCTGACGTCAAGTACCGTATCAATAAATCATACAATCATTTTTTTGACAATTACAAAATCCTAGTGCATAGAATTTAGTAGAGTAATAAGAATAATCAACGGCAAGTCATTCTGAGATAGCCCAATTTCAATTCCTAAACACATTATTGTCACTATTCCATGATGCAACTAACTTCCATAACTGTTCTGCTTGTATGTACTGCAACGTGAATGATCTATGATAGTATAAACAGTATTTTATGGTGATCAAACGAGTAACATGTAATGTTTTATTTCCAATACCACTAAAAAGACAGACATTAGTTTTGACGAATTCTATGTAGTACCTGAAATGGGGTACGCCATTCCCATTCATGAGTAACTTCCATATATTTAATTATGTGCATACCACAGTCATTTGATCTAGTAAATAAGGGAAAAAAATTCATATCAAAAATATTGATTAAAAGAATAAAACTTTACTAGTTGGTTGGGGGATGGTTTGCTATACATACCTTATTGATTACATAACCTCATTTTCAACATGTATGGAATAAGTATGAACATTATGAAAGAGATGGTTGCATTAAGTATGATTTCTAGCAAACCTACAAGATTGGTGTAGCTGCAAACAAACGTTATAATTTTCATTCTCAAATGTATTACGCTTTCACGAAAAATAACGACCACACATAACAGTTACCAAGTCTTTTACTAAAGTTATCCGACCATTATTTGCTCCATTCTCTCATAGCGGGTCTAAAATACGCACATTTTTATGTAAATGATTGACAATAATCAGTAACCAGTAAACTTTTCCATCCTTGAAAGGAATGTCCACCTATAATAAAAAAAAACTCATCGCAAAACATTCACCACTTTGGAAGCTTGAACGTAAAGATTTGTTCTTTGTGGCAGAGATGTCTACCTTTTCAGCTTCGGTAATATATGTTGGAATCATCTTAAACATAACATCCATTTCGAAATCTTCCAATTTTGTTGTCTTGGTTCTAGCTTCGTCACGGGGGTGATCACATTGTGCAACCTACGAATATATCCTTGGCTACATCAAGTGTGGTAGTCAGCATATTTACCTCATTTTAAAACCCTAAACAAAGTGCATAAATTCGTTCAATTCACGTAGAAGTATGTCGGTAAATATATTCGATTCAGATGTCTTTTACGCTATTCAAGTATTAACTCACCAGCAACCATATCAATAACCTAAAAACTTTAAGAACAGCCATACAATTACAAAAATTACAACATAAAAGCGAACAAGGTTAGGGAAGAGTCAATATATTATCTTACAGAATCAATTAGACGCCCCATTGGAAATAAACTAGTAAACTCTAGCACTGTTGCACTTATCCCAAATTCTTGATTCAAGTATACAATCTCATCATTTGTACTCTTTTGCATATACAAAGTCCAACATAATGCACAACATTTTCGCTCTTCATCATTGAGCGCATCCACTATTGATTGTGGAAATGTATATTCGGGTTCAATTTCAACCTTTTCATAATCCTGCAATTGTAACACTAAGGGCCTGTTCTTTTCGTGGGTCAATCCATTTTTACCCACTTCAACCTACTTCAACCTATTTCAACCAACTTCAACCCACTTAAAAAAAAAAAAATACCAACTTCAACCCACTTCAACCTATCTCAACCTACTTCAACCCACTTCAACCAACTTCAACCCACCTCCTTTATAATTTTAATAATTTCTAAAGTATCATATGAGATTTAGGGCCTGTTGTTTTCGTGGGTAAATTGGGTGGATAAAAGGGTGAAGTAGGTTGAAGTAAGTTGACGTGGGTTAAGGTAGGTTGAAGTTGGTATTTTTTTTTGAAAATGAGTTGAAATATGTTGAAGTAGGTTGAAGTGGGTTGATGTTGGTTGAAGTTACTTGAAGTTGGTATATTTTTTATGTGGTGGGTTGAAATGGATTAAAATAATGAGAATGTAATTAATGTGTGATAATTTATGAAGTTATCCAAATTTTGTGAAATTTTTGTTTTTTATTTTTTATTTTTTATTTTTTTGATTTTTAATTTTTAATTTCTAGTTTTTTACTTTTCATTTTTCATTTTTCATTTTTTTTTGTTTTACTTTTTTATTTTATATTTTTTTTATATTTTTTTTTATTTTTATTTTTATGTTTATTTTTTTATTTTTCTTACTTTTTATTTTAGTTTTATTATTTTATTTTTTATTTTTTTTATTTTTTTATTTTTTTATTTTTTTATTTTTTTATTTTATTTTTTCTTCTTATTTTCATTTTTATTTTTATTTTTTTATTTTTTTTATATTTTTTATATTTTTTATTTTTTTCATTTCTTCATTCTTATTTCTTATTTTTTATTTCTTATTTTTTATTTCTTATTTTTTAAATTTTTTATTCTTTAATTTTTCTTTTTATGTCATTTTTTATATTTTTTTTTTTGAATTTTTTTTTTAAATTTTTTTTTATTTTTTTAATTTCTTATTTCTTATTTCTTATTTTTTATTTTTTATTTTTTATTTTTTATTTTTTTGTTTTTTGTTTTAAATTTTCAATTTTCAATTCTTAATTTCTAGTTTTCTAAATTTCTTATTTTATACTTTTTTATTTTTTATTTTTTATTTCCTAATTTTCCTAGTTATTTTTTAATTTGTATTTTTTTATGTGTTTACTTTTTATTTTTTATGTTTTATGGTTTATGCTTTTTTTTAGTTTTATTTTAGTTTTTTTACTTTTTCATTTTCATTTACTTTTTATTCTTTATTTTTTATTTTTTATGTTTATATTTTTTAATTTTTTAATTTTTTAATTTTGTATTTTTAATTTTTAATTTTTAATTTTTTAAATTTTTTTTTCTTTCTTAATAGAAATAAAAAATAAAAACATAAAATATAAAAAACATAAAAAATGAAAAATAAAAAATAAAACATAAAATCATGAAAAATAAAATATAAAATATAAAACATGAAAAATAAAAAATAAAAAATAAACAATAAGAAATAAAAAAATAAACAATCAGAAATAAGAAATATAAAAATAAAAACACAAAAACATAAAAAAACATAAAATTATAGAAAATTAAAAAATAAAAAATAAAAAATAAAGAACTAAAAAACTAACAAAATAAACAGTAAAAAGTAAAAAATAAAAAACTAAGAATAAAATTAAAAATAAAAATAAAAAATAAAAAATAAAAATAAAAATAAAAAATTATAAAATAAAAGCTAAACTTAAAAAATAGGAAAGAAAAAATAAATTTAAAAAATAAAAAAATAAAAATACCAAATTAAAAAAATAAAAAATTAAAAAATATAAACATAAAAAATAAAAAAATAAAAAACAAAAAATAAATGAAAATGAAAAACTAAAAAAACAATAAAACATAAAAAATAAAACATAAAAAATAAAAAATAAACACTTAAAAAATAAAAATTAAAAAATAACCAAAACAATTAGGAAATAAAAAATAAAAAATCAAAAAGGTATAAAATAAGAAATTTACAAAATTACACATTAAAAATTAAAAATCAAAAATTAAAAATAAAACAAAAAATAATAATAAAAACTAGGATATAAGAAATAACAAATTAAAAAATTAAAAATTCAAAATTCAAAATTCAAAATTAAAAATCAAAAATTTAAAATAAAAATTTAAAAACCTAAAAAAAATTAAAGATTAAAAACTTAAAAAATAAAAAAGAAGAAAGAAGAAAGAAGAAAGAAGAAAGAAGAAACAAAAAAAATAAAAAATAAAAAATAAAAATAAAAAATAAAAAATAAAAAACGGAAATAAAAAATAAAAAATAAATACAAATAAAAAATAAACAAATAAAAAAATATAAAAAATACAAAATACAAAATACAAAAAAATACAATAATACAATAATACAAAAATACAAAAATCAAAAATAAAAAAATCAAAAATCAAAATTAAAAAATAAAAAATAAAGAATAAAAAAATAGAAAATAAAAAATAAAAATAAAAAGTAAAAAATAAAAAATAAAAAATAAATAAAAAAATAAATAAAAACTAAAAAAATAAATAAAAAATAAAATAAATAAAAAAATAGAAAATAAATAATAAATAATAAAATATTAAAATATTAAAAAAATAATAAAATAAAATAAAATAAAATAAATAAATACATAAAATAAAAAATAAAAAATAAAAAAGTAGAAACAAAAAAAATCAAAAATCAAAAATCAAAAATCAAAAATCAAAAACTAAAAATTAAAAATTAAAAATCAAAAAAATAAAAAATAAAAAATAACAAACAAAAATTTCACAAAATTTGGATAACTTCATAAATTATGACACATTAATTACATTCTCATTATTTTAACCCATTTCAACCCACCACATAAAAAATATACCAACTTCAACCAACATCAACCCACTTCAACCTATTTCAACCCACCTAAAAAAAAAATGCCAACTTCAACTTATCTCAACCCACCTCAACCAACTTCAATCCATTTCACCCTTTTGACCCACCCAATTTACCCACGAAAGAAACAGGCCCTAAGTAGTACTATAACTAGGATCTCCACTAAAATGATATGTTATAAAAAGCAAGTAATTTGACACATGAGGATGTATGTCGAATTACATAACACATGATATTACCTTGTTGGCTAAATCGTCTCCCAATCTTGAAAGCAACTATACAAGAAGGATTCAATTTGTCAAACATATCAATCAGAAGTTCAGAACAAGTAATGATAATGATTAGTACAATAATTATCTTTCCAAACATACTCAAGGAGTTCTCCATAGAACTATCATCCTCTGAAAAATCGGTATTTTTGTGCCCATAATGTATCCACAACAGTGATATTAACAGTAGAATTCTCTGTAGCCTCATTTGTTTTCCTGGCGCTCATAAGATTTTGTTTTAAAAATTTTATGGTTTAGAATTTTTTTATGAATGCAATATGTACATCATGAATCACTTAATCATATCTTTAATGAACAAAATCGGTGAAAGGTTTTCATGTAATTACTTTATGTCATTGTTAACACTTATTTGTAAATCAACTATCTTTCTCAACCGCTCTACTTCCATGTCCTGCATTAACAATGAGTAGTACTAAGTTATGACTACATATCTCCACGTGTGTACAGAAAACGGTAGGGCTGAATTTGCATGCACTCTAACCTCTTAGATAAGAGATCAATCATATTCAAACTCAGCTTCCATATACTTGATCACATGCATCCGGCAATCATTTGACCTAATATTGAGAAACATAAGTGATAATTCAACAAAGATATCGTTTTCCAAAGTACACCAATAGGTATATTGTATGAACTTGCTTGTCTTGCCACGTGCTGAACATGAATTGGAAAATTTGATGCAGCAGCAAATAAATGATTCAGGTTGGTAGATTATATTGAGTATTCAAGTGCTGATGGTAACTGGAGAGAAAAATGTTGTCATACTTGATAATTGTTCATAACATTTATTAAAACCAAACACAATAAGTATCCAATTCTTACCAAATCTTTTGCTGACTCCCAACTAAAGTTGTTACTCTTGTTCAACGGTGACAAGTCGAGAAAAGCAACACATCTACATTGCAAATCCACAACGATCAAAAGCCAATGAATTGCTCGATCATTCATAGGGACGTAGACCTATGTAGGAGAAAGAATGTTTTTATAACCCATTTGAAAACATAATTTCAAATTTGCTTAACTATTCCATTTTTTGTAAAAGAAATGGAGCAATCACCTTCTCACATCGACTAACATCATTTGGAATAAATTTGAAAATTAGCTTCTCTTAAAAATCAATGACACTTCTATTACATTTTCCATCAGGTAACGTCTATGTTCTCATCACTTGCTATACACAAATATAGGTGTTATTACAATTACACCATAAATTCATCACTATCAATTAATCATACAAATTTGCTTGAAAACAAGTTGGCAAATAAACTCGATTCACTCTTTTCATACGCACTTCAATATTGAGCTCGCAAGCAACCAAGTCAATTATCTACATATTCATGTGAAAATCATAAAGACCTATTATGAAAAACATAATTCAATTTCATGTGAAACGGATACTATATGCGTACCATATCAATTAAACACGCCTCTAGAAAAAGTGTCAAAAAATCAAATGGAGATGCATTGAAACCAAATTCCTGATTGTTATAAATGTCAACACAACGATTATCACTCTTAGCCACTTGCTAGCACGTGGTGACAAATGCTTTCTCCTTAGGTCTCAGTTTGTCCACTACCGCATGCGGGAAGCCAAACGTGTTTCCAAATTTTGTTGTAAGGATACTCTATAATGGGAAACGTATGTAAGTAGTAAAATGCTATAATGGTTGAGTAACAAATGAAATTAAATAAGTAGTATAAGGTGCATAAAGAATTGGACTATGCTTCATTCAACTTAAAAGTCGATTTTCGCTTGCTGCATAATATTCAACCCACCCTCACTATTTGACTGAGTAACATCATAAAGGAACAATTAATTAAATATATTTACCAACAAAGTATTAGGCACAGTAACATCAGCAATTTATACCTTATTCACATTGACTTTCTTATCTTCCTTATGTAAAAAGTTCAACCCACCCACACTAATTGGCTGCATAACATTATATAATGAAAACTCATTAAAATTTATACATTGTGATCACAACATACATTACGTACGCAGTAACATGATCAATCATGTATACCTAATTCGTCAACCAAATTAACAAAAATTTAAAATTAACTACCTTTGTCAATTCATTTGCTGCTTTCATGTCATCCTTTTAGAAATTGTGTTTAACTACAATCCTTCTCTTCCATTTGCTAAAATGATGTGGGGTTGATGTAGTAACCCTCAACTGGTTTCCCCCACGGTGAGAATCACATTTGAACATAGACTTCAGTGGCTGCTGATCAGCTAGCAAACTTTTGTGTAAAGTCAATAGATTTGGGTTTCTAGGTCTACCCAAGTCAAATTCAAATCCCTTAGCAAAAGGGATTTGAATTTTTGGAGAAATCAATGTAGTTTTGCCAGGTGTCGAAGAGTTGACAAACCGTAGAAAGACATTGTCTTTTCATTATATTTGGTCTTCTATCTACATACATCTCATCAGCATTCTCAAATTTCATAGGTGACTCTTTTTTCTCACTTGACTTCGATAAGTGGGCAATGTATGTTGCAGCACATGTGCCAGTCATGTGCTTATTCGATTTCGTAGTTTCATTGTCAACCACATGCTTCATAACCCTATTTACATTCGCATTTAGCATCTTCAGTGTGTCATTGTTCTCTTTGACAACCCTCGCAAGTGAAATTATGTCACTTGAGACTTTGACCACTAGATTCTCAATAAAATTCATACGTACCTCAAGTGAATTTTGTTGTTCACAATTCCCTTTGCATGAAACTAGTGCACCTTTATCTTCTAAGACAGTTCCGAACAATTCTACTTTCCGCATATTATGAGTAGAATTCTCCATCACCTTCATAAGATAGCAAATTACTTCATTACATTTGTTGACAAAACTGCACATACATTAACCAATATAATTGAATAATCATCTATATAGTTTTTGTGCAGCTCCAATAGAATAATAACTCATATAAATGACTACAATGTCATGAAATGTAAAATTATCATCATGCCTATGATGATCATTAATCATCGTTTTTTTTTTTTTGTTAGAGGTGTGGAGCTAGGCTCGTAAACTATTATGAAGCATGTATGTAACATAATACAATAAACATTACCCCATAAGACAGGTCTAGCTAAATGAGGAGGAACTGTTGACATATTTGAAGAGGGAGACTACTGACGCTAGTGTTTCCAATATAAATAATAATTCTAATAACTACTGAACGACAATGGTGCAGTTACACCTTACATTTCGCTTGCAAGACTACGTATCTGCTTATGGATTGTTTGGCACTCATAATTGTAACTTTATTTATGTCATTATCAACTACTGCAAAATAATATATATAAATCTAATTACGTAGCTAATTTATATCGTACATATTTAAGTACCTTAAGTCCCCTTCCAATTCTTAAAAAACCACATCATGTTGCTACGTACCCAAGATATATAGATCTAAGTTGGTTTTATAATTGCGATACTCTATGAAACCATTGGCAATCAAGTACGTTAGAATAGTTGGGAGTAGATTTTCCATTGTCAAGAAGCCACAAGATTATAAGGCCCTATCTTTACTGGACCAATATGTACGCCTAATGACTCTAGTGTGAAACCTATAATTAATGTGTTGAAGTTCACAACAAAATATGGGATTTTGGTTCTAAATAAAAATTTGATTGACTGGTGAACATATTGTAATGTGGCTACATGAGAATGACCAACAACCACACAAAAGTACATGCGGTGGAACGTCAATGCTTACAAACTAACAATCCCCATATACCTAGCTTTGAAACCAAAAAGAAAAAATAAAAAAGCATTGCATTCAAAAGTTAAGAACACTTACACACTTAACTTCAACAAATGAAGAGGCCTAACCTTGCTTATTCAAGGCCATAAATTGATGTAGGCAGCAAATCATATGGATAGAGACTTCATATGCTCTCAATGCTTTGAAACGCCAGCACCCTCCCTTCTGATTCTTATTTAAATAATATAATAACAACTTCAAGATCAATTATCCTGTTATAATTTTCAAATCATTTGGATTACCTTTTTTTTTAGTTATGGGGATTATCTTATTGAGAGGGAATATAGTATTTTAGTTGGATTTAAATTTGTAACTTCAGAGCTATTTTGAATAGTTAGAAAACTATATGTAAAAGTATCATGGATAATATCTACTAGTTTAGTGGTTTGTTTTGGAAATAAGGTAAATATTAGTAATGGATTCGAATCATATTATACTAATCTTACTTATTTTCTTTTCATTTGCTATTTTTATGTCTTCGTTAATCAACTTCTTGTTATCTGTTCCATGCAAACTATAAACCTAGGTTATCATATATGACATATTTCGTATATTTCAAAACCTTCCTCTTGTTTCCACAGTCCTTTTATAAACAAGATGAAACTTTTGTGATTTAAATTATTCTATATCACAAAGTCTATACAGTGATATTTACCCTGTACGTGTTGTTTATTTATTAGTCTTTCTTGCTCAATCTTTCGCTATTGCTACCCATAATTTGAATTTAAAGGTTTTGTGTGATTAATGGGAAATTTGGCTTGTGCAAATACATGTGTGTGAGTGAGTGAGTGTGTGTGTGTGTACATATGTCTTGTATTTATGATGACCTAAATATCTACATGATGTATTCCAAATTCTGCGTGAGAATGTAATGTCAAAGCAATAAACCTTTTCTCTTATATTTAATGGACCTGCTTTCACATCATATTACAATCACATCTCAAATTTGACACTCAAACGAGGACCCTATCAAGACTATGCGCACACATCGTTAGGTGAGATAAATTTCAGGTACACAAATGTAAAAAGGCTGGTTGTGTTTAGATTGGATGTACTACATGTTGAAGTTGCATTGGAGCTAACTGTGTCCGTCCGGTAAGTACGTGCAGAAAATGATATCAATAATGGTGACGTAAACATCCTGTCTGTAGAGTTTTGGCCTAGTCGCATAAGTTTGTATAAAGATCGGTTGTCGAATTTTTTTAGGGTAGGTATTAGTTCAAATTGGGTAACTAGACACATGGTAGGTAAAATTACACTACACCATGAATTTTGCCATTTTAGATTTAGCACACATAAGCAGGGACCTTTCTAAGATCATGACACAGCAACATTTGAATACACATTAACATATAGACCATAAAATCCAAAAGTATCCCCTAATGTGGGGGTGTTATTTGGATTGATCAAAGCTTGTGGGGAAGGAATCTCACTTGTGGAGGCTTCTCGGATTATAAAATTGGATGTCTACTTGAACCCACCTGTGTCTCGCCAAGCAATTGGGTGTGCATTCTGACCTGGCCAGGAGCAAAAGGTTTATCCCTACCAATTGGTTGTTGCACAATCACTAGAGGACCACCACCTAACAAAATTATGTCTATAGTACACATATAACATATCAAATCACAACGTTGCAATAGTTATATTTTGACCACACCATCTTTAAGCAGCCAAAACCATGCCCAAAATTATGTATGTTACAAATCATATTTGTGTGAGTGCATTGGATGCAACCAACAGATAAGTGTTAACCTTCTGCTTCTGATAAGGTCCGAATGCATGCCCAATAGCTTGGTGAGAAACAGATAGGTTAAAGTGGGCATCCAATTTTATAATCCGAGAAGCCCCCACAAGTGAGATTCCTTCCCCACAAGCTTTGATCAATCCAAATAACACCCTTGCATTAGGGGAGTTGTTAACTCTATCCATAGACACCTTCTGTTGCTCAGTAGACGAATCGCCGCATTCCGTTAACATCTCACTACCGACACACTAACCATTAATTTTAACAATTAGCCACTGAAGAAGCTTTAAGGGCAACAAGTATTCGCTAAAAACCTAATAACTTCTCGCCATCCCTTTGACACCATGCTAACAGGTTATGGAAGAACTTAGCCTCCACCTCTTCCCCGACATCTTTCTTGTGAATTTGCTCATCAAACTTGTTGTAACTAGGCAATGCATTCTTTTCACCACTAGAATGAGCATCTGAACACTATGTCAGCAGAGAGTGTCTGGGATGAGGACAAGTTACAATCACAGTCAAATCATACGCAGACAACATTACCAGATTGACTTGTTGCATTAGAAGCCATTGCACTACAAAATCCAACCCTTCAAGTTAAAAATTAAGACAAATCAAGTAGTGAATCATAACAGACTCAATCAATAAGCCACATGGATCAATGTCAATTGAAAACAAAATAGATTTTAATACATGTGAATTTACTGACCAGTTGAAAGATGCCTCTGTCACAGATGCGAGAGCCACCCCTCTAACAATTGGTAAGAGGGAGAGAAGCACCAAGGAGTAGGCCTCTACATAGAATGTTCATGACAAAATAGCCAAAAATAAAGAAATCATCACTAGCTTAAGTGAATCTAATGTAAATCAAGCAGTGTTTATGCAGTTAGCTAATTGTACATGTAACAAGAAGTTCCACATTTTGAACATCAATCCTAGAAACAGGGATAATAGAACATATGGGGCACGGAATCTTACCTCTCCCAGAAACAGGATGGAGAGGACGACAGAGAAAAATGGCTCCATAGCATTAATTGTGTGAGTAAATGATATAGCCACTTTACCAAGGCTCACATTGGTGAAAAGGTTGCCTAACGTGTGCAAAATTGCTAAAGGCGTGATGACAGCTAGCTGCGAAACAGTAGTCAAAGTAAATACAAACTTTATAGAATGAAGAGTACCTCAAATCAACAACACAAGTAGGCTGATACATTACCTGTGCAGCAGTGACTTTTGGCTTCCTGTAGAGATTGAACGTCCACATAAAAAGGATGATCACTAACCCAATGGCAAATTAAACCATACTGATGGTCCAAGGGTAAGGATATACCTTCAAAACTTGTAGGAAAGATAGGCAGTGATGTTATTCAAGGAGGAATTTGTTATATGCTGCAATAGCAGCTAACGAATACGAAGGAAAAAGTCAAGACACTGTTGCAGAGGCTCCAGTGGAGATACTCACTTACATAACAATAAGTACTAAGAGGGAAAATTTTGCTTCGATTAATAAATCAATGGGGTTTAATCTTCAAAGCATCTCATACAACCAGTCCCACAATTCCATTACACCTAGAAGCAAAATTTTAAACTTCTACCCTATGAGATACCATTCGATACGTTTGTATGATCAACTCTCTTGTAAACAAACGTACACATGTTAGATCCTCAACACAAGGGTCAAAGAAACAAAATTCCACCTTCTAGGTTCAAATTAGACAACACTGCATGGAAATCTGGCAGTGACCTGAGAACCACCTTAGAAATAGAAGCTACATCCCTGACTGAATCCCTTTCTCACTCTAACAATCCAAAATAATAGCAATACCAACCAAAAAATGGGTTTGGACAGCAATAATGGTTCTAACAAAAACAATGCATGGTACATTGGCAATGATAATATAACAGTACTACCAAACAACTCCATTACCATCAAGTGTATTCTTCCTCTATTTGGTCTCCCTAATTTATTACCAAAAGGTTTAATTCATATCCTAAAAAACAAAGCCGAAATGTTTCTAGTGATACTGTCAGTTCTTTGCATCAAAAACAAAATCAACTTCATTTATTCAGTGATATCAATTTCATATTTTGCTTGCTATACTAGCAGAGAACCCAACAATAAAATCATATGGAAGACTTTTGCTAAAAGATTTCCTAGCAATTGAAAGAAAAACTTGCCCACTTAATTGTAAATAACAATTGGAGAAGCTTTTTTTGTTCACTGGTGTATCACACTATAACTCACAAAAGAAAATCACCCCCAAGTCTTTTCTAAAGAGTAAAGGATGGTTATATAACATACTTTCTTGAACTGAAAAAATGTTAACAAGCATGATATCTTTAGTTGCACCATCTTGTCAATTGTGAAGTGTGATCATAAAGTGCCCAAAGACGAGTATTACAATGGTGCATGTTACACTTTGAATGTCTAGAGTAGTCCTTACTAATAAATCAACATAAACTTTTTATAGATTAGTGGGACATCAATTGGGACATTTTTCCTAAGCTCCTGGAAACCGTGTACAATAGTAAAAATATCATTCGCTAATTATTTTAGCAAAAATTGTGGGCCTTGCATCCCCAATGTGTGCGAGGGTTTTTCCTTACGCTTTAGGATCCTTTGTACCTTAGCAGGCCTAGAGACTTTGAAGACTAAGGTAGCAACACAAAGTGAGCCACCAAATCATTCCCAAAAACAAAAGAAGCAGTTATGTATAAACTGCACTTTGAAAAAACAATGTCGTAATACAAAGATTTTCAAGCCTGCCTGCAATTTCAGCATCTTATTCTATGCCTTCTTGACATCCACTCTTCAATGGTATATTAAAGTTCTCAACACATCAACTTCCCATGATCAGTGTCAAAGCAAAGTTACTCAAGCGCTAATTTTCCATATTTACATTTCATGGACAGAAAAAACATTTGTTTTCATTCTTTTGTCACAGCGAAGCTGGAGTAGCCACCCCAATTTAGGTTAAAATAATAAAACAGAGAGAACAAGGCAGGCTTGATTCACACTTAAGATAGAAATGTCAAAATAATCCTTACCTGCTTCAGAAAGAAGACTCCATCTTTAAGACTGCTAAGATCTTTCTCATTTTCGTGCTCAATAATGTCACTTGAGCATGATGAAGAGGCTTTAAGACCATCCTCCTCAATTGTATCATATCCATCAAAAACAGAAGCTATAGATGTACGGTTCTCCCTGAATTTGTAGAGATCACACCAATAGTTAACTTTAGCCGTATCTAAGAAAGTAAACTGCTCATCAAAATATGCAGAGTGTCTTATATAACCCAGCATGGGCATCATGACAAGTCATAGACAGTTACACAGAGTGACATATATGACTACCTAGAAGTTGACTAGAACATTACCAAATTGATCATTACCTAGATACGATTACAATTTTCAACAAACAATCTACAACCTTGAATCCCCAAAAAATTAAATAAATTTGTAGAACCTTAATCGTTCTTGCAATGTCAACATGTGCAGGTCAAGCTCATCAGTTGCATTGCTTGGAGTCATGAAAGGAAAGTCTGCTTCTACAACCGCTACCCATCCCTGAGGTAAGCCTTTTATGCTACTTGTTAATCATTAAGTGAAGATACGCTATACATAAAAAGGATTTTTATTAGTTCTTGATGAAGTAGACCATAAAGGGGTATGTGAATCATGTTAATTTTGACGCTTAATCTACCCTTTGTTTTTACTTTTCGCAATTCATAGATTACAAAAGCAAGAATTGAAACCAACATAAATCTCAAACTCGAACTATACTACCTTGTACTTGGCATAGAACTGACATTCATGGGATGTTCATGGGAAAAATTGTAATTGACGTTTCAATTTTACGTCTGACCATGGATCATACCACATCTATGCCCACAAAAATCATTGAAATTAAACACACACTGCAGGAATGAAATGAAACACACCATCTTCCCATGATCAGTGTCAAAGCAAAGTCACTCGACTGCTACTTTTCTATATTTACATTTAAGGGACAGAAAAAACATTTATTTTCATTCTTTTGTCACAGCCAAGCTGCAGTAGCTACCCCAATTCAGGTTACAGTAATAAAAGAGAGAGGAACAAGGGCAGTCTTAATTAACACATAAGATAGAAATGTTAAAAAATGATCCTTATCTACTTCAGAAAGAAGACTCCATCTTTAAGACTGTCAAGATCTTTCTTGTTTTCTTGCTCTAATGGCACTTGAGAATGATGAAGAGGCTTTAAGACCTCCCTCCTCAACTTTATCATATCCATCAAAAACAGAAGCTCTAGATAAACAGTTCTCCCCTAATATTAAGATATCATACCGGCAGTTAACGTTAGCCACATCTGAGAAAGTAAATTGTTCATTAGAATATGCAGAGTGACTTGTATAACCCAGCATGGGTCTCATGACAAGTCGTAGACAGTTACGCACAGTTACTTATATGACTACCTAGAAGTTGACAAGAACATGATCAAATTGATCAACTAGATATGATTACAAATTTCAACACACAATCTGTAACCTTGGATCTCCAAAAAATTAAATAAATTTGTAGGACCTTAATCGTTTTTGTAATGCTAACATGTCCTGGTCAAGTTCATCAGTTGCATTGCTTGGAGTCATGACAGTGAAGGCTTCTTCTACAGCCGCTACCCATCCCTGAGGTAAGCCTTTTATGCTACTTATAAACCATTAAGTGGAGATATGCTACACATAAAGAGGATTGTTATTAGTTCTTGATAAAGTAGACCACAAAGGAGTATGTGAATCATGTAAATTTTGTCGCTTAATCTACCCTTAGTTTTTACTTTCCCTAATTCAAACAT
This sequence comes from Selenicereus undatus, assembly GCA_017589665.1. Classification (NCBI taxonomy): domain Eukaryota; kingdom Viridiplantae; phylum Streptophyta; class Magnoliopsida; order Caryophyllales; family Cactaceae; genus Selenicereus; species Selenicereus undatus. The sequence continues at coordinate 29,002,002 of JACYFF010031954.1, read as the reverse complement.
TACAAAAGCAGCAATTGAAACAAACATAAATCTCAAACTCGAACCATGCTACAATGTATTTGGCACGTAACTGACATTCATGGGATGTTCGTGGGAAAAATTGTGACTGACATTTCAATTTCACGTCTGACCATGGATCATACCACATCTATGCCCACAAAGATCGTTGACATTAAACACACAATGCAAGAATGAAATTAAACATATCATCTACCCATGCTCATTGTCAAAGAAAAGTCACTTGCGCATTGTTTTTCTATATTTACATTTCAGGGATAGAAAAAACATTTCTTTTCATTCTATTGTCACAGCCAAGTTGAAGTAGCTTCCCCAATTTAGGTTAAAATAATAAAAGAGAGAGGAATAAGGCTGGCTTGGTTGACACTTAAGATAGAAATGTTAAAATGATCCTTACCTCCTTCACAAAGAGGACTCCATCTTTAAGACTGTCAGGATCTTTCTCATTTTCGTGCTCAATAATGTCACTTGAGTATGGTGAAGAGACTTTAAGACCACCTTCCTCAACTGTATCACATCCATAAAGTAACAGAAGCGCTAGATGAACGACTCTCCTTCAATGTTCAAAGATCATACCTGTCGTAAACTGTAGCCGCATCTGAGAAAGTAAATTGTTCATCAAAACATGCAGAGCGACTTGTGTAACCCAACACGGGCAACATAACAAGTTGCAGACGGTTACACAGAGTAACTTATATGACTGCCTAGAAGTTGACAAGAACATGATCAAATTGATCATCTAGATACGATTACAATTTTGCAACAAACACTCTACAACCTTGGATCCCCAAAAGATTGAATAAATTTGTAGAACCTTAATCGTTTTTCTAATGTTAAAATGTGCACGTCAAGTTCATCAGTTGCATTGCTTGAAATCATGACCGTAAGGTCTTCTTCTATAGCCGCTACATCCCCGAGGTAAGCCTTTTGTGCTACTTATAAATCATTAAGTGGTGGTATGCTACACATAACGAGGATTGTTATTAGTTCTTAATGAAGTAGACCATAAAGGGGTATGTGAATCATGTTAATTTTGATGCTTAATCTACCCTTTGTTTTTACTTTATTCAATTCAGACATTACAAAAGTAGGAACTAAAACAAATAGAAATCTCAAACTCGAACTATACTACCATGTACTTGGCACAGAACTGACATTCATGGGATGTTCATGGGAAAAATTGTAACTGACATTTCAATTTCACGTCTGACCATGGATCGTACCATATCTATACCCACAAAGATCATTGAAATTAAACACACACTAAAAAAATGACATTAAGCACATCATCTTCCAATGATTAGTGGCAAAACAAAATCACTCAAGCGCTGCTTTTCTATATTTACACTTCAGGGACAGAAAAATCATTTATTTTCTTTCTTTTGCATCAGCCAAGCTGGAGTAGCTACCACAATTCAGGTTAAAATAATAAAAGAGTGAGGAACCAGGCATGCCTGATTAACACTTAAGATAGAAATGTTAAAATGATCCTTACCTCCTTCGGAAAGAGGACTCCTCTTTAAGATTGTTAAGATCTTTCTCGTTTTTATGCTCAATAATGTCCCTTGAGTACGGTGAAGAGGCTTTAAGACTACCCTCCTCAATTGTATCATATCCATAAAAAAACAAAAGCTTTAGATTAACGACTCTCCCTGAATATTCAGAGATCATAACCGCTGTTAACTTTAGCTGCATCTAAGAAAGTAAATTGTTCATTAGAACATACAGAGTGACTTGTACAGCCGAGCACGGGCATCATGACAAGTCATAGACTCTTAGATAGAGTGACTTATATGACTGCCTAGAAGTTGACAAGAACATGATCAAATTGATCATCTAGATACAATTAAAATTTTCAACAAACAATCTACAACCTTGGATCCCCAAAAAATTAAATAAATTTGTAAGAACTTAATCTTTTTTGCAATGTTGACATGTGCAGGTCAAGTTCATCAGTTGCATTGCTTGGAGTCATGACAGTAAGGGCTTCTTTTATAGCTGGTACCTATCCCTGAGGTAAGCCTTTTATGCAACTTGTAAATCATTAAGTGGAAATATGCAATACATAAAGAGGATTGTTATTAGTTCTTCATGAAGTAGACCATAAAGCAGTATGTGAATCATGTTAATTTTTACGCTTAATCTACCCTCAGTTATTACTTTCCGCAATTCAAACATTACAAAAGCAGCAATTGAAACAAACATAAATCTCAAACTCGAACTATACTATAATGTACTTGGCACGGAACTGACATTCATGGGATGTTCATGGAAAAAATTGTAATTGACATTTCAATTTCACGTCTGACCATGGGTCATACCACATCTATGCCCACAAAGATCATTGAAATTAAACACACAATGCAAGAATGAAATTAAACACATCATCCTCCCATGATCATTATCAGAGAAAGGTCACTCGAGCATTGCTTTTCAATATATACATTTCAGAGACAGAAAAAACATCTATTTTCGTTCTTTTGTCACAGCCAAGCTAGAGTAGCTACCCCAATTCATGTTAAAATAGTAAAAGAGATAGGAACAACACAGGCTTGATTGACACTTAAGATAGAAATGTTAAAATGATCCTTACCTCCTTCAAAAGGAGGACTCCTCTTTAAGACTGTCAAGATCATTCTCCTTTTTGTGCTTAATAACGGCACTTAAGTATGGTGAAGAGGCTTTAAGACCACCCTCCTCAACAGTATCATATCCATAAAAAAACAAAAGCTCTAAATGAACGGCTCTCCTTGAATATTCAGAGATCATACCTGCAGTTAACTTTAGCCACATCTGAGAAAGTAAATTGTTCATTAGAACATGCAGAGCGACTTATATAGCACAGCACGGGCATCATAACAAGCCGCAAACAGTTAAACAGAGTGACTTATATGACTGCCTAGAAGTTGACAAGAACATGATCAAATTGATCATTTAGATACGATTACAATTTTCAATAAACAATCTACAACCTTGGATCCCCAAAAAATTAAATAAATTTGTAGGACCTTAATCGTTTTTATAGTGTTGACATGTGCAGGTCAAGTTCGTCAATTACTTTGCTTGGAGTCATGACAGTAAGGGCTTCTGCTACAGCCGGTACCTATCCCTGAGGTAAGGCTTTTATGCAACTAGTAAATCATTAAGTGGAGATATGTTATACATAAAGAGGATTTTTATTAGTTCTTGATGAAGTAGACCATAACGAAGTATGTGAATCATGTTAATTTTGACGCTTAATCTACCATTAGTTTTTAGTTTTCGCAATTCAAACATTACAAAAGCAGCAATTGAAACAAACATAAATCTCAAACTCAAACCATACTACAATGTACTTAGCACCGAACTGACATACATGGGATGTTGGTGCAAAAAATTGTATTTGACATTTCAATTTCGCATCTGACCATGGATCATACCACATCTATGCCCACAAAGATCATTGAAATTATGCACACAATGCAAGAATGAAATTAAACACATCATCTTCGCCTGATCATTGTGAAAGCAAAGTCACTCGAGCACTGCTTTTTGATATTTACATTTCAGGGACAGAAAAAACATTTATTTTCATTCTTTTGTCATAGCCAAGCTAGAGTAGCTTCCCCAATTCAGGTTAAAATAATAAATGAAAGAGGAACAAGGCAGGCTTGATTGACACTTAAGATAGAAATGTTAAAATTTTCAACAAACAATCTACGACGTTGGATCCCCGAAAAATTAAATAAATTTATAGAACCTTAATTGTTTCTGTAATGTTAACATGTGCAGGTCAAGTTCATCAGTTGCACTGCTTGGAGTCATGACAGTAAAGGCTTTGTCTGCAGACACTACCCATCCCCGGGGTAAGCCTTCTATGCTACCTGTAAATCATTAAGTGTAGATATGCTATACACAAAAAGGATTGTTCTTAGTTCTTGATGATGTAGACCATAAAGGACTGTGTGAATCATGTTCATTTTGTTGCTTAATCTACCCTTTGTTTTTACTTTCTGCAATTCAGACATTACAAGAGCAGGAATTAAAACAAACATAAATCTCAAACTCGAACTATACTACCATGTACTTGGCACAACACTGACGTTCATGAGAAAAATTGTAATTGACATTTCAATCTCACATTTGACCATGGATCATACCACATCTATGCCACAAAGATTATTGAAATTAAACACACACTGCAAGAATGAAATTAAACACATCATTTTCCCACGATCATTGTCAAAGAAAAGTCACTCAAGCGCTGCTTTTCTATATTTACATTTCAGGGACATAAAAGCCATGTATTTTCATTCTTTTGTCACAACCAAGCTGGAGTAGCTACCCCAATTCAAGTTAAAATAATAAAAGAGAGAGGAACAAGGCAGGCTTGATTGACACTTAAGATAGAAATGTTAAAATGATCCTTACCTCCTTCAAAAAGAGGACTCCTCTTTAAGACTGTCAAGATCTTTCTCGTTTTCACGCTCAATAATGTCCCTCGAGTGTGTTGAGGAGGCTTTAAGACCGCCCTCCTCAACTGTATCATATCCATAAAAAAAACAGAAGCTCTAGATGAGCGACTCTCCTTGAATATTCAAAGATCATACCTGCAGTTAACTTTAGCCGCATCTGAGAAAGCATATTTTTCATCAAAACAAGCAGAGCAACTTGCATAACCCGGCACGGGCCTCATAACAAGTAGCAGATAGTTACACAGAGTGACTATATGACTGTCTAGAAGTCGACAAGAAGATGATCAAATTGATCATCTAGATACGATTACAATTTTCAACAAACAATCTACAACCTTGGATCTCTAAAAATTTGAATAAATTTGCAGGACCTTAATCGTGTTTGTAATGTTAACATGTGCACATCAAGTTCATCAATTGCATTGCTTGAAGTCATGATAGTAAAGGCTTCTTCTACAGCTGCTACCCATCTTTGAGTTAAGCGTTTTATGCTACTTGTAAATCATAAAGTGGAGGTATGCTATACATAAAGAGGATTGTTATTAGTTCTTGATAAAGTACACCATAAAGGGGTATGTGAATCATGTTAATTTTGATGCTTAATCTACCCTTTGTTTTTACTTTCTGCAATTCAGACATTACAAAAGTAGGAACTGAAACAAACATAAATCTCAAACTCGAACTATACTACCATGTACTTGGCACAAAACTGACATTCATGGGATTTTCATGGGAAAAATTATAAAGGACATTTCAATTTCATGCCTGACAGTGGATCGTACCACATTTATACCCACAAAGATCATTGAAATTAAACACACACTGCAAAAATGAAATTAATCACATCATCTTCCCGGGATTAGTGGAAAAACGAAGTCACTCGAGCACTACTTTTCTATATTTACATTTCAGGGACTGAAAAACCATTTATTTTCATTCTTTTGTCACAACCAAGCTAGAGTATGGTCAAGAGGCTTTAAGATTACCCTCCTCAATTGTATCATATCCATAAAAAAACAGAAGCTCTAGATAAACGGCTCTCCCTGAATATTCAAAGATCATACCAACTGTTACTTTAGCGGCATCTAAGAAAGTAAATTGTTCATTAGAACATGCAAAGTGACTTGTATACCATAGCATGTGCACAATGACAAGTCGTAGACAGTTAGACAGAGTGACTTATATGACTGCCTAGAAGTTGACAAGAGCATGATCAAATTGATCATCTAAATACGATTAAAATTTTCAACAAACAATCTACAACCAAAAAATAAATAAATTTATAGGGCCTTAATCGTTTTTGCAATGTTGACATATGCAGGTCAAGTTCATCAGTTGAATTGCTTGGAGTCATGACAGCAAGTTCTTCTTCTACAGCCGATACCTATCCCTGAGGTAAGCCTTTTATGCAACTTGCAAATCATTAAGTGGAGATATGCAATACATAAAGAGGATTGTTATTAGTTCTTCATGAAGTAGACCATAAAGCAGTATGTGAATCATGTTAATTTTTACGCTTAATCTACCCTCAGTTATTACTTTCCGTAATTCAAACATTACAAAAGCAGCAATTGAAACAAACATAAATCTCAAACTAGAACTATACTACCATGTACTTGGCATGGAACTGACATTCATGGGTTGTTCTTGGGAAAAATTATAATTGACATTTCAATTTCACGTTTGACCATTGATCATACCACATCTACGCCCACGAAGATCACTGAAATTAAACACACAATGCAAGAATGAAATTAAACACATAATCTTCCCATGATCATTGTCGGAGCAAAGTCACTCGAGCACTGCTTTTGGATATTTACATTTTAAGGACAGAATAAACATTTTTTTTTCATTCTTTTGTCACAGCCAAGCTAGAGTAGCTACCCCAATTCAGATTAAAATAATAAAAGAGAGAGGAACAAGGCATGCTTGATTGACACTTAAGACAGAAATGTTAAAATGACACTTAAGATAGAAATGTTAAAAAGAGATACAAACAAGGCAGGCTTCAATGGGGGCCACTTTAATTAAGTCTTTGATCCCTCCATTACTAATTTTATCCATTCTCGTGTACCCACACATCCATCTAATCATCCATTGACACTTAAGATAGAAATGTTAAAATGATCCTTACCCCCTTCAGAAAGAGGACTCCTCTTTAAGACTATCAAGATCTTTCTCGTTTTCGTGCTCAATAATGTCCCTTGAGTATGTTGAAGAGCCTTTAAGACCGCCCTCCTCAACTGTATCATATCCATAAAAAAACAGAAGCTCTAGATGAACGACTCTCCTTGAATATTCAGAGATCATACCTATAGTTAACTTTAGCCGCATCTGAGAAAGCAAATTGTTCATCAAAACATGCAAAGCAACTTGTGTAACCCGGCACGGGCCTCATAACTAGTAGCAGATAGTTACATAGAGTGACTTATATGACTGTCTAGAACTCGACAAGAACATGATCAAATTGATCATCTAGATACGATTACAATTTTCAACAAACAATCTACAACCTTGGATCCCCAAAAAATTGAAAAAATTTGCAGAACCTTAATCGTTTTTGTAATGTTAACATGTGCACGTCAAGGTCATCAGTTGCATTACTTGAAGTCATGACAGTAAAGGCTTCTTCTACAATTGCTACCCATCTTTGAGGAAAGCCTTTTATGCTACTTGAAAATCATTAAGTGGAGGTATGCTACACATCAAGAGGATTGTTATTAGTTCTTGATGAAGTTGACCATAAAGGGATATGTGAATCATGTTAATTTTGATGCTTAATCTACCCTTTGTTTTTACTTTCTTCAATTCAGACATTACCAAAGTAAGAATTGAAACAAACATAAATCTCAAACTCGAACTATACTACCACGTACTTGGCACATAACTGACACTCATGGGATGTTCATGGGAAAAATTGAAACTCACATTTCAATTTCACGCCTGACCATAGATTGCACCACATCTATACCCACAAAGATCATCGAAATTAAACATGCACAGCAAAAATGAAATTAACCACATCATTTTCCCATGATCAGTGGCAAAACAAAGTCACTTGATTGCTGCTTTTCTATATTTACATTTCAGGGACATAACAGACATTTATTTTCATTCTTTTGTCACAGCCAGGCTGGAGTAACTACCCTAATTCAAGTTAAAATTGTAAAACAGAGAAGAATAAGGCAGGAAGCATTGACACTTAAGATAGAAATGTTAAAATAATCCTTACTGCTTCGGAAAGAAGTCTCCATCTTTAAGACTGTCAAGATCCTTCTCGTTTTCGAGCTCAATAATGTCACTTGAGAATGATGAAGAGGCTTTAAGACCCCCCCCCTCAATTGTATCATATCCATAAAAAACAGAAGCTATAGATTTACGGTTCTCCCTGAATATACGAAGCTCATATCAGCAGTTAGCGTTAGTCGCCTCTGAGAAACTAAACTGCTCATCAGAACATGCAAAGTGCCTTGTATAACCCAGCACGGGCATCATGAAAAGTCATAGATTGTTACACAGAGTGACTTTTATGACTGCCTAGAAGTTGACAAGAACATGATCACATTGATCATTACCTAGATACGATTACAATTTTCAACAAACAATCTACAAGCTTGGATCCCCAAAAAATTAAATAAATTTGTAGAACCTTAATTGTTTTTGTAATGTTAACATGTCCAGGTCAAGTTCATCAGTTGCATTGCTTGGAGTCATGACAGTGAAGGCTTCTTCTACATCTGCTACCCATCCCTGAGGTAAGCCTTTTGTGCTACTTGGAAATCATTAAGTGGAGATATGCTATACATAAAGAGGATTGTTATTAGTTCCTGATGAAGTATACCATAAAAGACTATGTGAATCATGTTAATTTCGACACTTAATCTACCCTTAGTTTTTACTTTTCGTAATTCAAACATTACAAAAGAAGTAATTAAAACCAACATAAATCTCAAACTTGAACTATACTACAATGTACTTGGCACGGAACTGAGATTCATGGGATGTTCGTGGGAAAAATTGTATTTGACATTTCAATTTCACGTCTGACCATGGATCATACCGCATCTATACCCACAAAGATCATTGAAATTAAGCACACAATGCAAGAATGAAATTAAACACATCATCTTCCCCTGATCATTGTCAAAGCAAAGTCACTCGAGCACTGCTTTTCTATATTTACATTTCAGGGATAGAAAAAACATTTATTTTCAGCCTTTTGTCACGACCAAGCTAGAGTCGCTACCCCAATTCAGGTTAAAATAATAAAATAGAGAGGAACGAGGCAGGCTTGATTGACACTTAGGATACAACAACAACAACAACTTTCAGTGTGGGTCCCGCTTTCGCGGGGTCTGGGAAGACCCAGATGTAGGCAATCTTACCTCTACTGGCAATTTTACCCATAGAGAAGCTGATTCCAAGAGACCCGCAAAATTCAGATTTTGTGAAAACATTTTATAGAAGAAAGATTTTGTGAAAACATTTTATGGGGAAAAACTAAGGATAAGTTTAAGGGAATGAATTAAGAAATACGAAAAAATCAAGCGGCAGTAACTATGTAACTATAAGTGCAACAAGGCAGAAGGAGATACTGTACCTTAACAACCAGAAGTAGGCAAACAATATCTCTTCCCGGACACATGAACTACCTGCATGCAAACATAACATACGAAGAAACGACAACCAAACCCGTTCTACTGTAACCGAGTGACCAACTATGTGGCTAATTCTCTACGATCTAAGATCTTAATCATATCCCGCCATAGTCTCCTATCCCAAGTCGTGTCCTCCGTTAACCCTACAACTTTCAAGTCCTCTCTAACTACCTCGTCCAAACTCTTCTTTAGTCGTCCCCTCCCTCTTTTACCACTTGGGATGTTAATCCTCTCACATCTTGACACTGGAATGTCTACACTCCTTCTTTTCACACGGCCAAACCATCTGAGTCTTATTTCGCTCAGCTTATCTTCAATGGGGGCCACTTTAACTAACTCTCTTATCACTCAATTACTAATTCTACCCATTCTCGTGTAGCCACACATCCATCTAATTATCCATTGACACTTAAGATAGAAATGTTAAAATGGCCCTTACCTCCTTCAGAAAGAGGACTCCTCTTTAAGACTATCAAGATCTTTCTCGTTTTCGTGCTCAATAATGTCCTTTGAGTATGTTGAAGAGCCTTTATGACTGCCCTCCTCAACTGTATCATATCCATAGAAAAACAGAAGCTCTAGATGAACGGCTCACCTTGAATATTCAGAAATCATACCTGTAGTTAACTTTAGCAGCATCTGAGAAAGCAAATTGTTCATCAAAACATGGAGAGAGACTTGTGTAACCGAGCAGGGGTATCATAACAAGTAGCAGACAGTTACACAGAGTGACTTATATGACTGTCTAGAAGTTGACAAGAACATGATCAAATTGATCATCTAGATACGATTACAATTTTCAACAAACAATCTACAACCTTGGATCCCCAAAAAATTGAATAAATTTGCAGAACCTTAATCGTTTTTGTAATGTTAACATGTGCACGTCAAGTTCATCAATTGCATTGCTTGAAGTCATGACAGTAAAGGCTTCTTCTACAGCCGCTACCCATCTTCAAGGAAAGCCTTTTATGCTACTTGTAAATCATTGAGTGGAGGTATGCTACACATAAAGAGGATTGTTATTAGTTCTTGATGAAGTAGACCATAAAGGGGTATGTGAATCATGTTAATTTTGATGCTTAATCTACCCTTTGTTTTTACTTTCTTCAATTCAAACATTATAAAAGTAGTAATAGAAACAAACATAAATCTCAAACTTGAACTATACTACCATGTACTCGACACAGAACTGACATCCATGGGATGTTCATGGGAAAACTTGTAACTGACATTTCAATTTCACGTCTAACCATGAATTGTACCACATCATACCCACAAAGATCATCGAAATTAAACACACACTGTAAAAATGAAATTAAGCACATCATCTTCCTATGATTAGTGGCAAAACAATGTCACTCGAGCGCTGCTTTTCTATATTTACATTTCAGGGACAAAACAAACGTTTATTTTCATTGTTTTGTCATAGCCAAGCTCGAGTTACTACCCCAATTCAAGTTAAAATAGTAAAACAGAGAAGAACAAGGCAGGCCTGATTGACACTTAAGATAGAAATGTTTAAATAATCCTAACCTACTTCGGAAAGAAGACTCTATTTTTAAGACTGTCAAGGTCTTTATCGTTTTTGTGTTCAATAATGTCACTTGAGAATGATGAAATGGCTTTAACACCCCCCTCCTCAATTGTATCATATCCATCAAAAATAGAAGCTATAGATTTACAATTCTCCCTGAATATGCAAAGATCATATTAGTAGTTAGCTTTAGCCACATCTGAGAAACTAAACAGCTCATCAGAACATACAAAGTTCCTTGTATAACCCACCATGGGCATCATGACTAGTCATAGACTGTTACATAGAGTGACCTTTATGACTGCCTAGAAGTTGACAAGAACGTGATCACATTGATCATTGCCTAGATACAATTACAATTTTAACCAAACAATCCACAACGTTGGATCACCGAAAAATTAAATAAATTTGTAGAACCTTAATTTTTTTTGTAATGTTAACATGTGCAGGTCAAGTTCATCAGTTGCACTGCTTGGAGTAATCACAATGAAGGCTTCGTTTGCAGACGCTGCCCATCCCCGGAGTAAGCCTTCTATGCTACTTGTAAATCATTAAGTGCAGATATGCTACACACAAAGAGGATTGTTCTTACTTCTTGATGATGTAGACCATAAAGGGGTGCGTGAATCATCTTCATTTTTATGCTTAATCTACCCTTTGTTTTTACTTTTCGCAATTCACACATTACAAGAGTAGGAATTGAAACAAACATAAATCTCAAACTCGAACTATACTACCATGTACTTGGCATGACACTAACATTCATGGGATGTTCATGGGAAAAATTGTAACTGACATTTCAATTTCATGTTTGACCATGGATCATACCACATCTATGCCAACAAAGATTATTGAAATTAAACACACACTGCAAGAATGAAATTAAACACATCCTTTTTCCCATGATCATTGTCAAAGCAAAGTCACTCGAGCGCTGCTTTTCTATATTTACATTTCAGGGACAGAAAAAACATTTATTTTCATTCTTTTGTGGCAGCCAAGCTGGAGTAGCTACCCCAATTAAGGTTAAAATAATAAAAGAGAGAGGAACGAGGCAGGCTTGATTGACACTTAAGATATAAATGTTAAAATGATCCTTACCTCCTTCAGAAAGAGGACTCCTCTTTAAGACTGTCAAGATCTTTCTCGTTTTCATGCTCGATAATGTCCCTTGAGTAGGTTGAAGAGGCTTTAAGACTGCCCTCCTCAATTGTATCATATCCATACAAAAACAGAAGCTCTAGATGAATGGCTCTCCCTGAATATTCAAAGATCATACCAGCTGTTAATTTTAGTCGCATCTAAGAAAGTAAATTGTTCATTAAAACATGCAGAGTGACTTGTTTAGCGCAGCACGGGCATCATGACAAGTAATAGACAGTTAGACAGAGTGACTTCTATGACTGCCCAGAAGTTGACAAGAACATGATCAAATTGATCATCTAGATACGATTAAAATTTTCAACAAGCAATCTACCACCTTTGATCCCAAAAAATTAAATAAATTTGTAGGACTTTAATCATTTTTGCAATGCTGACATGTGCAGGTCAAGTTCATCAGCTGCATTGTTTGGAGTGATGACGGTAAGGGCTTCTTCTACAGCCGGTACATATCCCTAAGGTAAGTCGTTTATGCAATTAGTAAATCATTAAGTGGAGGTATGCTATACATAAAAAGGATTGTTATTGGTTCTTGATGAAGTAGACCATAAAGGGGTACGTGAATCATGTTAATTTTGATGCTTAATCTACCCTCTATTTTTACTCTCCATAATTCAGACAATACAAAAGCAAGAACAGAAACAAATATCAATCATAAACTCGAACTAGACTACCATGTACTTGGCACAGAACTTACATTCATGGGATGTTCGTGGGAAAAATTGTAACTGACATTTCAATTTCACGCCGGACCATGGATCATACCACATCTATGCCCACAAAGATCATTGAAATTAAACACACACTGCAAGAATGAAATTAAACACATCATCTTCCCATGATCATTGTCAGAGCAAAGTCACTCGAGCACTGCTTTTTTATATTTACATTTCAGGGACAGAACAAACATTTATTTTCATTCTTTTATCACAGCCAGACTAGAGTAGCTATCCCAATTCAGGTTGAAATAATAAAAGAGAAAGGAACAAGGCAGGCTTGATTGACACTTAAGATTAAAATGTTAAAATGATCCTTACCTCCTTCAGAAAGAGGCCTTCATCTTTAAGACTGTCAAGATCTTTCTTGTTTTCGTGCTCAATAATGTCAATTAAGTATGACGAAGAGGCTTTAAGACCACCCTCCTCAATTGTATCATATCCGTAAAAAAACACAAGCTCTAGATGAATGGCCTTCCTTCAATATTCAGAGATCATACCGGTCGTTAACTTTGGCCGCATCTAAGAAAGTAACTGCTCATCTGAACCTGCGAAGTGACTTTTATAACCCAGCATGGGCATCATGACAAGTCATAGACAGTTGCACAGAGTGACTTATATGACTGCCTAAAAGTTGACAAGAACATGATGAAATTGATCAATACCCAGATACGATTACAGTTTTCAACAAACAATCTACAACGTTGGATCCTCAAAAAATTAAACAAATTTGTAAAACCTTAATCATTTTTGTAAGGTTAACATGTGCAGGTCAAGTTCATCAGTTGCATTGCTTGGAATCATGAAAATAAAGGATTCTTCTGCAGCTGCTGCCCATCCCAGAGGTAAGCCTTTTATGCTACTTGTAAATCATTAAGTTGAGATATGCTATACATAAAAAGGATTGTTATTTGTTGTTGATGAAGTAGACCATAAAGGGGTATGTGAATCATGCTAATTTTGATGCTTAATCTACCCTTTGTTTTCAGTTTCCGCAATTCAGACATTACAAAAGCAGGAATTAAAACAAACATAAATCTAAAGCTCGAACTATACTACCATTTACTTGGCACAGAACTGACATTCATGGGATGTTCATTGGAAAAAATGTAACTGACATTTAAATTTCACATCTGATCATGGATCGTACCACATCTATGCCCACAATGATCATTGAAATTAAACACACACTGCAAGAATGAAATTAAACACACCATCTTCCCATGATCAGTGTCAAAGCAAAGTCACTCAAGCACTACTTTTCTATATTTACATTTCAGGGATGGAAAAAACATCTATTTTCATCCTTTTGTCACAGCCAAGTAGGAGTAGCTACCCCAATTCAGGTTAAAATAATAAAAGAGAGAGGAACAAGGTAGGCTTGATTGACACTTAAGATAGAAATGTTAAAATGATCCTTACCTGCTTTAGAAAGAAGACTCTGTCTTCAAGACTATCAAGATCTTTCTCGTTTCCGGGCTCTAATGACACTTGAGAATTATGAAGAGGCTTTAAGACCTCCCCCTCAATTGTATCATATCCATCAACAGCAGAAGCTCTAGATGAACAGTTCCCCCTGAATATTCAGAGATCATACGGGCAGTTAACTTTAGTCGCAACTGAGAAAGTAAATTGTTCAACAAAAAATGCGGAGTGACTTGTATAACCCAGCATGGGCATCATGACAAGTCATAGACAGTTATACTGAGTGACTCATATGATTGCCTAGAAGTTGACAAGAACATGATCAAATTGATCGTCTAGATACGATTACAATTTTCAACAAACAATCTACAACCTTGGATCCGCAAAAAATTAAATAAATTTTTTGAACCTTAATCGTTTTTGTAATGTTAACAGTTCAATTCCTTATAGTCATGACAGCAAAGGCTTCTTCTACAGCCGCTACCCGTCCTTGAGGTAAGCCTTTTATGCTCTTGTAAATCAATAAGTGGAGATAACATATACATAAAGAGGATCGTTATTAGTTCTTGATAAAGTAGACCATAAAGGAGTATGTGAATCAAGTTAATTTTGATGCTTAACCTGCCCTTTGTTTTTACTTTCTGCAATTCAGACATTACAAAAGTAGGAACTGAAACGAACATAAATCTCAAACTCGAACTATACTACCATGTACTTGGCCCATAACTGACATTCATGGGATGTTCATAGGAAAAATTGCAACTGACATTTCAATTTCACGTCTGATTGTGGATCATACCACCTCTATGCCCACAAAGATCATTGAAATTAAACACACACTGCAAGAATGAAATTGAATACATCATCTTCCCATGATCAGTGGCAAAGCAAAGTCACTCGAACGCTGCTTTTCTGTATTTATATTTTGAGTACAGAACAAACATTTATTTTCGTTCTTTTGTCACAACCAAGCTGGAGTAGCTACCCCAATTCGGGTTAAAATAATAAAAGAGAGAGGAACAAGGTAGGCTTGATTGACACTTAAGATAGAAATGTTAAAATTATCCTTACCAGCTTCAGAAAGAACACTCCATCTTTAAGACTATCAAGATCTTTCTCATTTTTGTGCTCAATAATGTCACTTGAGTATGATGAAAAGGCTTTAAGACCACCCTCCTCAATTGTATCATATCGATCAAAAATAGAAGCTCAAGATGAACAGTTCTCCCTGAATATTCAGAGGTCATACCAGCAGTTAACTTTAGCCAGAACTGAGAAAGTAAATTGTCCATTAGAATATGCGGAATGATTTCTATAACCCAGCATGCGCAACATGACAAGTCGTACACAGTTACACAGAGTGACTTATATGATAGCCTAGAAGTTGACAAGAACATGATCAAATTGATCATCTAGATACGATTATAATTTTCAACAAACAATCTACAACCTTGGATCCCCAAAAAATTAAATAAATTTGTAGAACCTTATTCGCTTTTGTAATGTTAACTTATGCAAGTCAAGTTCATCAGTTGCATTGCTTGGAGTCATGATAGTAAAGACTTCTTGTACAGCTGTTACCCGTCCTTGAGGTAAGCCTTTTACGCTACTTGTAAATCAATAAGTGGAGATATGCTATATGTAAAAAGGATTGTTATTAGTTCTTGATGAGGCAGACCATAAAGGGGTATCTGAATCATGTTAATTTTGATGCTTAATCTACCCTTTGTTTTTACTTTCTACAATTCAGACATTACAAAAGCGGGAATTGAAACAAACATAAATCTCAAATTCGAACTATACTACCATGTACTTGGCACATAACTAACATTCATGGGATGTTCATGGGAAGAATTGCAACTGACATTTCGATCTCATGTCAAACCATGGATCATACCACATATATGCCCACAAAGATCACTGAAATTAAACACACAATGCAAGAATAAATTAAACACATCATCTTCCCATGATCAGTGTCAAAGCAAAGTCACTCGAATGTTACTTTTTAAAATTTACATTTCAGGCACAGAAAAAACATTTATTTTTGTTCTTTTATCACAACCAAGCTGGAGTGGCTACCTCAATTCAGGTTAAAATAATGAAAGAGTGAGGAACAAGGCAGGCTTGATTGACACTTAAGATAGAAATGTTAAAATGATCCTTATTTGCTTCAGAAAGAAGACTCCATCTTTAAGACTATCGAGATATTTCTCATTTTCGTGTTCAATAATGTCAGTTGAGTATCATGAAGAGGCTTTAAGAACACCCTCCTTAATTGTGTCAAATCCTTCAAAAACAGAAGCTATAAATGTACGGTTCTCCCTGAATATTTGGAGATTGTACCAGCAGTTAATTTTAGCCGCATCTGAGAAAGTAAACTACTCATCAGAACATGGAGAGTGACTTGTATAACCCAGCATGGGCATCATGACAAGTCATAGACAGTTACACAAAGTGACTTATATGACTGCCTAGAAGTTGACAAGAACATGATTAAATTGATCATTGCCTATATACGATTATAATTTGCGACAAACAATCTACAAACCTTGGATCCCCGAAAATTTAAATAAATTTGTAGAACCTTAACCGTTTTTTTATTATTAACATGTGCAGGTTAAGTTCATCATTTGTATTGCTTGGAGTCATCACAGTAAAGGCTTTTTCTGCAACCGCTACCCACCCCTGAGGTAAGCTGTTTATGCTACTTGTAAATCATTAAGTGGAGATATGATATACATAAAAAGGATTGTTATTAGTTCTTGATAAAGTGGACTATAAAGGGGTTTGTGAATCATGTTGATTTTGATGCTTAATCTGCCCTTTGTTTTTACTTTTCGCAATTCAGACATTACAAAAGCAGGAATTGAAAGAAACATAAATCTCAAACTCGAACTATACTACCATGTATTTGGCACGGAACTGGCATTCATGGGATGTTCATGGGAAAAATTGTAACTAACACTTCAATTTCACGTCTGACCATGGATCATGCCGCGTCTATGCCCACAAAGATCATTGAAATTAAACACACACTGCAAGAATGAAATTAAACACAACACCTTCCCCTGGTCAGTGTCAAAGCAAAGTCACTGGAGCACTACTTTTCTATATTTACATTTCAGGGACAGAAAAAACATTTATTTTCATTCTTTTGTCATAGCCAAGGTGGAGTGGCTACCCCAATTCAAGTTAAAATAATAAAAGAGAGAGGAACAACGCAAGCATAATTGACACTTAAGATAGAAATGTGAAAACGATCCTTACCTGCTTCAAAAAGAAGACTCCATCTTTAAGACTGCTAAGATCTTTCTCGTTTCGTGCTCATTAATGTCAGTTGAGTATGATGAAGAAGCTTTAAGACCACCCTCCTTAATTGCATCATATCCATAAAAAACAGAAGCTCCAGATGAACGGTTCTCCCTGAATATTCTGAGATCATACCAGCAGTTAACTTTAGACGAAACTGAGAAAGTAAATTGTTCATGAGAATATGCAGAGTGACTTGTATAACCCCGTATGGGCATCATGACAAGTCGTAGACAGTTACACAGAGTGACGTATTTGACTAGCTAGAAGTTGGCAAGAACATGATCAAATTGATCATCTAGATACGATTACAATTTTCAACAAACAATCTACAACCTTAGATCCCCCAAAATTAAATAAATTTGTAGAATCTGAATCATTTTATGTTAACATATGCAAGTCAAGTTCATCAGTTGCATTGCTTGGAGTCATGATAGTAAAGTCTTCTTCTACAGCCGCTACCCATCCTTGAAGTAAGCCTTTTGTGCTACTTGTAAATCATTAAGTGCGGATATAATATACATTAAAAGGATTGTTATTAGTTCTTGATGAAGTAGACCATAATAGGGTATGTGAATCATGTTAATTTTGATGCTCAATCTACCCTTTGTTTTTACTTTCACAATTCAAACATTACAAAAGCAGGAATTGAAACAAACATAAATCTCAAACTCGAACTATGCTACCATGTACTTGGCACATAGCTGACATTCATGGGATGTTCATGGGATAAATTGTAACTGACATTTCAATTACACGTCTAACCATGGATCATACCACATCAATGCCCGCAAAGATCATTGAAATTAAACACACAATGCAAGAGTGAAATTAAATACATCACCTTTCCAAGATCATTGTGAAAGCAAAGTCACCCAAGCGCTGCTTTTGTATATTTACATTTTAGGGATAGAAAAAACATCTATTTTCATTCTTTTGTCACAGCCAAGCTGGAGTAGCTACCCCAATTCAGGTTAAAATAATAAAAGAGAGAGGAACAAGGCAGGCTTCATTGACACTTGAGATAGAAATGTTAAAATGATCCTTACCTCCTTCAAAAAAGAGGGCTCCATCTTTAAGACTGTCAAGATCTTTCTCGTTTTCGTGCTCAATAATGTCACTTGAGTATGGTGAGGAGGCTTTAAGACCACCCTCATCAATTGTATCATATCCATAAAAAAAATAGAAGCTCTAGATGAATGGCTCTCCTCGAATATTCAGAGATCATACTAGCAGTTAACTTTAGCTGCATCTGAAAAAGTAAATTGTTCATCAGAACATGCAGAGTGACTTGTGTAACTCAACATGGGCATCATGACAAGTCGTAGACAGTCACACAGAGTGACTTACATGATTGCCTTGAAGTTGACAAGAACATGATCAAATTGATCATCTAGATACGATTACAGTTTTTAACAAACAATCTACAACCTTGGATCCCCAAAAAATTAAATAAATTTGTAAAACCTTAATCTTTTTTATAATGTTAACAAGTGCAAGTCAAGTTCAGCAGTTGCATTACTTGGAGTCATGACAGCAAATGCTTCTTCCACAACCGCTGCCCATCCCTGAGGTGAGCCTTTTATGCTAAGTTTAAATCATTAAGTGGAGGTATGCTATTAATAAAGAGGATTGTTATTCGTTCTTGATGAAGTAGACCATAAAGGGGTATGTGAATCATATTAATTTTGATGCTTAATCTACCCTTTGTTTTTACTTTCCGCAATTCAAAGATTACAAAAGCAAGAACTGAAACTAACATAAACTGCAAACTCGAACTATACTACCGTGTACTTGGCATAGAACTGACATTCATGGGATGTTCGTGGGAAAAATTGAAACTGACATTTCAATTTCACGTCTGACCATGGATCATACCACATTTATGCCCGCAAAATCATTGAAATTAAACACACATTGCAGGAATGAAATTAAAGACATCATCTTCCCATGATCATTGTCAAAGCAAAGTCACTCGAGCGCTGCATTTCTATATCTACATTTCAGGGACCAAAAAAGCATTTATTTTCATTCTTTTGTCATAGCCAAGCTGGAGTAGCTACCCCAATTTAGGTTAAAATAATAAAAGAGAGAGGAACAAGGCAGGCTTGATTGACACTTAAGATAGAAATGTTAAAATGATCCTTGCCTCCGTCAAAAAGAAGACTCCATCTTTAAGACTGCTAAGATCTTTCTCGTTTTCGTGCTCAATAATGTCACTTGAGTATGATGAAGAGGCTTTAAGGCCACCATCGTCAATTATATCATATCCATCTAAAACAAAAGCTATCGATGTACGGTTCTCCCTGAATATTCGGATATCATACTAGTAGTTAACTTTAGCCGCATCTGAGAAAGTAAACTGATTACTAGAGCATGCCAAGTGACTTGTATAACCCAGCACAGGCATCATGACAAGTCATATATAGTTACACAGAGTGACTTATATGACTGCCTAGAAGTTGACAAGAACATGATCAAATTGATCATTACCTAGATACAATTACTATTTTCAACAAACAATCTACAACCTTGGATCCCTGAAAAATTAAATAAATTTGTAGAACCTTAATCGTTTTTGTAATGTTAACATGTGCATGTCAACTTCATCAGTTGCATTGCTTGGAGTCATCACAGTAAAGGCTTCTTCCACAACCGCTACCCATCCCTGAGGTAAGCCTTTTGCGCTACTTGTAAATCATTAAGTGGAGATATGATATACATAAAAAGGATTGTTATTAGTTCTTGATGATGTAGACCATAAAGGGGTATGTGAATCATGTTAATTTTGATGCTTAATCTACCCTTTGTTTTTACTTTCCGCAATTCAAACATTACAAAAGCAGGAATTGAAACAAACACAAATCTCAAACTCGAACTATACTACCATGTACTTGGCACGGAACTGACACTCATGGGATGATCATAGGAAAAATTGTAACTGACATTTCAATTTCACGTCTGACCGTGGATCATACCACATCTATGCCCGCAAAGATCATTGAAATTAAACACACACTACAAGAATGAAATTAAACACATCATCTTCTCATGAAAAGTGTCAAAGCAAAGTCACTCGAGCTCTACTTTTCTATATTTACATTTCAAGGACACAAAAAAAATTTATTTTCATTCTTTTGTCACAACCAAGCTGGAGTAGCTACCCCAATTCAGGTTAAAATAATAAAAGAGAGAGAAACAAGGCAGGCTTGATTGACACTTAAGATATAAATGTTAAAATGATCCTTGCCTGCTTCAGAAAAAAGAGTCCATCTTTAAGACTGTCAAGATCTTTCTCATTTTCGTGCTTAATAATGTCAGTTAAGTATGATCAGGAGGCTTTAAGACCACCATCCTCAATTGTATCATATCCATCAAAAACAGAAGCTCTAGATGAATGGTTCTCTCTAAATATTCAGAGATCACACTAGTAGTTAGCTTTAGCTGCATCTGAGAAGGTAAACTGTTCTGGTGGACAAGTAGAGTAACTCATCGGCGCCAGTGGCGCATCGGACAAAGATGCGAGTCTTGAGGCACCAGGTTCAGACTCTAATCGCACGCTTGTGGTTGTCCAAAATGGATGGTCTCTGCTTGGCAGAACTCCATTCACAAGAAATACATGAAGGAATTTAAGATGACCATGCGAATTCGGGGGAAGGAAAGAGAAGGGGAGAAGTCAGTATGGATAGAGGGGACGGAAAGAGAGAGAGAGTGAGAAATCAGTGAAGTGAGAATGAATTTAAGAGAACCACGCGAATTCAGGCAAAGGAGAGAGAAGGGGAGAAGTCAGTGAGGATAGAGGGTAAGGAGAGAGATGGTGCAAAATCAGTAAAGGGGGGCGGATATTCCAACTAGGGATGACAACGGGGCGGGTTAGGGATGGGGGCATATTCCCTGTCCCCGCCCCCTGTCCCCGCCCTGTTCCCCGTTGCGGGAAAAAAATTCTCCCCCCTCCCTTTCCCCAGCAAGGATCAAGTCCTTGGAGGGGATTTTTACCCGCCATTTTTTCCCGTCTTTTGTGATAGCTATATTATAATAAGTCTTGGATGGAAGCCCAATTTGCCATCCTTAAACGCTAACTCCAATTAATTGTACAATAAGCTCTTGTATGCTCCATGCAATATAAGTCTAACAAGTTTCATTAAAGTTTAATCTAATCTAAATTAAAGTTTAACAAGTCCATACAACATAAGTCTAACAATGCACAAATTACACAAAACAAGTCCATACAATCTAGGGTTTTTTAAAACTTAATTTACCGATAAAACCTTAGCATTATGTTCAAAAATAAATAACTAATATATAATTTTAAATTAATATGCCGCGAGAAGGATGAAGATTTTTCCCCAACCAGGGACGGGGAAACGAGGATGGGGACGAGGATATTTTCCTAAGTAGGGAAGCGGGGACGACGACGGAGTAAATTTTCGTCCCGCAAGTCCCCATCCCCTTTTAGGGATTTATTTCTGTCCACATCCCCATTGATGACGGGAATTTTTCCCCAATGCACGGGCGAGCCTTGACAGGCACAGGGATTCCTTGCCCAGCTGTCATCCCTAAGCCCAACATGCAAACATTACCTGTTTGATGATCGGTTATAGCAGGTCACTTTGTTTCCTATTGAGAGCTGAGATACCTGCAAATCAAATCAATGGCCAAAACAGTTTCAACTGTGATAATTGAATTTTTTTTCATAGAATTTTCGAAAATGGATACCTTAGTGCCATTTGAGTTGAAGAATTCTTTCCTTGTCCTGTTCTATACAAACCCAGTTCCTCTCCCTCGCAGTTGATGAGCTCTTGCTTCCCCATTTCAGTCTCCTCAACTCCTTCCCCAAATTTCAACGAAGACGCTCATTCAATATTCCCCATATTCGTCTACTCAATCCCTAGACCGTGCATTCGTTTCGCATTCCTCAAACTCAACCTCGCTGATACTTCCCCTCATCTTAACTATCAATCATCATTGATTTCATCATTGCTTCTTATTCTTCGTCGTCTGAGTATTCGTCGAATTCGCAGGTGTCCTTCAATCTTTCCTCCTTTTCTTGGGTTCTGGTTGGTGAACCAATGGGTAGTCGGATTAGATCCGAACTTTGCTGGATCCATTTACATTCTCTTGAAATCGCGTGGTTGTTCTTCACACTTTTGTTTCTGGGCTCTGATTTTCTGAATTAATGTTGATGTCAACTTTGCTTGGTTTCTTCTGTAGATTCGCTCTCTTGGTATCGCTCTTCCATTCTCCTGTGCTTCTGGGAAGATGAGTTCTTCCTCTGCATGTATGTAGCTGCTAGTGGGTCTTTTGTTGGGCACACTTTGAAGACTGTTGGGTGTGGATGAGAATAAGAATGGGCAAAATGATCAGCACGTCGCTTGCATTGACCTATCTTTACCTACTGGTTTATATTTTGCTTTCGTCCGGAGTCATACTGTACAATAAGGTCATCTTCTATCTGTAGACATGGACATCTCACCGGTCAATCAATGGTTTATCCAATATTGTTCGATGAGATCCATGCATTTTTCTGGCCCGCTTAGAAATGACTTTGAATGAGACTGTAATGATGGCGCCAAGAGTTATCACAAATAGTCTCATTATACCAGAAGTCAATTGCTATACATTAGTATGATTTGACATCGTAGTGGTGGACATATTACTTCAGCCAAACACAAATAAAAGAATGTGAAATATCATTATACTGGATATAAAGTGATATATTTCATTGGGTTTGATCTGCTTGCTCATAGCTATTAAGTTATCAGAATTCTGATGGCATTTGGGTTGATAGATTCCACGCCATTGAAACAAGCATTAAGAACTGTAGCTCACAAAAGACGATTTCCCAACATATTTAGCACAGAATGCCAAGTCGGGAAACTGATATCTTATGACTGACATACGAGTTTCTGATGCCGAGAAAAAGGCATGATGGACAATCTTGTTCTCACCTATTTTGCAGTTCTCATGTGCAAAATCACATTGTCATTGGTCTTCAGGTTGTAGGGAATATTGTGATGATGGTATATATGACCTAACAACAACAATACTGCTTGGCACGCTTGGTGTCCTTTCAATCAGTTATTAGTACTTATTGAAGAGGAATAGTTCTAGGATATACCTGCGTGGCTTTTAGACTTGTGATGCTTTATTTTATAAAGAGCATTCACACTTAAGACTCTGTAATTCCATAATATATTGGTGGCTGCGGTGAGAGTGCTTTTTTCAATGTGTGGCCATGCTGTTGAATTAGGCTGGAGTGTCTCTGAACAAGGTAGGTGTCCTCACTGAAGGTAAGATGAACTAGGCAAGCTTGGACATGACAAGAAAAAAATTTAATAAGTGTACAGAAAGGCATCTTGATGCTATTATCTAGTAGTGCTACAGATTACGGTATGGAATTCTAGGAAGGTAGGGAGAGGTTTAGAACGCATGGGGAGAAATGCTAGGCAACAGCACTATGTGCATCTGCCTAAATGGGTATTGAAAGATCTAGATGTAGGTAATTTTACCTGTGTAAGTTAAGAGGTTGTTTATGAGTCTAATACACATGCTAAAAAGTTTTGGGCAAGATCTTAAAGTAATTAAGGGATTTCTCAAGACTACCTGGATGGTCTACAAGAAAGGTAAATGATTAGAGTAAGTGTATTAAATCAGCTTAGTATAAAACCAAGCATTAGAGCTGAATATAGCCATGGCATAGAAGTAATTTCTAGACATGCTGTTGCTGAAAAAGGAAAGGCCTGACCACCAACAGGCAATTACAACACTCAAGAAAGACTAAATGGTACCTGGTTCACAAACCTATTCCATGACCAACCTCATGCTATGTGCCAAGGAGGGATTACTAAGTATCTAAACTGACAACCAGAATGAAGGGAGCTAATCTAATCTTTGTGTTAGACTGCCAAAAACTCCTATCAAATGCCATGCTATCAATAATATAGAGGTGTGCCATACTCATACCTACTTCAATAGCCTCGTTCTAGTTCTTTTTGGTTCTACTTCTTCCTGAAAAACCTGCATACAGGTGCCTCTAGTCTAGCATCCTGAGTGTTATCCCATATTGGAGCCTCTCTCACATTTTCTCTTTACTACTTCAATTTCTATCCTTTCTAATCCTCTTTTTTCCCCATGTCCATCAAATCATTCTTATCTTGGTCACCATCGTGTCTTTGGCCTGCTCCTTAATTGGCCAAGATCTCACACCAGCTAGTTCTGGTCATGCTTCTGATATGATCTTTTGGCATTTTAAAATGTGTATGCTTTTGCAAGAAAGCAGCTCTTATCCAACTCTCATACAGTCCATGTGTTTCTAAAGGCTTGCATTTTTTCAAACAACACCCTTCTTTGTGGCTGGACGTTGCTTATGTGGGCCTAACATTCATCTCGTTATGTCTTTCCTCTCTATCCTTAGCATTACCAGTTTACCATTTTCCTTTGATGTCACTATTACTCAATTAAAACCAAAAAAACAAATTTGTAGATTAGCATCCATCTCCTCCTCTACTCCGTATACCTCTATTCTTAGCATTACAATTTTCCTTTGCCTCCACAATTACATCATTGAAATGATAATGACAAAAAGTAGGTGTTTATCCTAACAAAGGTCCAAGCAGAACCAAATGTGCAGGCCACCACCAGTGGCTTGTAGTGGCCTGTGGGGGCTGTTTGTGCATGACCTATTGGAACATATTCGATCTTTCGCCATCATTGTTGTCACAGTCCTAGTACTTATTGTCAGTGCTTCAATGTTTTTTGTTCTTATTTCTAATTACTACCTAATTTGCTTTTCTAATTCCTTATCAAAACCTACTGCGAACACTTAAATGGGCAAACTAACCTTTCTTCACATGTTTGCATTTTCTGTTGCTGGCTCATGGGCTTCAAGTCTGAGCCAATAGCCTGACATGGAAAACATATTGGCACATACTAGGCACTAGCAGTCTAACCATTGTTAACCCTGTCCTTTTATGCTAATACGCATACATTGATTTAACCTGGTGCTGTTATATTATTTGCAGTGGGTTCTTTCTGTAATGTACTTCAACTTTCCATTCCCTGTAACACTTACAATGATACATATGGGGTTTTCTGGATTGGTAGCATTCTTTCTCGTCCGTGTCTTCAAGGTATGTTTTTCTAGGATATGGATTCATTATTGCTTGTGCTCATTCTGATTCTTAAATCTCTCGATATTGATCATGAATACCTAGACCCCATCCCCACCCCGGCGCTTTGTGACCATAGGTTACCTCTTTTTGCTTTAAGTGAATGAGGACGTTGTTGGAATGTGTTTTTTCTCTTATTAAACTCATTGTATTGGAGCTTAAGTATCAAGACCTTGCATGGAATATTCAATTAGTAGTTTTTTCCTCTATGCTTTAATTTACTTATATAGCCCCCTGAACTTGCTCTTCTCAGAAAGTTCTAGGAACAGATAGAGTTGCATAATTCTTTTTTATTCTCTCTAATTTCCAACTCTTTGACTTTGTATGGTTACTGTTCTTTGTTTTATGAATACCTATCATAATCTTACTTCAATTGCATCAACGATGGCAACATCCAATGTGAATCCAGCTATGGCAAGGTTTGAGGATATTGATATGGGCAACCTCAACTACACAAGGCATATTTATATCAAACCGTCTAAAGTAATCATTTAATCTATATGCTAGTAGTTATTTGTTGATATCAAAGTCATGAAGTCAATGCAGCGCCGGTAATCTGCGAGGAGTGGGTTTTACCTCATTCTCATTAAGGTACATTTAAAATGTGGCTGTGAGTTCACACTTTTTGGTACTTTGTATTGTGCAGCTTGTAGCACCCGTCAAAATGACATTTGAAATGTGAGTGGCTTTATTTCTTTCTTATGAATCTATGTCTCTCTCTACTGCAGTTGTAGAAGTCATTCCTTATTTTTGTTTCCCTCTTCACTGCAGTTATGTTACCTGTGTAATTCCCATAAGTGCCTTCTTTGCTTCAAGCCTATGGTGAGCATTTCTATGGGCAAAGTTATTTTTTGAGTTTAATGCTTATCAAATATTGAATGTCCTAAATTTGATGTATTACTTTGCATTACCCCATTTTCATGTGCTGCAAAGCTGGCTCATGATTCTTTAATCCTCAGCTTGAAATGGTTATGGTCTGCGTTTGTATTTGATTTAAATCTCAAAGTGAAATATTAATGATGAGAATTATCACAATGAATTGATAAAGATCAAAAGTACAAGTGAAAGATTTTCGATCTGAATAGGTGGTTTATACTGGTCATCAATCATTAGCCGTGTCCTGGATGGCATAAAGAAGAGACCCATGTGATGGTGTCAGTGAGAGGCTTTAGAGTTTTCTTCCCCCCTGGTTGGGGGAGGAGGGGGGGGGGGGCTATGTAACGCTCTTGGCCACCCATAACCTAGAAGCGGTTACTAGTTATCATTTCTCGAAAAGCTTACTAATGCAAGAAAAATCTGCTAACAAGCTAATTGCATTTAACTCAGGGTGATACAATACTGCAGTTTAATCTAGTGCTCATTATTTTTTCTGCACTTTCTGAGATGTGTGGAATAGAACCTTAATATAATGTTTATTCCTTACCATTTGTCCATGAGTAGTAGTGGCGTGTTGCTTTGCATTCTATCGTCATGCACTAGTGTAAATCATGTTCCATGCAACATTGCTTATGCTCCTGTATAAAATCAATATCTCAGTTCTCAATAGGTTGGAAGTATATGGGGCAGCACTAATAGTAAAAAATTGGACTATTATTTGCAGTATCCTAAAGCAGCAACCGATTTAATTGTGTTGGTGAGCCAGTGAACTTCTTTGGTAGTGATTTCTTTTTTGTTGCCATGTCTCTCACGTGCTCCCTTTTCTATTGGTGCTTAGAGGACTTAACTTCATGACCAGAAATTAAACTTAAACAACTACATAATATTCTATTTATAGCAGATTCAAATCATTGTAATTGATCTTGATTTCTATTGTTGAGTTGTCTGCATTCACGATATCATAATATACATCTAGCACTTCCTAGAAGGGCCAACCTGTTGCATTTTTGTGTGTGCGCTTGTGTGTGTGTGTGTGTGTTGGGGGAGAGGGTAGTGTGGAGGATGAATATACTCTGCTATATCCTGTGACTCTCAGGAGGCTATTCCCAGCAGGTCCTGTGTTTTAAAAGTGCCTACAAGCTTAGTGTGGCAATGAATTTAAAACCAATGACTAGAAAATGCACTCGATGTTGAATTTTTCACTGTAATAAAAATTTTGTTGCAAATATACGAGGTTGTCTTTCAGCTCTTTGAATGATTTTTGTAAAAGAAGATTAGCCATTTTATAATTGTCTACTTGGATGTCACCGAATTGATTTTGGGCCTTCCCCTAGAGCTTTCATAGTGCTCTCATACTTCTGATATTTTCAGTACCGTTTTGCATTTATTATTTTCCGAGTTTGTTTTCTACTTGCTTCTTTATGGGTGGGCCTACCTGCAGATTTTATCGTACTAAATGTAGGTGGTTACATGGTTCCCTCTATTTTTAAAACCAATGACTAGACAGTGCACTGGATGTTGAATTTTTTACTGTAATAAAAGTTTTGTTGCAAATATCGGAGGCTGTCTTTTGGCTCTTCGAATGATTTCTGTAGAGGGAGATTAGCCATGTTATCATTGTCTACATGGATGTAATCGAATTGGTATTGGGGCTTCATGTAGAGCTTTCACAGTTCTCTTATATGTCTGATATTTTCAGCATCGTTTTGCATTTATTATTTCTGAGTTTGTTTTCTACTTGCTTCTTTATGGGTGGGCCTGCCTGCAGATTCTATTATGTTAGATGTAGGTGATTTCATGGTTCCCTTAGGTTAGTATTATAATCTAAATCTTCGGGACTATTCGCTTATAGTTGATTTGATCCTAAATCTAATGAAAATATAAGAAAGATTGTGATAGAAACACACTGGTAGATGTGTAGCTGTTTCAAGAGGGCGGGTAAAAAGATTCCTTTCAATTTATCAGCTTTGATTTTTTCTTCTGAGGAGCATAGTTGCTGGGAATGCTCTATACCCCTGTGATTTGCTTTTTGGGAACAAGCATTTCTAGTAAGTCTTGCAAAAAGTAGCTATCTGCATTCCAGGAGTAAGCGACCTGGGAAACCTTCCTGGTAACTATCCTGAGTAGTCATCATGGACGGGAGCAGGAATAAAATGGGCTTCTCATAGTCTTAGATGTCATTATTTTAAAAAGGTGGCAGGCCATCACAATAAGTAGCAACCTATTTTCATGAGGTTGAAGATTCTCTTATGTGTACCCATGTGTCATTCCTTACTGAATTTTACCTATAATTCCTACTTGTTCTTGTCATCCACTGTCTGTGTTGATGAAAGATTTAACTTGTGAAGTTGTGTTCCCCTGTCGTTATCATGGGTTTGGCAACACTGCTTATTTGCATATACCTATGGTCCTAGTTGTCCTTGTCTTTCACTGCCTGTATTCATCAAAGATTAACCTGTCAAATCTTTTGTCTATATTGTTATTGCAGGTTTGGCAACACTGCTTATTTGCATATTTCTGTGGCCTTCATCCAAATGCTTAAAGCTCTAAGTATGTCAAAGTAATACTTAAAGGCACATCTCTTTGCTTATGTGTTATACCTTCTTTTGACTGTCTAGTGCGTACTTGATGCAGTGCCTGTGGCAACATTTCTCATGGCTGTTGTGTGTGGCAGTGACAAATTAAGGTGCGACATATTCTTGAATATGGTCCTGGTCAGTGTTGGGGTCGTCATTTCCTCATACGGGGAAATCCATTTTAATATCATTGGCACACTATACCAGGTCACTGGGATATTTGCTGAAGCACTTAGACTGGTCCTGACTCAAGTTCTTCTCCAGAAGGGCTTAAGTCTAAATCCTATCTCCAGCTTGTATTACATAGCACCATGCAAGTATGACTAAGATCAAAATACTACTATTTTGTATTTATTTGTGTTCTTCCCCTCCTGTTGCACAATTTTTGTATTACATAGCACCATGAAGTCAGATCGTGTTGGCTATTTGGACATGGGAAAAAGGTCACTTTTGCACAATTTTTTCAGCTTGAAATCCGGTGAGCTGAACTAAAGCAAACTGTCTCCCTAAAGTGTCATCTACTTCTTATTCTGGGTAGTAGTAGCCAGTCAACAGTCTTCAGTGCCGATACCAAACAGACAAGGTTTCTCGGTCCTCAGCAACACCCTTTTACGGCCCTGTTCTTTTCGTGGGTGAATTGCAGGTGTGAAATGAAAAGGAATGGAGCGGAATGGGAAGGAGTGCCATGGAGTGGGAATGGGTGGTTTATTGTATGCAGGAGTGGGAAGGAGTAGAATGGAGGGGAAAAGAGTGAGAAGGAGTGGAAAGAAGTGGGAAGGAGTGGAATGGAGCGTGAGTATTGATATTAGTTTTGGTAATAGTTTGTATAATATGAAATTAACTATATTTAAGCTTTATTGTTGACTATGGATAATATGTGTACATGCATATATTTTTTTTTCATGGTTTGTATTATAACGGTACATGCATATTTTTTTTTTCATGGTTTGTATTGTAACGGTAAACTAACGTACTTAGGGCTTGTTCTTTTCGTGGGTAAATTGGGTGGGTAAAAGGGTAAAGTAGGTTGAAGCAGGTTGAAGTGGGTTGAGATGGGTTGAAGTTGGTATTTTTTTTTTAGGTGGATTGAAATAGGTTGAAGTAGGTTGAAATGGGTTGAAGTGGGTTGAAGTTAGTATATTTTTTATGTAGTGAGTTGAAGTGGGTTAAAATAATGAGAATGTAATTAATGTGTGATAATTTATGAAGTTATCAAAATTTTGTAGAATTTTTGTTTATTCTTTTATATTTTTTGTTTTTTATATTTTATATTTTAATGAAATGGGTTGAACTAGGTCTCTCCAGGGGAGGCGGCAATAGGATGGAGGGCGCATGGTGGTGGAACGAAGAGGTAAAGGAAAAAGTCAAGGCAAAGAAAGAGGCTTACGCGGAGTTCATGAGCAGCAGTTCGGAGGAGGAGAGGGAGCATAAGAAGATGGGATACAAGGCGGCCAAGAAGGTAGCCAGAAGGGCGGTGGCAGTAGCAAAGAGTCAGGCGTTTGATAGACTGTACCATAGATTGGGGACGAAGGAAGGGGAGACGGAGGTTTTTAAATTGGCTAGGGCGAGGGAAAGGAAGACTAGGGATTTGGGAGTGGTAAAGTGTATCAAGGACGAAGAGAGTAAGGTGTTGACTGAGGATGTGGAAATTAAGGATAGATGGCAAAGGTTCTTTGCTAAACTCCTCAATGGGGAAGGGGAGGGACGATTGTAGTAGGGGCGGAGAGTGCAGCGATCAGCGTGCGGGCGACATGATAACAAAGGAGGAGATTAGGGAGACCTTGAAGAAGATGGCAAATGGAAAGGCATTGGGTCCGGACCAGATACTAGTGGAAGTTTGGAAGTTTATGAGGGAAGTAGGTCTAGAGTAGCTCACGGAGTTTTTCAATGTTATTTTCAGGACCGCCAAGAGGCCCAGAGAGTGGATGGCCAGCACAGTCATCCCACTGTACAAAAACAAAGGGGATATCCAAGACTGTAATAACTTTAGGGGCATCAAGCTGCTCAGCCATACTATGAAGCTGTGGGAAAGGGTGATTGAGAGAAGGCTGTGAGAGGAAGTAGAGATTTCAGATAACCAATTTGATTGCATGCCAGGCAGGGCGACCATTGAGGCGATCTACCTCATCAGAGGGCTCATGGACCTGTTCAGGGACAGAAAGGTGGATCTCCATATGGTATTTATTGACCTGGAGAAAGCGTATGATAGAGTCCCAATGGGAGGTTTTGTGGAGGTGTTTGGAAGAGAAAAGGATATCGCCCGCGTACATCCGTGTAATCAAGGATATGTACGAGGGAGGGAGGACGAACGTTAGGACTCCGGGAGGGATCTCCAGTGACTTTGCTGTTACTTTGGGCCTGCATCAGGGCTGCGCCTTAAGCCCGTTTCTTTTCGCATTATTTCTGGACGAACTCACTAGAGGAATTCAGGACGAGGTGCCTTGGTGCATGTTATTCGCAGATGACATAGTTCTTATTGATATGACCAGGCAGAGGGTGAATGATAGGTTGGAGAGTTGGAGGCATACGCTGGAGGCTAAGGGCTTTCGGTTGAATAGATCGAAAACGGAATACATCCACTGTTGTTTTAGCGGAAGGATAGAAGAGGGGGGAGAAATCGTACTGGATGGGAGGGCAATACCGAAGGTAGCTAAATTTAAGTATCTGGGCTCGATCATCCAGCAAAATGGGGACATTGACGATGATATTAGTAAGCGGATTAGAGCGGGCTGACAGAAGTGGAAGTCAGCGTTAGGGGTGCTGTGTGACAAGAGAGTGCCCATGAGATTGAAAGGCAAAGTCTATCGGATGGTAGTCAGGCCGGCTGTTCTCTACGAATCGGAGTGTTGGCCTCTAAAAAAGACGCAGACCCAAAGGCTGA
Source organism: Selenicereus undatus (assembly GCA_017589665.1). Classification (NCBI taxonomy): domain Eukaryota; kingdom Viridiplantae; phylum Streptophyta; class Magnoliopsida; order Caryophyllales; family Cactaceae; genus Selenicereus; species Selenicereus undatus. Next base: position 28,970,217 of record JACYFF010031954.1, on the reverse strand, counting down.
TGGTAGCTGAGATGAGAATGGTCAGGTGGATGTGTGGTTTTACGAGATTGGACAGAATTAGGAATGGATTAATCAGGGGCTTAGCTGAAGTGGCCCCCATAGAGGAGAAGATGAGGAAATCGAGGCTCAGATGGTTCGGCCACGTGAAGAGGAGAAGTGTGGACGCCCCAGTGCGCAGCTGTGAGAGGATCAACCTCCTTGGTGGTAAGAGAGGGATGGGTAGATCGAAGAATAGCCTAGAAGAAGTGGTTAGAGAGGACCTGAGAGTTGTCGGTCTGACGGAGGATATGGCTCAGGATAGGAGGCTGTGGCGGGATAGGATTAAGGTCTCTGAGTGTAGGCGTCCGGCTCCGTAGGGGGCAGTAGCTTAGTGGGTGTGGGGCGTGCTTTTTTGGTTTGCTTGCCTGCAGGTCGTGTTTTTTCGAGATGTGACGGCACCAAGCGCCCTTGGTTTGTTGAGGTATGTCTCCGCTCCCTCTTTATTTGCTATTTGGACCCTTTTCTCTTCCTTTTTCTCTCACTCGGTAAATGGTTTTGCAACCGTTTTCTCTATAAACCTTTTCACAAAACTGTTTTGTGGGTCTTATGGAATCAACCTCTCTATTGGGTAGGAATACCGGTAGAGGTAAGGTTGCCTACAGTTGGATCTCTCTAAACCCCGCCGCGAAAGCGGGACCCACACTAGGAGTTTGTTATTGTTGTATATTTTATATTTTATATTTTATATTTTATATCTTTTTATTTTTTTTATATTTTATATATTTTCTTTTTTAATTTATTTTTTATTTTTTATTTTTTACTTTTTAATTTTTATTTTTAATTTTGTAATTTGTAATTTGTAATTTGTAATTTGTAATTTTTTTAAATTTTTAAATTTTTATTTTTTAGTTTTTATTTTTTCATTTTTCATTTTTTATTTTTTTATTTTTAGTTTTTAATTTTTTTGATTTTTTAATTTTTATTTTTTTGATTTTTGATTTTTGATTTTTTTTCTTTTATTTTTTACTTTTTTATTTTTTATTTTTTATTTTTTTTATTTAGTATTTAGTATTTTTTATATATTTTTTATAATTTACATTTTTTTTGTGTATTTTTTTTCTTTAATTATATTTTATTTATTATTTTTGTTTAGTTTTTTTGGAATTTTCTGTAGCTTTTGTTTGGAATAAAACTAAAAAGATAAAAAATTAAAAAATAAATACAAAAAATTAATAAATACAAAAATATGAAAATGAAATATAAAAAATTAAAAAAATTTAAAATTTAAAATTTAAAATTAAAAAAATTATATTCAAAAAATGAAAAATAAAATTAAAAAGTTAAAAATTAAGAAGTAAAAATTAAAAACAAAAAATTAAAGTTAAATTTAAAAATTTAAAAATTTAAAAATTATAACAACAACAACAAACTCCCAGTGTGAGTCCCGCTTTCGCGGGGTCTGGGGAGATCTAGCTGTAGGCAACCTTAGCTTTATCGGTATTCCTACCCATAGAGAGGTTGATTTCATAAAACCCACAAAACAGTTTTGTGAAAAAAGTTCAAAGAGAAAATGATTGTAAAACCATTTATCGAGTAATAAAAATTTAAAAATTTAAAAAATTTTAAAAAAATTTAAAATTAAAAAATTTAAAATTTGAAATTAAAAAAAATATGAAATAAGAAATAAAAAATAAAAAAAGTAAAAAATACCAAAATACAAAAACAAAAATACAAAAATAGAAAAAACAAAAAAAAAAAAAATTAAGTACAAAAAATTAAATATTAAAAATTTCAAAATTAAAAATTTAAAAGTTTAAAAATAAAAAACTAAAAAAAATACAAAACTACAAAAGTAAAACAATTCCAAATTACGATAATTTGCAAAAAAGTAGTACATGAATTTTTTGGTGTAAGAATGATTAAATCTCACATGATACTTTACAAATTATTAAAATTATGAAGGGTTGGGTTGAAGTAGGTTGAGGTAGGTTGAAGTTGGTATTTTTCTTTCAAGTGGGTTGAAATAAGTTGAGGTTGATAAATTGCAATTGACATACGGAAAGAACAGGCCCCTAGTGTATTATTCTTTATTTTTTAATTATTATATGTATATATATTAATTTAGGGTTTGTTCTTTTTGTTGGTAAGTCTCATTCAACCAACTTGAACCAACTTCAATCAAAATTCAACACACTTCAATTGACTTCAACCCATCATACCAAAAAAAATACCAACTTTAACCAACTCAAATATTTTCAATCTTTTACATTAGTCAACTTCTATCCATTGTACCAAAAAGATATATACCAACTTCTTTCATCTTCAACCATCCTCTTCCGATCTTCTCCAAGCTCAACCAACTTCTACCCATCATACCAATAAAATATCAACCTCAACCAACTTCAGTCCACTTTTACCAACCTCAACCAACTTCACCCATTTACTATTCCTTATTTCTCAACGAAAAGAACATGCCCTTAATGATATATTGGTATGTTTGTTATAAATATGAGTATGTTACATTTATGTGAAATAGTTAATTTGAATTTTCCAAAAAAAAAAATTAAAATATTTAATTGAAAATAACGAATAATGAGTATTGGGTTGATAATAATTAAAACATTAGTATACATATATAATGACATATATTGTACAAGGTTTCAAAGAGTGGAAAGGAGTGGGAGGGAATGGAAGAGAGTGAGGAGTTGGAGGGAATAGAAGGGAGTGGGAAGAAGTTACATTTATCTTGAAGGAGTAGGAAATAGTGGAAAAGAGTGGCAAGGAGTGGGGACCAAAGATTTTCCTATGAAAAGAACAGGCCTAAGTTGGGGCTTAAGTGTACTAATTTGGGTTTGATTTTGGGTTTGGGTTTGGGTTTGGATTTGGATTTGAATGAAGTGATGAAGTTAGGTAACCTGTGACCTGCATCTATTAGAACATCGTCAAGTTCTGCTAGATGTTGATAAGAAAACAACAAAGTTCTCATAAACAATGCCTTATTCATATTTCTTCCTGTCACAGTTGAGCAAATTTATCCTTGGCATCCTATTAAGCTGAATCACTATGGGTCGTATCTCAGTGGACAGTTCTATTGCTTCTAAGTTGTTGGAGCAGGAGGCAAGTTCATACATTTCCAATTAAGAGTTATTTTATTTTTTTTAGGAAGCCTCGGGTCAGGTATTATGTTGTGCTGAGCCCATGCCAAGGGAGGCTTGGGGCATTGGGTTGCCTCTTATGGTATGGTTGCAAAAGATAGATGTTCATAGAACTTAAATATCTCGCTGGGTTCCAATAATCAGGTGTTGTGGTGATTTGCTTGATTGCTAGATCTTGAATGGTTTCGCTATAAATCAAACAAAGTATGTGTGGTTTTCTTGGATTCGGGGTTGGGGAGAAGGATAATAGGGAAAAGGTTATTCTACTTATCTCCTGAGACCAAGTATTGTTACTCAGAAAGACATCTAAGTTGCTTCTGTTTTGCCTCATGCAGTTTCGTGTTTCTCTTCATACCCTGGTATATGCTGGAGCAGCCTGCCATGGATGTTTCCCATATTCAGTTCAATTTTTGGATCTTCTTCAGCAATGCTATTTGCGCTTTGGCCTTGAACTTCTCAATTTTTCTGGTGATTGGTAGAACTGGTGCAGTTACTATCCGTGTTGCTGGTGTTCTGAAAGACTGGATCCTAATAGCGCTGTCAACAGTGATATTTCCTGAGTCTGCCATCACAGGCCTTAACATTATAGGCTATGCAATTGGTATTGTCTTTACTTAATCATTTTTGGCACTGCCAGAATGACCCTATTCCTTAGCTGTACTTATCATTTCAACGTGTTTCCCATTATTAAACTGATAATTTTTTCCCCATTGCCCCATTGACACTGGTGGTTTGTGGGTGGTTTGGCGTCCAAATGTGCAGCTCTTTGTGGTGTTGTCATGTACAACTACTTGAAGGTCAAGGATGTCCGTAGTTCTCGAACAGCTTCCTCTGAAAGAATTACAGATAGAGTTACGAAGGTTCGTAATATGATTTACGATGTCTTATTGGCTGTTCAGATTTATGTTCTCTTTAAATTATGCTAATTTATGAACGTTTGGCTTATGCAAGTTGGTACCTTTTTTTTCTTTTTGGGTAGCAATATTTCCTCACACACACACACACACACACACACACACACACACA
>JACYFF010031954.1:28884932-28916057 GCA_017589665.1 Selenicereus undatus | reverse complement strand
TTTTTTTTGTTGTTTTTACCGTTTGTGTTCGATTGATTGAGTGAGTTGGGGGGTGGGAGGTGAAGAATCGGTGAAGTTGGTGGATTCAATGGTGGAGAAAGCTACATGCAGATAGTTAATTGATCCTGTTTGGGTTATGAACATCCAGATCTGCGATACTCCCATGGTTAGTCATTTACTAGGTGCCCAAATGATGAGATCCGCCTCGTCCACCACCCTTGCGCCGCCACCTTAACAATACAACAACACCCACATGTAGATCAGCCGAAGCCGAGTCCAACGGTACCACCCACGCTGCCAACGTACTTCTCAGGCTGCGGCGAGTGGATGTACGTGCATCTGTGTATGGGGTTATGTTGAATTTTTCAGCGTGGATTGGGCAGATCGGGGGTTTGGAAACACGAAGGAGGAAGAAGGGTGTCAGACGACACCTTCATCGGCGGCACGTGTAGTATACGCGCCATCCCTCCTCAGCGGATCTGATGGCTATGGTCTGGTTCTATTTAGCCATTGTTTACATTTCGACTCTTCATTTCGTCTTTTATTTAAGATTTTGCTGTATATTATGGTTTTTTTTTTCACGATGGTGGCTATGGCCACGGAGTCCTTGCCAGATCTATTTGTCTTTTCACGGCCACCGTTTTAATGCATTTATATTTGGTTTACTTGCATTCACCAAAACGTAATTAGTTAGCGAGCTTGGTACGAAGCCTCGTCTCCCTTGCTTTCTTGATTTCTCTGTTCTGTTTTTAGCCTCTTCTTTTTTTTGTCATTTAGTTTGCTATATTAGTTTGCACAGAAATCTTGGCAAAAATAATTGATAGTAACAGAAAAAATTACCCAAAATCATGTTAAAATAGATATACTATTTGATCTTCATTGAAGTTTGTACCCAGAAGGACTTGAGGAGGTGCCTTCTGTGATTCATATATTGATCGTTGAAGTTCTTATTTGTTATTTTCACTCAGTTTGCTGTGCCAGAAAATCTTGGTTATTTTTTTTGGAGTCTTGTTGCATTTAGTTTAATTGAGGGGTGGACGGTACTGATTTTGTGATTTGGGTGTTTGGGCAGTTAATTAAGGGTCATTGTGGTGAGCATGGAATTCTGATGATTTCGTCATTATGTTTTATGACTAATCTTTGCTTGCCCCAATTTGTCACGGAGATAGCTTGGCATATCTTGGCTTCAACACGAGCAATTTTCCTGCTCTTATATTGCATATTAATGGTCTGTGTAAGTGGTGTCTCAGGAAATGGTAGCTCAAGAGAAGGCTTCTTTTATGCCTACATCTCATAGGTAGTATTATCAACTTATTCTTCTTTTGCTTCCTGGTTTGGATTGCTATACCACCATTCTTTGGACATTTTTGACGGTAAAATGTAACAACTCTATATCTTAGGTAGAAGTCTTGTTCCTTTACGATGAACTATAGATCATGCCTGATATAATGTCTTCAATGCATTTTAATTGCAGGTTTTTTACAGTATAACTACATACTGCCAGGCCTACTATGGTGACAAAACTGCAAGGATCATGTTTCTTTACTTTGGCTATTTCATGATGGTTAGAGAGTCCTATCCTAATAATGCTAGCCCAAACGTCGTCTGAATTAGCTGCAAAATTGATTTTACAGTTCATAGATTCATCAACTTCAATACTTTGATTTGTATGAGTCTCTTGTTTTCTTTTTCTTTCTTTCAACTGCAACTTCCTTTCCTTGATGCTCATGGATCTTTTACCTCCTTCAATTCTTTGTTTGCTTGTTGTATTCATTTTATGTTAGTTTACGTAGTTTAGCATTTGCTTAATTTATTCCGCATTTTCTCTTTTCAATTAGCTTTAAGTTGGATCATGTACAATTTTTGAAAAATGTTTGTTATAACTTATTGTGTTTTATGACTAATCTTTGCTTGCCTCAATTTGTGTCCCAAAACCTACACATCACTGATGTACCTACTATCCAGGTGCAAACTTCAGTAATAAACATGACTCTTGAGTTGCACATAAGGAGGTGCTTCTGGTGATTCATATATTGATTGTTGCATTTAATTTATATGAGGGGTGAATCATATATATAGATTATTGCATTACTCTTTAAATCAGTGGCCGATTATAATTTTCATACTCCTACATCTAACACCTAAAAGTTCATTAGAACTTTATAAAAAAATATAAACAAATTTTTGTACATCACACCTGTTGCGTAAAAGTAGTTTGCTTTAATTGTCCATAAGCTTTTGCTTTTTAATTCCACACAAGGAATAGGATAGCTTCTTTTTCTCATACAATAATAAACAACGAAGAGTAATCGAGGTTGTAACTCTTGCCTCTTTGCCAATTGTTTAATTGGTGACTTTGCTTACAATATTTTAAGGAGCAATTATTGATTAATTTATCTATTTCTCATCACGTGTGTACGCTTTGCTTTTTATCTCCTTCAATTCTTTGTTTGCTTATTATATTCATTTTATGTTAGTGTACGCAGTTTGACATTTGCTTAATTTATTCCGCTTTTTCTCTTTTCAATTAGCTTTAAGTTGGATCATGTTCAATTTTTAAAAAATGTTAAGTTATTAATTATTTAGGTTGATACCTTTTGTTTTTGGGAATCACACTTCTGATCTTGAACTTTCTAGATTAGGGGTAATTGAGAACCCCAAAACAAATGGCCAATTTGCTTCTACGGGACATCCTATGCAGTTTCGTACTTTTCCTCATTTCAGGTCATTTTCAAATGATGTTCCTTGTAAATTAGGGTATTAAGTAGAGACGGTGGAGGAGTGTCATGGATATCTATACATCATGATATGGATCTATATTTTTATGGCACTATTATAAGGCTATTCATTCCAGATCCTCCCCCCCCCCCCCCATATTCATGTTCAAATGTTGAAGTCTTATCATGTGCCCATGTAAAGTTTACATTCTTCTTCTACTTACCTTTGGTAGAAACAAATTAAAACCACTTCATTATCTTTAACTTTCTCTTATGTATGTTTATTGATCAACCTTTGAAGGTTGTAGAGATGGTCAAGAAGACGCCTATCTACAAAAATAGATTAAAGGCTTTGGAGCTTGAATGGTCAGGGGGACTATCAAACAGGAAAATGTACAAAATGGGCAAGTGAGAACAATCTTTCTTTTCTTTGGCTATTTTCCAATGGTTAGAGAGTCCTCTCCTAATAATGTTAGCTTCATCAACTTCAATACTTTGATTTGTGTGAGTATCCTATTTTCCTTTTCTTTCTTCCAACTATAACTTCATTTCCATGATGCTCATGGATCTTTTATCTCCTTCAATTCTTTGTTTGCTTATTGTATTCATTTTATGTTAGTTTATGTAGTCTAGCATTTGCTTAATTTATTCCACATACTGCCAAGCCTACTATGGTCACTTGCAATGGCTTCTCAATGCATGTATATTTGGGTTAGTTTCACTCACCAGAACGTAATTAGGTAGCAATCTTGGTATGAATCTTCGTCTTCCTTTCTTTCTTAATTTCTTTGCTAAGTATTTGCAATTTAAGGAATTACATTAGAAACAGTGAGCCCAAATATATATGAAAAATACGCTTCTTAATGCATTTTTATTTGGTTTAGTTGTACTCACCACAACATACTTAGGTAGCGATCTTGGTATGAATTCTTGTCTCCTTTCTTTCTTGATTTCTTTGCTGAGTATATACAAAATTAGGAATTACAGTAGAAAGAGTGAACCCAATTATATATGAAAAATACCATAGCTTCATATGTAAAAGATATTATAAAACCCTAACCTTTTCAATGGCATGTAGGTGTTGGTTGCTGCTGCAGTTTGATGGGAAGAAGGCACCAGTGCAATGGGTATAGAGAGAGAAGCAAATTATGAAAACGGGGAGAGATGCAAAATTTGCAGCGTTTCCTCATATGGTTGCGCTGGTTGTGGGAAAGTGGGGTTCCTGTTGTACGCCTTTCCTGATTTGATCTTTTTACTAATTTGTTTGGGGTGTTGGGCTGGTTGGGATGTGGAAGTTAAGGGCGTGACTTCTCCTGTGTTAGTGGAAAAGTGGGATAACTACGCAATTGCTGAGTTTTTTTTTTTTGTATTTTTTTTATTGTGAGCTTGACAATGTGGAAGTTATATGTTGGGTTTTTTTTCTGTATTTTTTTTAGATAATTTGTTTTAATGGTGGGGATTGATCACCGAGTTAAATCAATGGTAGTGATTTGCTAACTAATCGAAAATTAAGGAGAGAACAGTCAACTCAATATTTTTTTTATATTATATAGTAGATTAACGGCATCAAGGTTTGTGTGCAATTTGTATAAAATTAATGAAAATTTATATAATTCAGAGTACATTTTATGGGTTAATTTAGGTTTGCAGGGTATGTCCCACAGTAGAGAATGTAAATGATAATCTAACCATTTCAACAATCTTGGTTTACTAAATAATTAAACACCCGGCGCTTTTTATAGATGATTGGGTTTGGATTTTATATGGACTTCATGCCTCTCTTGTCTATTTAAATACAAAGTGGAAAAAGGTTAGCAGTTGAATTTTTTTCATGATAAAATTTGATTCATATACATATATGACGTTAAATCTAAAGAGCATATGAGTAGGGATCATAAAAGTTGGAGGGAGGAAATAAAAAAGTTAAAATGGCACATCCTATATTAAAAGAAATATTGATCATAATTCATAAACTAATCAATCAGCATTCAAGTGTGGAGATATCAAGGCATTCAAATTATCTCTAACCATGTGTTCAAAGAGTTAAACATGACAGCAGACTGACTATCTAAATTTGTGCATTACATTACTTTTTCATTTTCATATGATTATGTTTTTCACCAGCCCTCAAAACAATTTTAGTTGATGATATAGTTGGACGTACTCTTGCAAGAATAGTCGTCTAATATTATTATTGTTCTTGTTTACCCTTGTTTAAAAAATTAATCAGCATTCAAAAAACTAATATCATGTTTGATTGAATGTAATGTAATGGCAATGTAATGAAATCAACTTTGCAATGCAGCCATGTTTACTTAGTTCGTGGTAATCATAATTACAATATAGTTCTTTTATTGCAATACTCTTACCCCGCCAAACAAAGTAATGAAAATACAATTACAAACTTGTTTGCATTACAAGATTTATTACATCTAACCAAACGTTATATAAGAGAAAAGTGAAGAGAAAAAGGATTATTTTATGGTATATGGTAACCAAAAAAAATGATAATTGAAAGAATGAATAGAAGAAAAAGAGGACGGACAGAAGCAAGTTTTGGAGTAAATGTGTTGTATTCAGTTGAAAAATTATGAAAAAGCAAAGAAGAAAGACTAGAATAAGGCAAGTCACCCTAAGTTAGTGGTTTTAGGCATCTTTGAGTTGTGGGTTGTTAGCTATTTGTATTAACTATTCTATTTTCATTATATTTTTAGAATAGTTGATTGCATTTTTTTTTAAAAAGTGTGGTAAAATTATATGTTTATAATAAAATTGTGAGACTAATAGAATTACCAAAAATCTAATCCAGAAAAGCTCATAATTTTAGCTGTTTTAAATTAACTTCTCGGCCCTAATTTTTTCTTTTTCTTTTTTTTAAAGCAAGGTGCAAAACAATTAATTTAACAAATAGTTAAATTAGTTTTTTGGACTTTGAATACATAACACAATTAATTTGAACCAAAAAGCTCTTTTGGGGGGAAAAAACTCTTATCAAAAGGTTGTTAATCAAATGGCCGAATCTATAGGGAACTGTTGAATGCAACTTTCACAATTTTACAACTTGTCATTATGAGATAGGCAAAATGATTAGTGTCTTGTCATAAGACACTTTTTAAGTGTCTTGCTTTTACTTGAAAATCATATTATCATAAGTTTAAATTGATAAAAATAGTATAATTGAACAGTGGAAGCACACTAGAAGTTATAAAATGTGTAAAATAATCTTTTTATCCATAATCTACCACCTTTCTAAAATACATATATCAGATGCCCTCGCAGATTGAGTTGATCCGATTATGGTCTTATTTAATATTTTATCAGCGTAGCTAACAAGTATTTAAGCTTAGCAAATTCATAACTAAGCATAATCATTAAAAATTGGTGATTTTAAATGATAAAATATGTTAATTTTGGATGAGGCAAGACATTTAAAAGTGTCTTATCACAAGACATATCCTTTAATAGCTTGTTATAATTCCTTGGGCTATTATATGAAGTACTAGAGATTTTTTTTAATTGAAAAATGAATCCTGTACTTTTGAACGATGGGTATTTAAAGGGTAAAAAATGCGTCAAAAAGAGGACACTTAAGAGAGTATGTCACAAATATATTCAACCATGGTTTGAAAGAAAAAGGGTTGGCTTATGAAATGTGTCTTATTATTTTATGTTTTTTTTTGGGGGGATCAAAGCGGTTATGCAATTACCCCAACAAAAATGACACAACAGTTTTTTTTTTTTTAAGAAAAAGAGCTACCTAGGGATGTTTTAATTGTTTTGACTAAGTCAAACAGTTAAATGGATGTTTGGTAAATAGCTAACAGCTATTTACCCCCAAACAGCTCTTATTGAAAAGGTTGTTTCTATTAGCCTTTTCAAAATAACTTTTTATAGAAATGACACATTTGCCCAAAATTTTAAACAAATTACATACATGCCATTACATTATATTTATATAATATTATTTTATAAAATAAAAAGAGTGTATAGTATTATAAAGTGTTCCTTAATAGAATTCAAACTCAGTTAGATCTTAAGGATTAACAAGAGTAGAGATATATTATTTTTTTTTGAGGCAATAACAAACAATTCAAGTTGCATTGTCCCTTTCATAGTTTGTATTTTTTTTCCTTAACCAAGAGGTATATGTTTTGGTGTTGATTTTCTAATTTCGCTAGTATATTATATTACACTTATTTGGTTTTCTCACCTTGCACCTTTATGAACGTCTAATATTTTGATATTTATACTTTAGATTATTCAATCTCCCTTCCGATTACCTTGACAATGAGCTTTGGATCGATACGAAATAGTGACATTGATACTATGTTTTGTATGAATTAAATCTAATGCAGATAAAGTCATTATAAACCAAAAAATTTAAAAAAAATTAAAAAATAACGTCATGAAACGTTGACATCATTTACATAAGATCAAATTGAAAAGAAATAAGATAGACAATGAATACAAGTTATATAGAATTTAATAAGAAAATAAAGTTTTATCAATGAAGTTTTTCTTCTGTTTTTTCTTTGTGATCACAAATGAAGCTAATTTATACTATGACACCAATTTAATTATTTTTAAAAATAAATTGACCAATAAATAAAAAAATAGGTTCTATTTAGGTGTAATTTAGAGATAAGGATATAAATGAAATTTTACCAAATATCTTTATTAGAAACAACTAACTTTACCAAACAGTTTTTCTACAAATGTCTAATTCAAACAGTTAATGCAAACAACTAATTTAAACAGCTAACAACTAACAGCTAATACAAACAACTAACAGCTAACAGTTAATAATTGTTTGCCAAACTGGGCCTAAGTTAAGACATAATCACTCCTACAAGTATCGACCTGAAAAGCATAATGACACTAAAAAAAAAAAGCATAGTAGAATGCCCTTCATTTTTGCGCTGGCAAATGCTCTCTTGAAAATCAACTTGCAATCATCCCACCTTGGTATTTTGAAATTCCTCTTACTTGATAGAGTCTCAATAATAGTTTTTCGATCAACTTGAAGATGATTATTGTGTATCCAATGCTTAAATCTCTTTCGATAATTGCCATTCTCCAAGCAACTAAGTTAAATGATTCAAGTTCACACATTTTTCCAGTAGTAGTTGACTCATTAATGCTTTACACAATGCTTTTTTTTTTCTATCGCGACAAAATTCTCTTCATCTTTCATTGCTTCACCCTTCTTTGTTTGTCATGATGTTGCGCTAAGAATTAGATGACATGCTCTTTGGAATTGGTGAGTCGTTACAACGAGCGTGAACAACCAATTAGGCTATTGAGCACTTGTCAAAAAATTTACCCTATTTTTTCGCTCAGTCGTTCGGTAGATTGTTTGTGATAGAGGCAAAGATCTCAAAGAGCCCCTTTTCGTATTTCCTCTCGAATGTTGAAAAACAATATTTTTGAACTCATATATACTATTGAAGAACAATGACGTGGACATGGTAGGGTTGGGCAAAGCCATTACCCTTTACGCATGCCATAACAGTCAATGTGGAAGCAGAGTTTGTGTTTCAGTCATCAAAATCCATGACTCTCTCTTGGTCACTGCTTCCATATTCGTAATTTGATCAACACTTGCTTTCACACTTGAATCCCTGTATTAAAAATAGTGGAAGTAGAATTGTGACCATTTCATTAGATCATTTTAGGAGGCTTTGATACCACTTCCCTACAAAATGCTTTTTTGGATCAACCCCATACTCCAAAGCATACTATGTAAAGCAAGTGAGGAACTAAACACCACCACACAAGACCTACTATCTAAAAGACATATTCTAATAGTTAGAATCAAAATCCTACATGTCACCTTATTTCATCTCTACAGATACTTCAGCAATGTTTAAATCTTAACAAGTCCGATTGCTTAAAGTCTTATTGCCTATTCCTCTATATCAAGTTTCATTTTCCTCATAGGAGTCCTAAAGTATGGCTCTAAAACTTAGTGATGGATTCCTTTCAAGTGATGCTAACTCATCAAAGTAATTTCATTACTATTTGTGACTCGCTCATCCATTCATTCTTCCAGTTAACTGTGCATTGGTTAGTCCCTGTCAAATTGCCCATGACCACTTTTGTTTGCAAATAATTATATACTTCCCCAACATCCTCACCAAGATCTACAGGTTCAAGACAAGCATCACTAGTTAAAGAAGTGGAATGCACAGGAAGAGCCTATGACTCCAGAGGATCAAAAGTGCCCAAACCAACTGCTTGGGAAACACTCTTCGAAGAATAATCACAACTAGCTCAAATATCCTTTAATAGTTATTTCTTACAAGAAGTGTTATACATCTCCTCTACCTTAATTAATTTCTTCTTAATTCCTCATTCTTAGGGTCAAATTGAATAACAATAAGAAGTTCTTGACAAACTTCTTCCGTCATACCTATGTTCAACAAAGTATGGCCTCTCCAAATACGATCTTTGGCATTAAACAAAATGAGTTTCATTGCCAAATCGTACTGATGGTAAACCAATTTAAATCCACTCAATTTCAATCAACAAACAGCTATATTTTAATTTGTAAAACTTCCAAGCTCCTCCATCAAATTGGCGTGATCCTTATTTTCAAGAACAATCATACATAAAATATTGAAGAGATTTAACATACCAGTTAACAACAAGCCTATAGGAATTGCCTTTTGCTTTCAAGAGGAGTAATCCTAACATACCTATCAAGAAACTCCTCAATTCAGTTGGTATTTCACAAAAATGGGTAGGGCTGACTTCAAATTTGAAGATATGTTCATGCTTTTTAGGGGTAAGGGTGGACTCAACATTATTTACTATAGTGGCATAAAATACTCAACCATCTACCTTAACCTAGGATAAACAACTAACCTAGCATCGAATAAATTCTAGGAATTCACTCATTATAACATGGTCAAAAAGACAAAATTTCCAATTTTGAAGAATTTCTAATCAATCATCTCATATTTAACCAGTCTTCAATCCATCAATTTCTTAATACCTTCTTCTCCATCATCCTTAAACCAATCAAGAGGCATATTAAGAGTATCAGACACTAATCTTTAAGGGATTTCAACCTTGTGAGATTCATTGAGTAAGATGTGCTTGGTCGCATTTGATAAACAACTTGTTGCACATGGTCTTTGATGGAATGACACGTTAATTCAAGGTACTTGGTCCTTGAGTGCTATACTAGAGTCTTAATAATGTTTATTGCACCCATGTTGTAACATATGATAGGCGATTTCTTACAATCCAATCTAAGGTCCCTAAGTTGTTAGCTAATCCAAAGTAGCATTGCATAGCAAGCTCCAGTAGGTATATTGTAGAACCTTGAAAATCCAAGTTTTATTGATTAATTAAGTTTGTGAAATTTGAGAATGAAACTTCTTTTAGAAAGAGTAGAATGTGAAATACTGAAAATTCATATTAATATTGTTAAATAACATGGGTAGTTTTACTTAATTTTAGACATTATTGATAGTCAACTTGAGCTCATAGGTTGCAGTTTAGCATTTGGGCTATTCTAACTTAGAAATCAAGTCAAGCCAAACTCTTTTCACTTTACCCAACCCAAAGTTCTTAAAATAAAACAAAATAAAAATTTAACTTTTAATATAACAAACTCCTTGCTATTTTCAAAGTTAAAATTTGAATTCTTTTAGTTGTTTTAAAGGGATTTAAAAATCACAAAAATTCTCCAATCCCCTGTAGCTTGCCGAAATCTCTCTTTAGCATTTATTGCATCCTAAGGTAAAAAAGAAATAATATATTGTGTTTTTCGTTGAGCCAACACAACCCCTCTTCTCAACTCTCATTTAATCTCTCTCCCATTCCCTTATCTTATGCTTTCCTTTCTCTCGCCTAGTATTTCTGCACTGCTCCCTATGGCCAACCAGCATTGCCAGTGATTTCACCTGCCGACAGCCCATCCTTCACCCTTCACCCTTCACCCTCCACCCATGACCCAGTAGCCCATTTGGCTCCGTCCTCCATCCTTGTTTCCTTGATTCCTTTGAGGTAAGCTCATGTTTAAATAGGATTCTCTAGCTGTAAAGTCTAACCCATTGATTTTGATGCAAACTCTATATTCTTCGATATTAAATTCAACTTTTTTATTCTAAATTTTCAAACTAAGGGCTTTCTTGTCAAAAAAAAGTTCTTCTTTTTATTAATCTTGTAAAAACCTTGAAGGTAAACACTCTTCTCTTCAATCTTGTAATGATTGGGTTACTTTGGTTATTTACACAGTTGAGGTAGAGCTAAGCTCAAGTTAGAATTGTTGCATTTATCGAGGTAATGTCTATACCCTAACTCCCCTTTTATGCATTTTTCAATGTGTTTTGGGTGTTTATAAAATAGTTTTATGATCTAGCATCCCAAGAGAGAGCTTATGCGTGAAAACTTGAACTGTTCATGTTATCTTGTTGTGATTCAAAACGTTGGATGTTTTGATTGAGTTGTTATGTGCAAAAAATCCATGTGTTAAATAGAAGCTTGAAATGTCTGAACTTTGGTGGTATGGATTAGGTTGGTATAAGTTGAATTGGACCTATGCATAAAACACTAGTTAGTGAAGTGAGAACCATGGCAAGTTACGGAGGGTAGCTGTCGAGATCAGGGCCAGAACCATGGCAAGTTATGGATGCATGGAAGTGTATCAGATACATGCGAGGATAGATAAAACATACACCAGATTATGGGGTCCTTAAGTTTGGTATGCTAAGAGTTAGATTAGCCATAGGCCATGATTGATTGGCTGCAAACCATGAGGCCTTATGGGGTTGCTCGATAATCAAATAAATCAGATTATTAATTTGTTTAATAAAAAGAAACAGGTTATGATTAATGAACTTGGTTAGGTTGGGAACTTAAACTATTTTCAAGCTATTTGAACTCTTGCCTCCCCCTAGAAATGTTTGAAATGAATTTAAATTATGTTTAATTGTTAGCCACAAATATTATTGAGTTCTGTCTTACTTTTTGAAAATGTTTTACTTTTACGTACTGTTGATTGCATGAGGATGGATTTTAGAGCAAGGTGGCGATGATAGTCATTGTACTAGAGTTGTGAAGCTCATAATTATAATGGATAATCAAATTTGAATTTCATAATAAAAATTGTGTTAAGTTTAACTGGTTAATCTTATTATCTTTCTTTGTACTTCTTTAGAGAAATATGGCAACAATGCCTATGCTACACTGTATTAAGGAGGATAAATATTAAAAATAAACTGAACTATAAATTTTGAGGCATTTTGTATATTCAACATTTCAACCTTAGCAATAGTCAAAGCCACTGAATTTTGTTTCTTAGACTGCAAGATACTAGGGATTGTCCCAGGAAATGACATGAACTTGGAGTACTCTTTCTATCTACATTGTAGTTGTGGGTTATATAATTAGCATCAAAGTACTTTCCAAGTTCAAAGTTATTGCTGAATGGTTACCATAGACCAAGGTCCTTCATTCCAATAAGATAATTAAATATTATTTTGATAGTGTTGCAATATGATTCCTTGGAGGCTGATTGTAACCTTTCACATAAGCAAACACTAAATATAAAATCATGCCTACTTATAGTTAAGTATCAAGTGATCTAATCATATCTCTATATACTTCTTTAGGAATGGACTTACTACTTTAATCCATGTCTGGCTTGGTGCTCAAGGAAATTAGAGTTTTGACATGCTTGAATTTTCAATCCATACTTCTTAAGATGTTCCATGCCATATTTGTCTTGATTAATGAAAATGCTATGTTGACGATCTCTCACTTAAAGACCAAGGAAGAGACCTAATTCACTCATTATTCTTACTTTAAACTTCTTACTCATTAGGTTTGAGGACTCGTGAAAAAAAAAAGATTCATTAATGGCACCAAATAATATATTATCAAAATAAATTTGTACAAGTAAGACATGTTTCCCTTTTGTTTTAACAAATAAGGTTTGATTAATTTGACCCCTTTTAAAATTATTTTCAAGCAAAAAATTATTGCTAGCCTCTCACACTAAAATGTACGAGTTTGTTTCAGTCCATACAAAGCTTCATGAGTTTGTAAACAAGGGCAGAGTGACTTGAACAATAAAAAAAAGGGATTGTTCAACATAAACTCATCTTGCAGGTAACCAATCGAGAATACACTTTTAACATCCATTTGATATAGCTTGATGTTCACAAAAGGTACACATGTAAGTAGAATTTATATTGCTTCTAACTATATGGCAATAGAGTAAAGGTTGCATCATAGTCAATTCCTTTTTCTAGGTTGTAACCTTTGGTCACCAATCTAACCTTGTTCCTAACCATATTCATACTATTATCTAACCTGTTTTAAAAACGTATTTGGTTGAACTGATTAGATGGTTCTATGGTCCAGTGGTCAAGGACCAAACTTGGCTCCTTTCAAATTGGTTAAATTCTTCTTGCACGACAAATGTTCAATTACAGTCTTCGAGAGCTTCAAGGGAGCTCTTAGGCCATGTGAGTGAAATAAACGAAGAAAATGCACATAAATGTCTAAGAGAATAATGAGTCCTTATAGCAGAGTTGATGTCTAATATGTTGTTATCAATAAATGATGTATAAGGAATCTAGATCCTCTCCTTGAGTCTTGACGGTTCTTATCATTGCTCGCTTCTTGCCTTACTTTAGAGTCTTTTTTATTCTCATCTTCATGGTCTCTGAGAACATCTTTAGGTTGGCTTAGTGTACCTTGAGCTACAGTTTGAGTAGTAGCATTGTTGATGTTGGCTTCAATTTTTTCTCGTCATCATGCTCGTTTAACATCAAATCTAGGGAAAAAAAACACAAGATAACATTTCAATTATTATTTTTATCCAAAAACATGTATACGTTTTTGTAGTTTGGTTCTTTTGTTGTATGCTCCACAAGCTTTGCTATGATGGGAATAGCAAAAAAAAGATACATTAATTTGTTGCTTAAACTTACCTAACTTCTCCTTGCCATTGTTGTGACTAAAACAATCACAACAAAAGGCCATGACGTATGAAATCGTGGGCTTCTTACCTTTGAATAGCTCATAAGAAGTCTTCTTCAAGATATATCTAATCAAGCTTTTATTGAGCACATAACACTGTTCTACCATATGTTCCAAGGTTTTGTTCTTCTTTTCAAATATTTGATTTTGCTGTGGACTTCTTAGGCTAAGAAATTGTGGGATATTCTACGTTGATAACAGTATTCAATGAATTCACCTTTGATCTCAACTCCATGATTACTCATTATAGCCATAATTGGGAGGCTCAAGGTGTTCCTTAATTATCTATAATGGCTTTGCAAATACTTTATATCCATGGGTTTTATCCTTCGAAAGAATACCCATATATCTAAACTAATCATGAACTACAAGGAATACATGTTTGTTACCACCAAGGCTCTTAAGTCTAATAGGACCCTATAAATCCATGTGTAACAATTCAAGAGGCTATGTCCAGAGGTTTGAAAGAAACTCTTACTTGCTTCCCTTTAACACATGCACTACAAACTATAACTCATAGGCTACAAGGCTTCCCTACTAGATCATCCACTTTCAAGGTCTTCAAAATTTGCACTTCTTCAATGGTAGTGACTCTAGCTCCCTTTTTATTCATGGAGAGACATCTTAGTAGCCTCTTTAGCATCTCTTCATTTGAGTTATGGTCTCTTAATTTAAGTAGACCACAAAACAAGGGAAGTTTAGAAATAGATCTGTCTTGATCAATTTCAAACATTCCTATGGAGACAATTGATATTTACTCACTTAGACGATTAAGTCAAATACAGATACTAATGGTTGGTCTTAAAGTTGTGGGACGCAACCTATAAGGGTCATTAGGGTGAGAGACAATAATAATAAATAAAAGCTTATGCTCAAAACATACAAGTAAATACAAATTCAAGGATGTTGAACAAAATAGATTAAGAACCCTAAGTCGAAATTAAAGTGTAGGAAATAAAGGACATTATGTTTGTTAACAATGTTCACTCAACCAACTTGGGCTAGTCACCGCCTAACGACTCCTTTCAAACTCTTGATGTAAATAACTTCCTCTTAAGGAAGTATGACCTATAAGTTACTTTTTGTTAGAAGCTAAAGCCGACCATTGCTCAAAGTGGAAAACATTTGAATTAGCATTCTTTGTCTCCACAAAGTACCAACTTGTAGTGTAGTGTTTGCAAAACATTAATCTTGCATTTAAACATTAAGCATATGATAATTTTATAGGATAACTATTTAGTTAGATTATAATTAATTTAATTAACTAGATTAGACATATTAGGTCTAGCTTTCAAAGGCAAATAACATAGCCAAATTATAGATGAAGCATGAGCAAATTTAACCACGAATTTGTGTTATGCCATCATACAAATGCTTATTTTTCTTATAACTAACTCTTATGAAAATATATTATGCATTTTTCAGATTCAGTGAAATTGATTATAGTGTCATGAACATCCAAAGCACTTTTAGCAAATGACTTCTTATAACACCGGTCTGGGTAATCTTCTAACATGCTTGTTAACACTCTTGACTGATGGTGTTCAGAGACACTGAATTGTAGCTTTAAAGTACTAACCTGCAAAGACTTAATGAACTTATTATGCTAGTCACTTACTTTCACTAAGGTAAATGGGTAAAATTTAAGTGAATCGATATATAGAATCAAATGTGCCTAAATATTGACAAATGTGCATCGAATGCAAAACATACATGAGCGCCAAAAGTACTTTGACACGTCACATTGAATGGACTCTTCAAGTCAGGTTTTAATGTATTCTTATTGAATGTGATAATAAAATCACTTTTGATGTTATCCTAGGAACCATTCAGCCATCACAACAAGTTCACTTTGCTACTAAGGACATCATCCAGCTAATGGCAAAGGCTTCCAAGATTATGTTGCTTCATTGTTTTAAAGAGGCCAATGCGTTATTGATTGGTTGGCACGATTTTCTTATTTTGTTTCCTCCCCAATTATTTGGACTTCTAACTCAATGCCTTGGTTTTATTCTATTTTACGAGTGAACCATGAGGGATTTCCCTCAATCAAATAAGGATAATAATCTTGATGAAGAGATCCAAGTGATTGAAGATTATCAAAACCCACAAGAAGACCCAAATGAAGAAATCCATAAAACTAGCACTTGATGATTTAAACTAGCAATGATAATAGCAAAAAAATAAAAGATCAACATACCCTTCAATATTATAAATTCTAAGCACCAAATATTAAATTAAAAGGAAGACTCAAATTCAACACTCTCCTAGAGAGATAAAGAAAATTGAGATTTTTGCAGAGAGATAATAAGAACAAGCTTTTCATTCCATGAGTCCCAATCTAGAAATACTTCATGTAATCAAGCTATTAAATAGAAGAGTATCCCTTTTTCCCAAGGTTTGTTCTAACAAATAAAATTATAGAGAAAATAACCATTGAAATTCTAACTAGTTGTACAATTAAAAGGGGGGCATTGGAATAAAAGTTGAGCTGCAATTTACTACACATGCACTAGCTTGGTGGTTTTATCCATCATCTCAAATAGATGAATTTGGGGGAGATATTTATGGAGGAAGCTTCTAGAATGTCTACCAACTTCCCGTGAAAGCTTAGCCTCTAAATCATCCATTTGTCGGTCCAATTAAGCTCTTAATTAAACCGTGTATTTCCAACCCTGTACTGACCCTTGTTGGGTTAAAGCTCCACATCTCGGTTAAAGCTCCATATCTCATTTCAATGCTTAGAATATGAACATAATCTATAGATTTTTAGAAAATAGAAATCCTAGGCTATTCATCCATGTGCAGCTTGCTAAAATTGGGGCACGTTTTGGAAAAATATTTGGCCCAGAATATGAAAATTAACTAAAGAAGTGGCCATGGAGAAGAAAATAGTAAGCTCCTTATTTAATGGTACTAATTGCCTATCCACCTTTTCTAGGCTTACTTAGTGTAACGCCCCCAATTGCTAATACCAGATTATTTTAACTTAATCGCTTGTGTTCTATTGGTTTGCAACGGAAGTCTTTGATTGGAGGCGTTACTGCTGTTCCGTGAATGAAGAAGGCTATCTGATTAAGTAAACCTTGGAAATAAAACATCTATCTACTTATGCAGTTCATAATATACATGATAACTTTGTGTACGAATACTACGCATTGTCAACCCCAAAATCTCAAAAGAATATCATCCAACAAATCTCCGGGGCCTAGATCATTATGGGCATTTGGCTAGCTAACGCCCAATAAGGAATGCCACTCTCGTTCATTGCTTGCTTCCTTCTGGCTTGCCAGGAGAATGTCTGTTCATTGGTTTATTACCTAAAACAAAAACATAAAAACATTCGAATAATGAGCCGAAGCTCAGCACGTACATTTCTATGCAGTAAAATGATATTTAAGTTTAATTAGTTGGGCGCCCAACTTGATTAATTTATAATTAAGATAATTTAAGGTAATTAGAATGATTATTAGGCTTGGGTCGTTACAGTCTTCCCCCCTTAAAATAAGTTTCGTCCTCGAAACTTGCAGTTGGAAAGAAACCTGTGCCGTGCTTCAAATAAGTACGGGTATTGGTTTTGTTATGATCACATGATGCATATCTGAAACACATTTTCTGAGCTATAAGATGTGAAAAACGTTGGGTATATACTCAAGTTTTGTTGGCAAATCTAACTGATAAGCCACCGGGTTCCATGCTGATATTTTCAGGGTTCCTGAAGATGTGAAATTGGGTAATTACTATTGTGTTCAGACTATGCTTGCCTTTTTATCCTCGGACTAGTTAAAAGTTCGCGACATCTTGATTTAACATTAAAGATGAGAATATCCATGAATGAGAGTGACGAAAGATGGTGGGCAAGTGAGTCATTGCTCATGAAAGAAATAAATAATGGATGTAGAAATTATCAATAAAGAAGGAATTGTCATAAGATGACTAAAGTAAAGATGGCTATGAATTTTCATGAATCCAAAAATAGAAGGTGAGTTATTACTCAGATGTATTGCTATTTCATGCATGTTTGTAGTTTATGAATATGTGTATGATTGAGGGTTTTTTTTTCTTTTCTTTTTTTTTTGGGTTTTGGTTGGTTATCTTGGATTTGAGTTTGGAGTTGGGGTTGATACACTCATGTGGGTTAAATGCGGATTCAAAGGACTTGAGATGAGATACAAATGATCTTTAGTAGCAGTACTGAAGGAACAGTTACGAAAAAAAAAATAGATGAAATGAGGAATATACTCCCTAGCTAACAGCTCAAAGAGACCGGAAGATCTGATTACATTCAACAAGCATTGACTTGGTTAGAAGAGAATTTTCATATTTGATTATTATCTCACTCGTCATATAAATATACATTGTTAATGTACTTATTCCTATTGTTATTATTATTATTGTTATTATTATTATTATTAGTATTGTTATTATTGTTATTATTATCATTGTTGCTCATATTAGCCTTTTGATAGGTAGGCTAATTTTCTATTTAACGACCATTCAAATAATTATTGACATGTGAAGGAATCATTTAGGAATATAACATTGTCCAATTTTGAGGCCACAATGTCGTTTCAACCTGCAATACACAAATACATTTATACATATATATAAATGATAAACTGAAATGCGGCGCCCAACTTGATTAATTTGTAACTAAGATAATTTAAGGTAATTAGAATTATTATTAGGTTCAGGCTGTTACACTTAGGCTCCTTCAAGGATTCGAAGACAATAATGACCTTGAAGGACCAAGTCCTTGAGCCTTATTTCCTAGAGTCATCATTGTTCTAACTTAAGTTATGGCCTTTGCTTAGAGGAGTAGATCAAACCTTGTAGTTTGCTTTGCATTAACCCCTTTAAAGAGGATTTGCCCTCAAATCTTCATTGTACTCATCATAAGCAATAACATCTCCAACATTAAAGATGACAAATATATGCATGTCACTCAGAAGCTCTATCTTACAGGCATTCTCTTCCCCCTTTTGCACCACTTTGTAAGGGTCATTTCTCCTAACCATAAGCTTATTCTTTGTCCTTGAAGGGAAACTTTCTTTCCTCAAATGCAACCATGCAACATCTCCTATCTTAAATTTAAGGTGAGTGCAATTCTCATTGGCTTCAAGTTTGCATTGCTTATTCACTTTCTCAATTTGTGGCCTCACCTACTCATGTAGCCTCTTCATTTCCGTAGCCATTGTTTTAGCCTCAAAGCTCACCTTGGATTCTTGAGATATGGGAATAAGATCAATGGGAGTGAAAGGCTTAAGGCTATAGCATACCTCAAAGGGAGATTGAGAGGTAGCATAGGAAGAAGCTCAATTGTAAGCAAACTCAGCATGAGAGAGTTTAGTATCCCCTCAAACTATTACTCACAATACCCCTTAATATGGTTGTGAGAGTTCGATCTGTTGCTTCCGTTTGTCCATCAGTTTATGGGTGAAAAGTAGAGCTAAAAAGTAACTCAGTCCTCACTAGTCTCCATAAGCATCTCCAAAAGTGTGAAAGAAATTTGGTGTCTTTATCTGAGATAATTGTTCTTAGAATACCATGAAGCGTTACAATTTCTTGGAAGAAGAGATCCATAATGTAAGTACCATAATCACTATCGTGGCAAGCAATGAAGTGAGTCATCTTGGAGAATTAATCCACTACCAACGTAATAGCATCATTTCCCCTAGGAGTCCTTGGAAGGGCCATAATGAAGTCCATGCTAATATAATCTCAACACCTTTTAGGACCCAAAAGAGGAATGTAGAGGCCTTAATGAAAGTGACTTTTAGCCCTATGGAAAATTCCACACCTTACGATCACCTTATGGACATCCCCACACATCTTAAGTCAATAAAAGTGCTCCTTGAATGTTTCAAGGGTCTTATTGATGCCAAAGTGAGCTAAGGCTCTGGTATGATAGCATTAGCCTCCTTCACAATTGAGTACCCTAGAGGACTCTTGAGGATGCAAAGTTTGTTACTCTTGCAGACGAAACCGTCTCATAGAGTGAAAAAGCCAAAGGTAGAAGGATTCTCCACCACTTCCTTGAAGTCCTCATCCTCATATAAAACCTTGATGGAATGGAACCCAAGGACCTTGGCCTCAAGGAACAAGAGTAGAACATACCTCCTTGGCGATGCATCAACCACAATATTCTCTTTCCCACTCTTATATTTGCAATATAAGGTGACGGATTAAAGGAATTCAACCCACTTGGCATGTCTTATGTTCAATTTGTTTTGACTACTGATGCAGGACAATGCCTTGTGATAAAAAAATGAAGCACAAATGGCTTAGGCTTGTGATAGTGACTCCAATATTCTAACGCCCTAATAATAGTACAGAATTCCTTGTCATAAGTAGAGTAGTTAAGTCTTGAACCATTCAACTTGTCACTTAAAAAAAGCTAGGGAGAACTTGGCTTAAGTGAGAACTACTCCAATTTTAACCCCACTAGCATCACACTCTACTTCAAAAGGGAGCTTGAAGTTGGCAAGAGGAGCCACATATAGGTTATCTTTGATTACTTCAAAGGCCCTTTGGGTAGCCTTTGTCCACTCAAAATTACCCTTGTTCATGGACTCACTCAAGGGAGTCATTATAAAGCTGAAGTCTTCGATGAATCAACAATAGAAGGAGGCCAATCATGGAAGCTTCAAACTTCACTATAGCAATTGGGTTGGCCACCTACTAATAGCTTCAATCTTGGACTCATCAATTTGAATTCCCTCTCTGAAAACAACGTACCCAAGAGAAACAACCTAGGGAGTGAATATTTCACACTTCTCAAGCTGAGCATATAATGTTTATTTTCTCAAGACTTAGAACACTTGAGAGAGATGTTCCACTTGAGATACTTTATCACAATTGTACACCAACATATCATCAAAATGTACCACCGCAAACTTCCTAATTAAAGGTCTTAAAACCTCATTCATGAGCCATATAAAAGTGCCAGAGTATTAGATAGACCAAAAGGCATCACGAGCCACTCATACGACCCATACTTTGGTCTTAAAAACGGTTCTCCATCCATCTCCTATATTCATCCTAATATAGTGGTAACCACTCCTAAGGTTAATCCATCTTCTTCTCTCATCCTAATATGTGGGTAGCCACTCCTGAGGTCAATATTGGAAAAGACCTTGGACCACTACAAGAAAATCGAGTTTTTATAGCATTTGGTTTTGCCACAATATGCTCAAATATTGCTACAAAAACCTACAAAGTTGTCACAGATACTGCGTTACAAAAGGCTATTGTGGCAAACTGTCGTTTGCCACTAAATATAAAGCTTTTGTGGCACAATTTAATATGTCAAAATTACAAAATTGCTACAATAGTTCATACTCTGTAGCACATGAAACATTGCTACAAAAATATATTTGCTACAAAAACATGATATTTGTGGCAATATAGTTAGCTACAAATTTGCCTTTTGGTGTCTAATTTGAATACATTTAGTGGCAAATCCTATTGTGCCACTACAAATGTATAATTATTCTATTATACACTTTTGTGCATTCAAATTTCGTTTTAAATTTTATGGATATATGTTATGATATAATTACCTTTTGCAATTGGTAATGTTATGATATAATTAGTTTTTGCAATTGGTATTGATGTTAAATATTGTAGATAAATATACTTAATAAATAAAAATAAATAAAGGAAGCCAAAGACAAAATTGGAGAATGAAAATTCATTTCATATATCAGAAGTGGAATCTGTATAATTACCTTCATAATTAAATGTACTTTGTTTAGAATTTGTAATGAATGAAAATTGAACAATTCCATAAGCAATGAAATTCGAGAAACGTAGATTCTGCTAACTAATTAAGAAAGCGAAGAGAAAAATCAAACGAAGACTTCATGATCAACATCTTGTCCTCTTCACCACGTATGCTCGTCCAACATCATTCTTTGAATGGGATGCCTGTATGAAAGACCAAGTAAATAAAGAAATAAGCCTTAGCACTGGTTCATATTTGCATATAAAAAATATGACAATGCACATTGATATGATTCTTCAACAAATATGAAAATGGATTGACTCCCCTACAAAGGGCTCGACCTGATGTCTACTTGAGAACTAATGAGTGACGTCTTGGTGGGGACATAAGGGAGTATGGGCTTGGTAGACTTCGTTATAGTGTGGCATTTGGACAGACGTCTCATCCTACTTATGTTACAAGAGGAGCAATTGCACAGTATGATGCTGTCAAAGCCGCTGGACTGATTCGTAGCAGGGATGACATCCTTCATGCTAACTGTTACAAGCAAGTTCCATGGTAAAGTTGTGACCGTTGCTCATTCGGGAAAGAGGTTATATGTCAATTCTGTACGTTATGATATGACTGCAGAGAACTCATTCCCTAGGAAGGACGGTTATCTTGGTCCCCTGAAGTATAGTTCATATGCAGACTATTACATGCAGAAGTATGGCCCATTGCATCTCCAACTATTACATGCAGAAGTATGGCTCACTGCATAGAACTCGTTCCCTAGCCTGCACAGTGCAGGTGTTGCTGCCTGTACAGGGTAGCAACCTATACAGTGCAGGTGTGGCCTGCACGGTGCTGTAGGTACTGCTGCTTGTACAAGTACAACCTGCCTGTGCAGGGCAGCAACCGGGTAGCAACCTATACAGTGCAGGTGTGGCCTGCACGGTGCTGTAGGTACTGCTGCTTGTACAAGTACAACCTGCCTATGCAGGGCAGCAACCGGTACAGTGCACGTGCAGTCTGCCTGTGCAGGGGCACTCTGTACTGTGCGGTTTAGCTTGTGCCAAGCACCTAAACGGTGGTGCGTGTTCTGCATTTTCGCGATCCAACCACAAAAACTCACCATTGAAGTCAAATAGCAATGGCTTCACAAAGTTAAACCAATTACAAGACCATGACAAAATCATTAAAACATAACAAAGTAAAACATAAAAATAATCCTAGATATCTACAACTATTCATAATCCTAGATATCCACAACTAACAAGTAATCACAAAACAAAATATATCATAACACAACTAAGGGTGATCATAGCCAATAGGGCTCAATAAATCCCAAATTGCTCCTCAAGATCGATCACCCATACAATCACAATCCTCAAAATCTACAACTATGTCTGAAAAGAAAAACCCTTATAAACTCTCACAAAGGTTGCAGTATTTCAATCCAAACCAAAATTTAAAAAAAAAACCTCACCAAGGGTGCACCATTTCAACTCAAACCAAACCAGGACAATGCTAATCTAAATCAACATTAAGATACCACAAATTGCATACCAATTCAAATTTCTAACATACCTCTAGTTTTGTCCACTACAACTACTCTCCATGGAAGAAGAAGAAAGATGTTGGGATAATCCACTTGATTGCACCTATAGACAAAGGTGATAAACTAAATTAGTTATATTTAAATTATAATGATTGTTTTCCCAAAAAAGAAGAATGTCTACAATGTTGTTAACACTAAACTGTGCTTTTGAATGATCTAGTCTTTCCTCTATAGCATGAATGCGAGCTTCATAAGACTTGTGAATTTGAGCAACTCGCCTATTAACTTCGGTGTCAATGCTCTCTTAGATATCAATTTCATATCATATTATAGTATGTGACGGCTAGCTAGAAAAAAGGTGAAAATATTTGCACAGTTGTGGCGGCCATTGCAATGGTTGTTGAGCTACTGCAGTAGTTGAGAGACAGACTACAATAGCTCCTAGGTTGTTGCATCATTATCCATGTTGCTATGTTAAATGACCTTCTGTTATTTTAAATACATACGATATATAACAGAAACTTCAGTTTCATCTAGCTTACACGCCTTAAAAGCAACAAAATCTCCAGTTTCATCTAATGTACATATAAAGTACAAAGGGAAGGCTTGATGCTCATTCTTAGAAACTTCAGCAGAGAGCCCTAACATTTTGAATGACAAAGTTTAGCAAGAAGGATCCACATTTTGAAGAACAAAGTTTAGCAAGAAGAATCCAATAAGGAACTCTATTCTAACCAAAGTAGCCTTTGTTTTCTATGTATGATCTTGCATGTCAAGTAGTTCTAGTCACAACACTTCAAATTCACTTCAAAGCATATAAATAAAATGCATCCTGGACAGACATATAACACAACCCACAAACAACACTATAGTGCTTTATATTCAACTGTTTAATCAATTCAACAACGTTTTTCATTGTAAAGTTGCTCAAGTTAGGATAAGTATAGATTTATCAAGCTTATGTCTTATAATGTCTTCATTTTACCTCCAACCACTATATATAGCTACCTTAGAACTTCTAAATAAGGCTATAGAAGGAATTATACTATATTTTTCTCTAACTAGTTATGTGTTGACTATTTTCTAAAATAGTTGTTTAAGTATAATTATGCTAGTGGCCTTGAGATGCTTGCTAGCACTTGTTGTTCTTTGTCTTTTAGCATTCTTCTTTGCCTGAGCACTTAGTGATCCTAGCCTATATGATATATGATCCCCATCAAGCATCCTAACTTGTTTAATATATTCCTTCATAACATAAGAAAAGATATGCATGTTAGCTTGACAAAATTAACACGGCATTTGAGATAGCCAAACATAATATGGTGGAGGTCCAGATTGAGTACGAAAATGTAAAATTTACTGTCATGGAATCTTATAGTGATTAGAATCATGTTATTAATTATTTTTCATTGGATTTCACAAATTAAGAGGTCAAGAATCCTAAATTTGAAATGAGTAGAAAAGATAGTGATAATATACAGAGCTCTGAAAACTACAAAATGCAACATTCTAATTTAATCAAAGGAATTAATCTTCCATCATTAGACTTGACCTCCTCTTTGCCATTAAACCTAATGCATTTTTATGTATAGTAACTAACCATAGCACTCTAGTCCTTGTCGTACTCCTGAATTAAACTTCAATAAACATAGTAGCAAACTTTAAGCACTATAATCCAAATCACATATAATCATTTTCCAAAAGGTCAATAAAGAGTAAGCTTATCATTGGCCTTAATATATTAATGAATTTACTCTAAGGATTAGGCAAGGCTCTTTTTATCTTGCTAAAGAGGCTAGATAATATCATAAAGCTAATAGCTAGAATGCGCCCAAAGTAATGCTCTAGTAAATGTTAAATCTTCACTATCATTCCCAATTCTAGGAAACAAATATAACCATCGTTTTATGTCCAATCAGCAGAGGTTTTCAAAGAACTAGAGACAGTTGAGATTAAAACTCTGGACTTTATCACTTGAATGATCATACAACATGGTATACTTAAGCATAATCATTCTATTAATCCTTCCAATTTCAAGTCCCTTAAAAGGCAGTTGGCGTAGACCAACTAAGGGCAAGTTGATTTACACTGGAAAAAGCTAGCCTATATTCCCAAAAAGGATTGCCAAATTAGGTGTCAAAGCCGTGAGATGTGGAGAGATCTAGTATTGGACTAAGACACCAATAATTAGCCGAAAAGATATTTCCTCTTATCTAAAATTGTCAAATCCTACATTACCAAGTTAGCCCGCAAAACCCTAATGAGTCATAAAATAGGAGATGACAACAAATGTAGTTGACACAAAAGAATTAAACCAAATAGAAAAGCGAAAAAGGCACACTAGTTTAGTACAAATGAAGCTTGCTATTTGGCCTCTAAACTCGACAAAATCAACATCCTTTCAAAGAATAGTCATCAACAACCTTTCAAAACAATAACCCATCACTAGTTTAGTATTACCAGTGATTGCAGCAGTAGCGAGACCGAACTAACAGCACCAACACACCTGCAATCAGATTTTGTTAGGGTTGTTGCAATTCAAATTTGCAAAGACAACAAACAAACAGAGGAAAGAGAAACTACATTTTGCATTGGGGGCAACTACTGGCAAGTGTACTAGCACCAGCGATGGGCAGCTATGGTGGCTTAGGGTTCTTGAATTGGGTAGCTAGATCAATGCATGCATGTTGGGGGATTCTGGAGATTTGTCTATAACTTTTGCCCTGTGCTGAGAAGCTTATTGGCAGTATTTAGGAATTGAAAAATATCTAAATAATTTTCTTGCAAACAACTAGAGCCAACAAAAAGGCAAGGGAATTTATTTTCACACTTCTTTCCAAAATTCAAAATTTTTTGCCAATTTTATGGCAATTTTATGTACTTACTACAATAAATATACATGTTGTGGCAAATTTATAGACTTGCCACAATAATCCTATACTTTTGTACCAAATTATATTGCTACAACTTCTTCTAATTTTTTACAATTTTGTGGTAATTTAAAAATTGCCACAAACAAGTTGCTACAAAAAACTTATTTTGTTGTAGTAGACCTATGTAACTTGTCAATCATATCATCCAATTAAGAAATGAAAAATCTATACCTGAGGGTAATGTTGTTTATGGTCGTACAATCAACTCACATATGTTAAATCCCATTTTTATTAGTTAACAAAAGGGCGAGCATCGAACATGGACTCAAGCTCTACCTAATGTACCCACAACCAAATAACTCTTGGACTTATGTTTGAAGATCCTTTGGCTCATTAGGATTATACCTATAAGTCGGAATGGTTGGAAAAGGAACATCAGTACAAGATCAATTTGGTGCTCAATTTCTCTCAAAAAAGGGACTCCCGGGGGGTAATAATTGGGAAATACATCTACGAACTCTCTCAAGAGTGATTGAGCTCGGATCCACGGGTTTGCTTCCTCACTTGTGTTGATTCCACCATAAGTGAGGCAAATAGAGGCTTGCTCTCATTGATGGCTCTCTCTACCTGTGTTTCACTCATGTAGAGGCTTTGCTTACTTACCTTCTCAAGATTGATTTTGGGAGGTTTGTACGAGGGTAATAGGCCCAAAGTGAGACTACAACCCTTGTGTTTGAATACATATGTATTTCCTTACTTATCATAAATCACATGATTATTATAATGGCATGCAGCTATAGGAAAAATATCACAAAGCACCTCACCACAGTATGTACCAATCAAAAATGAAATAAAAGCTTGTTTAGAAATGGTTAGCTTGCTCCCATGCTTGAGCCATTAAAGAGTGTAAGGAGTTGGATGCTCCTTAGCGGGCAATTAAAGCTTGTCAATGAGTGTCATACAAGCAACATTGGTACAACTTCATTCGTCAATGATGAGCTCACACACTTTGCTTCCAATTGTACATCGAGTATGAAGGATTTGTTCCCTTTGGTTTGGTTCACAAGAAACCTCTTTGACATGGAGTGCTCTTCAAACTACCAATAATTCACCAACATGTCTAGTGACCAAAGCATGATCCTTATTTTCAAACTCCCCATTACTAGTTTTTTCCTAAATAGCTTAAAGTTCCTAAACTTCTCTAATGGTGAGATTTATATAGATGGGATAACTGCCATGGAAGTATCCATATTCATGGCATTTGAGTCACTTCTTTCTCTCCAACCTCTTTGGTGGTTTACTAGCAATCTATTTACCCTTATGAAGGACTTTAATGGGTGTAGTAGTAGTGTCAACTTTGTTATGGGAGGAGAAACCCTTGGGGGTGCCTTAAGGGCGAGTAGAGGAAGGGGTTTGAAAGGGTTTTCTACACTTAAGTTGCTTTTCAAATTTGCTAGCTAGGTGGCATGCATCATCCAAAGATAAATAAGGTTGTAAAGTTACCTTGTTGACAATGCTAGGAGATAATTGCTTAATGAACCTAGTAATTTTGAGCTTGGCCTCTTTCTCCAAGCCAATTCTCATTTGGAGTTGTTCAAACTCCCAAATACACTCTTCCATCTTAAGATTCTCTTGCTGATAGGGGTGATACTAGACCTGGCAAATGGGTCATTCGGTTTGGGTACGGGTTGGGTCAAGTTCGGGTTAAGTGACATTTCGGGTTGTTTCGGTTTGGGTCGGGTATGGTTCGGGTCGGGTCGATTTCAGGTCAATCAATTTTTTGTGAAATACACTCGTCATGCCAAACACAAGCAATTTTGTTGAAAATTTCGGGTCCGGTATGGTTCGGGTCGGGTCAATTCGGGTTTCGGGTCCACTTTCGGGTGAGCATATTTCGGGTGTCGGGTCGGGTATGGGTCCGGGTCATTCGGTTCGGGTCTCGGGTCTCGGGTCAGTTTTTCCAGGTCTAGGTGATACTGAGGTAGAGCTCATGCTTATAAGAGAATGGTAGGAACCTTTTATCCATGTGCTTCTTGAGCTAGGACCATGTTTTAATATTGGATTTAGCATTTCTTGTTCTTCTTCAAATGCTCATATCAAAGAGATGCATAGCCTTTCGTCTTCAGGATAACCAATTTAAAGGACTTTTCTTCATTATAATCCTTGAGTACAAAGATCCTTTCAAGGAATTGCACCTAATCAAGATGATTCTCTGGGTTAAGATTGCTATCAAATTTCGGTACCTTAACTTTGAGATCCTAAGATCAACCCTTATATGCTTTCTTCTTCTAGTTCCTCTATCCTCACTTCACTACCTAGATTCCTTTACTTGTTCCAGTCCATTGTGAGCTCTGTGAGATGCACTCAAAGTTCAATAATGTTCCCATCTCTCCTCATCTTATGGGCTTGCTCAAGAGGAGTTCCCCTAGAATGAGAGGGATCTCCTTCAATAGCCATAATCAGTAATGAGTGATAGTGAAAAAAGGAGTAAAAATATCAAAAAAGGGGAAACACGATCGTGCTAAGGGTAGTAGTAGAAAATAAGAGTCAAGAAGGTGGCATAGGTGCGTTGGGTGGCATTGGATACCAGTGCTAAATTTCTAGTTTTATATTTAATATGATGTTTGGCTTTTGTTGTAAAGTTTAGGATTGTGTTTTGGCTATTTTGGGTTCTTTATGGACTAAATGAGGAGATTTAGAGAAGAATATCTAAAGTGAAAATAGTAAAGAAAATGGTAGAAGCAAATTGAATACATAAATTAAAGGTTTTGATGCTTACCCAACATGAAAGAATTTTTTGCTCTGATACCAAATGAACCATGAGAGATTTCCCTTGGTCAAATAAAGGCAATAATCTTGATAAAAGATCCAAGAGATTGAAGAAAATGAAAACTCACAAGAATACCTAAAGGAAGAAATCTACAAAACTAGCACTTGTTTGATTCATACTTGCAATGAAAATAGTAAACAACAAAAAGATCAACCCACCCTTCAATCTTTTAAAGCCTAGGCACCGAAGATTGAATTAAAGAGAACATTCAAATTCACCACTCTCCTAGAGGTACGGAAAATTAAGAGTTTATAGAGAGATAATAAGTAACAAACATTTCATTTCATTAATCCCAGTATGAAAATACTACAAGGAATCAAGCTATTAAATAGTAGAATACCCTTTTTCCCATGCTTTGTACTAGCCAATAGAATTATAAAGAAATGAACTAATGACTCTAGCTAGTTGCATAACTAAAAGAGGATCTGCTAGAATAAAAGCCGAGTTGGAATTTGTTGTACATGCACTAGCTTGGTGGTATCATATACCATCACAAATAGATGAATTTAGGGGAGATATTTATGTCGGAAGCTTCTAGAAGTGTCTGTCAACTTTCCATAATAGCTTACCCTCTAAATCATCCATGTGCTAGCCCAATTAAGCTCTTAGTTAAAACTAGCATTCGCAGACATTGACCCTTCTTCGGTTAAAACTCTATATCTCATTCAATACCTGGATCTGAAGGTAATCCATAGCGTGTTCAAAAAGACATCTAGGGCTATTCATCCATGTGTAGTTTGTCAAAAATGGAGCTCGTTTGCTGATTCAAAACTAAGCTAGAATTTAGGGAATATATTGTACCAAGAACATGAAAATTAACTAAAGAAGTGGCTATGGACAAGAAAATAGCTAACCTCCTAATTTAAGTCAACTAATTGCGTAGCCACCTTCCTAAGCTTACTTATGCTCCTTCAAGAATCTCAAGAGAACAATGACCTTGGAGGACCAAGCCTTTGAGCCCCATTTCCAAGAGTCATTACTGTCCCCTCTTGAGTTATGACCTTTGGCTGAGAGAGTAGATTGAACTTGTAGTTTGCTCCACATCAACTAGTTGGCAACTTAGGCAGAATTTGAGTTTTTATGTCATTGGTTCAATTAATATTCAATATTTTTTGGTTTAACTTATGGATTCACTTTGCTATATATTATTTAAACAAAATTAATGTTGAGCTTAATGGAAATATTGTGTATGCTAGCTTGGCTTGATTTATAATAAATTATTAGTAAATCACTTTATAGCTTGTAAAGATCATAACTGAAATCCAGGATTCGTTTAAATGAGGAAATGGTTATTATGGCAAATCCATGAAGAATATATTCTATCTTGGCCAAAGTGGGAGAACTAACCTGCTATATTAAGTTATGCAAATCAAGAGCAAATTTTTTGGTAATTAAGTTCTGCAAATCAAGAGCAAATTTTTGGGTAATTAAAGAAGGAAAAAGAGCTATGCAAATCACATGGAAATCAAGATCCACTCAACTTGGAAGATATGTTGTTAGACGTGACCATAGCCAATACCCTGTCCCTTTTCATGGAACCAGAACCAATCTCTATTGGAATTGGGTCTAAAGAACTGGGGATCAGTCCCTGTCTCGATTTAATTGGCTGTAACATGTTTAGAATTGACAAATACCAAGGTTTGGTTTTAGAAATTTCTTTCTAAAATTGGAATTTCTTGATCCATAACAAAAACAAACAAACTTCAAAGAGAAAACCAAAACATTTATAAAGAAAACCACAAACATCAAGTACAAACACATATTTTTAACATTCAGAGGCAAATAAGGAGACAATTGAAAGACTTTTGGCACAGACTTGAAAGGAATTGAAAGGGATAAAGTGATTAATTGATACATGAGCAAACAAGAGCATAGAGAGAGAAAGAAGAGAGAGATATTCATGGAAGTTGAGCTTATGAAGGCCCATAGTGAGGAGGCACCAACCACTAGTAGAACGCCAAAGACAAAAGGGAGAGACTGAAAGACTCAGATTGAAACAAAGATGGAGAAAAGGAGGAAAAAACATGTGACTCATACAAGGAGAAACACCAAGGGAGCATCAGCCACAAGTCATAAGCGGTAAACTTGAGGGAACAATAGTAGAAAGAAAGCACTAGGGGGGATGAGAAGTCAAAAAGTCAGAAGCGATAGGACGACATAGAAATTAGAGTTTATAATGTAAGGTTTTCATATATGTACATACATTCATGCACACCAGTATAACTATGTACATAGATACATATGTATGTATGTATCTAAGGTTGTCTCCGTGTGACCAAAAGGTCACGGGTTCGAGCCGTGGAATCAACCACTGACAAAGTCAGGTTAGGTTGCCTACAATTCACCCCTTGGGGTGCGACCCTTCCCCGGACCCTGCGTGAACGCGGGATGCTTGTGCACCGGGCTGCCCTTATATATATATATATATATATATATATATA
>JACYFF010031954.1:28872414-28884532 GCA_017589665.1 Selenicereus undatus | reverse complement strand
TACATATATACATACATACATACATACATACATATATATATATATATATATATATATATATATATATATATATTAGACCTTTGTCAAAGTGGTCTAATTATATTATCAAATAATTCTACCATATATTATCCTAAATAGTTAAACAATGTCTATTTTAATGATAACTTAGATCACATTTAGATTCACATTTCTTTTGGTTCAAGGCTTCAAGCTCGTATTTTTAATTATACAAATCTTCACATGAGATACACATTGACATGATCTAATATAGTTAGGTTGACCTGTCAAATCGGGTGGATGGATTACATACGGGTAGGGTATATTTCGAGTTCGGGTAAAATACAGACGGGTGTATTTCGGATTTGCGGGTTTTGGGTCGACCCGACGTATTTATAGCACCTTTTTGTGACTTATTTCTCTTTTGTCAAAATTAAAAATGTAGTATATTTATTACTCAAAATTGCCCGCATGTGATGAAAAAGCATTGTAATTGTAATTTCTTAAAAGAATATTAAAAATATTCAAAACTTTTCATTGAAATATGAACCTCATGTACAAATGGACAAAGGGTTGAGTCCGCTTTGGGTTAGGTGGGTCTACTCGTATATTAAAATAAGGTTAATAACGTGTCAGGTCATTTATGGGTTGGCCCATCTAAAACATGTTAACGGGTGGGAGCACTTCGACTCGCTAATAACCTATTTATAATTCAGTAGTTCCACATACTAAGTACTAACTTAGCATTACTTAATCAGTTGTACTTTGTTAGTGAGCCGATCGTAACACCAATGAAGGTTGACCCATTGCCAACACTAACATCATAGTTTGAGACAAATTAGAATGAAAACTAAATGAAAGGGTATTACAATTATCATTACAACATGAAAATTTTAAAGTACTATAGAGTAACATTATTTAAAATATGATGAGACATATTCATTTCGCTAAAAATATAATGGTACGACGTGTGTATTTGTAATATTTGTCTTTTTGTAAATTAAATTTGTTAATGCATGATGGTTATTTCATGCTATTTCATGTCCATTTTTTAAAGTTGTTCTATTTATAGGTTGCATATGACGTTATTTTATGAGAATAAAGTCAAGAAGAAAGATTTGCGAAAGATGTGATAATTGTATAATGTCGCTCTAAACGATTCATTATAATAATAACTATTATAGTTAAAAGGGATAAGTTAAAGAAAAATCAAAAAATAAGAATATAATATTCAGGTTAAGTGGGCAGGTTTTGGTTCAGATTGGGTTTGATCCGTTAATTGCGAGTTTTTTGAATTCAGTTTATTTCGGATTCGGGTCAAAAAAATTGTGTTCAAAATCCAAAATTTTCGAATGGATCCGGATAGAATTTTTGGATTGAGTCAATCTTTATAAGGTTCGTAGTCAACTATTAGTACCAATTGCTACCGTGGACAGATAAACCTTGATCACTAGTACCAAAAATTGTAATCAAACGAACATGTGACCCACAGTTGCCAGAGGGTCACACACAACATCACTCAAAGCTAATTTTATTTTATCTTGGAAAAGGACGTGATCTTTGTAATGTGGGCACTTTCAAGAGGAAAATTATATTGTGCAAGAGGAAACTTATATTATGCAAGTTAAGGTATAATAGAATGGTACACACTGCATTAAATACACATGGAATTATGCGCGTTTGGGCCTTTGACTCTACAGAAAGTCTCTTTATATACAATTCATTGCAAAGTTTAGTAACAATTGAGTGCTAGTGCTGTTGTATTGGTAGAAGCATTGTTTGGCATTTGATTGGTTGGAGGTTCAAACCGTCCTCTTCTGAATTTTATATTTTTATCATTTGTTTTTATTACTATATACCCCTTTATTTATTTTTAGTTTTTCATAGAGTTCGATCTTTATTTATTTTTAATTTTTTCATACAACATTTTAAAACGTTTGCAATGTTTACTTAGTTTTTAAACATATTCTATTAACTTAAGTTTAGTTTATACGCAAAAATTTTAGTATACAACAAAATAATTTTTAGTGAATAATAGCAAATATTTTGTGGATAAAAGTCTCTGTATAATTTTTAGTAAACAATAGATTAATTTTCAGTGAACAATAGATTAATTTTTAATAAAAAGTAGATAAATTTGAAGGGAATTGGAACAACTTTCATGGAGTTTGGTGTTGTGAGGTTCAAGACTCTAAATTGTGTTAGTTTTTTTTTTCCTTATTTGAGTCTATCAAAGCTACACATATATATTCAGTTTTGCACTATTTTAGTGTAGAATATAAAAGTATTTCGTATATTATATGACCACATTTAGTATATGATAGAACAATATTTAATGTTATATACAATAGTGTTTAATATATGATACAATAGAGTTCAGTGTATGATCAAACAACATTTAATGTACAATAGAACACTGTTTAGTGAGCAAGAGTTTCACTTTTAGTATGCATTAGAATATTGTTTAGTGTAAGTTTTCAATTTTTTAGTTGTCGATTGAATAAACAGGAAGATCTGGCACAAATTATGGTTAGTCAATTTTATTCATCATTAAGACATTTTTTAGTGAACAGTAGAAAACTTTTTTAGTGAACAAAATGTTATTTTAAGCGAGCAATGGATAACTGTTTAATGAACATTTTTTGGGACAAAGTTTGATTGAAAATAAATTTTTTACTAATTAATAGAATATACTTTTTAAGAAGAAGAAAAAAAAAACTGTTGGAAATAAAGAAAAGGATTTTTTTTAAAACAATAATCAACACTTATGGTTGGCATCCTTTGAACTTTAAATCTCACAAGCAACATGTCAAACCCTTCATCAATCTACCAAATTACATGTATTATGAAGTTTTTATACAAAAAAAAATTTATAAGTTAATGCACAATGCATTTTGAATTGGGCTATACATTATGAACTTGACATGTTTGAAGTCGACCATGTGGTGTACTGGCGTGTATAATTTTTCTGTACACATGGATGTGTAGTATAACAGCTGCTTTCAAGAATGAAGACCGTGGTTGACTTTGCTTACAGTTGCATATGGAAATAGAATTCTTTTTCACTCATGCATTACTTTGTTCCGGATGAGGTCAAATGATTGCTCTTCTGTCTGGTGCTCTGCTTCACAGCACTGTGGTAATTTCCCTCCCTCAATTCTCCGATTTCTCTCTCTCTCTCCTGCCCCTCGCTCTGAACACATCAGGTACCCTCCCTCTCTCTCTCTCTCTACTTGCCCTCTCTGTTTAGCTATGCGTTTCTGCCTTTTTTTTTTTGGGTTGCTAAAATGATTGAAATTCAGTTGCTGCCTGCTAGAATCTGAGCTGTTTCTGAATGAACCTGAGAATTTTAAGCTTTTTTGTTGCAGTGTTTGTGATGGGTAGTTGCTTGAATAATCAACGGTGCGGGTTTTGGGTTGGGTTGGAGTTTCTAATTGAACTGTTGCTTGTTCTGGGCAAGATAGATTGTAGCTCAAACTCTGCCGTTGAGAGGCGGCTTTTGCATTGTTGTGGAGATCATTGATTTTCCCCCCACCGTTTAGGGGTCTTAGTTTATTGGCCCTTCTGGAAACTTAGAGGCTTTTTTCCAATTTGATTTGGTTGTTGCAGCTTCTGGGGAGGAGTTTGGACTATTCTATGTGGATACGAATGCGTGAATTTAGGGGTGTTAGGGGTGGTTTCTGCATTTTTGTGAAATTATAGGACTCTTTTGATTTGAGGGTCTGAGTGTTCTGGGCTTTCTTTCATAATTTCCTGTGCTTAATTTCATGGGTTTTCTGATTGCTCTGCCTTTTATTTTTAGTTGTTGTGGAAGGAGTTGGGATTGTGTTTGGAAGATGTTCTGTATTAGCTTTGAAAATGCTGTTTGGGCTGTTGCTTGCTTCAGTGAAGAGAGATTGTAATAGATAAGGTTTAAGCATCATAGCTGTGCTTCTGTTATCCTCTGAAGATTACTGGGCTTTTTCATTGCAGGGTTCAACTTCATTAATGTAACATTTTGCAAATATTAGAGTTCTCCCTCATAGTTGCAATGCTTATTTCGCAGCTTAGCCCTTCTCTGTTTATCATCGTGGCCTTATTGATTGAGTTAGGATCATGGTAGGAGAACACGGAGGTAAATTCGGTTACTAATGCTCATTCAATGCAAGGCTTGTATAATCTCCGCATCACTAGCTGGAAGTTTTTTGGTTACCAAATTGAATCGCAATAATGGCCAGCTTTGGCACTGCAGTCTACTTGTCAACATTATGGGGAAACAATCTTGTAGAATTCTCCTTTTATCCTACCTTTCGGAGTGTGTTGGAGTTGTTGTCAATCTTATGTGAATAATGGCTAGATTGAGATTAGCAGATAGAATTTCACTACAAATTGCGTTAAGAAGTTTGCCCCCAAAATTTCAGCTGCCGTGAACTTGTGCTACAGCATCTTCCTCATTTGTTCCTATCCATTGATTAAGTAAATGTCTGCTTGGAAGCTTGCACAAGTACAACTGAAGGCAATACCTCTCCTACTTCTGGACAAACATTACCATTGCCAGTGAAGGACCTCCGATTCTCAAAAACACCCTTTCAGTCTTCACAAAAATAAAATCACTGTAGCCAATGCAAATCCTGTATGATAACCAAGCTGGTGCAGCTGGCTGCTACAAGCATACACACAATGCCTTTCCCCGAATTCACTACTTCCTGTCAAGCTTAGTTAATTGCTCTACTCGACATGTGAGGTGCAATCTTTTGTTAGCTTCGTACCTAAGCTCCAGTGTATGCCTTGTACTGTGCAGAGAATGTCTGCGAGGAAAACTATGTGTGTGTGCTTTATATGTGTCTGAGACTGCATTGATGAATCTTGGTTGATCATTGTTCCCCTTTTGTGTCAGCTACCCAGTCTTGAACAGTTCAATAAAACTGTTTGTTCGAAAAGAATTACCGATCCCTATTTATGGTGCATCTATTCTTGTAAAACATTGTGTTTGATTAAGTGGCTTTTATTTCCCATGTAGAATCCATGTTGACTAATCATAGACTGAGATTTGGAGCATGTTTTGACCCTGATCTTAGTTTGTCTTCGCTTTTTGAGTGTGATTATGTTGTGTTGCTAAGTTTTGTAACGTTCTATAGATTGATCTTGCTAACATATTTTTTTTAATGTTACAGAACTTGAACAGCACATGTATAGTATAGAAGCTTCCTTGCAAAGTTTATCTTGCCTGTGTTGTGTTGGCTTTTGTTTCAATTTTGTTCTTACGGTTTTGAGTTTATGCTTTGGAAGTTTTGGTGGCTTAGCATGCTGTATAAACTTGATACAGGTGATAGACTAGAGCAAAAGGTTGATCAGGGGAGAAGAGTCAACCACAGCGTTATTAGATGGCTTCTTCAAATGGAGATGGAAATGAGAGAGGTAGCATGTGGGATTTGGATCAGAAGCTTGATCAACCCATGGATGAGGAGGCCGGGAGGCTTAAGAATGCGTACAGAGAAAAGGTGGAAATCAAATTTATCTTTCTGCATTTTTGCCTGTGCATTTGGCCTCACAGGTTTTTCCAATCAGAGATTCAAATGGTCCTATATAGTGTTTTTGATGATTCCCTACGGAACCTTATAATTGGGCACATGAATTTG
This sequence comes from Selenicereus undatus, assembly GCA_017589665.1. Classification (NCBI taxonomy): domain Eukaryota; kingdom Viridiplantae; phylum Streptophyta; class Magnoliopsida; order Caryophyllales; family Cactaceae; genus Selenicereus; species Selenicereus undatus. Next base: position 28,878,917 of record JACYFF010031954.1, on the reverse strand, counting down.
TGCAGTAGATGTAAATTTTTGTGTTCCTGAACGGCTCCTACTTCATCTCCTGTAGGTGCTGCGTTACCTATTGTCACTGAGGCCACTTTAAGGAGCATTATGTAAATCTTGTTATGGCTTCTGAAAATAATAGATTTGGCTTTTCTCTATTTTATTTTTGTCCTCCTGTTTGCGCAGGGGCTTCTTTTTGGCCCTTTGAAGAATCATACTTATGTGACCAGGAATCCTGTTACTGCACTTTCTGCTAAGTTCCTAGTCCTATTTACTATAAACCTCATATGGAGGTTACTATTTTTACCGTTTTCATATTATCAGATGAGACCTTTAAAAGGCATATCATGATGGGACATATCTTACTAGCATACTTTGGTCAAAGTTAAGGCCAATAGAACTTTGCCTATAGGTGATGAGTTAATTATTATAATTAGTGTTGAACTTGGTTATACCAAATTGAATTAGATCACCTAACCTGACGTAGAAATCTGCTTTGGTGGAATGTGCTCCAAGAGCAATCCCGTGCTGTTCACAACTCCTCGTTCCTTCCACTCCTATACAGCTTTTGATTGTTTCAGATCTTCCGTCTCTCCCTGCCAATGGGCTGGCTTCATATCTAGCCAAGCATCTATAAAGACAAACAATTGCTCAGCAAATAGAGTTATGTTGAACAAGTACCATACTTCTGCTGACAGAAGATATAGCCCTCGTCCGATTTATTTCAAAGACCCTCTTCCTTGGCGGATTCCATTCCAGATGATCACATAATAAAGTAATGACATTTTGGCATATGCATTCTACCCCATACTGCTGAGTATTGGCATTCATTCCGGAACCCCCTTTGCATATATGTATATCTACTGAGAATGTTTGTGAGTGATCTGATCTGTGCATCCACTACTCTGCTGCCAAAACCTTGCTTTAGCTTATCCCTAACCTTCTGAAGTTTGTTACTGTACCCACTACAGTCAGCTGTAGAATTACATTCCAAGGTGGGCTTATGTGGAGGACATTACAATAAGTTCCTTCAAGGTACCCTGTCATGTATGTATTCATTCCAGAGTCCAGGCTGGTTGCTGTTGTCAGCTTAGCAAACTCTTAACCCCTGATGTTTTTCCATGTAATCTACCTGACTCTGGATGTGAAGAAGTCAGAATAAAGCCTGAAATTCTGCAGTTTTAAAGGGAAAGAGTTTTCTTTTCAAATTTTCATTAATTTCCCTGATCAAATTTTTTTTTCATTAATTTATACTTGTATACCCTTGCATGGTTAAGAAGAGGCCTCAAGGAGCTCCAGTTCTTTCGATTTTCTTGGTAATATTGCATCTTAGTTAATGCTCTCATTAATCTTGTATATTTGTTTCTATTCTTTTTCATTTTTATTCCTTTTTTTGGGGGGGTTGGTGGAGGGGAGGACCTAACTTTCCTCTTTAAAGGCCTAGCTGTCTTCAATATTTTTGATTTTGATGCTTTGGTGTTATCAAACTCAGCTATCTCAAAGTCGGTGAGTTAACTACATGTCTAGAGGTTAAATGTTGGATTTGGCCTTTTTAAAATTTCATGAGTCTTTACATAAAACCAAATCAAAGAGTACATGCTTTTGATTGTTAAGTAGTGCGGGTACTTGAAATGAAATGGGAATTCAAAGTTACGGGGGAACCTGAACAATTTTTTTTATGTTGACAAAGGAGTTTAAAAGAAGTCAACCACTAAGAGATTTTCTTAGCATAATATCACTTCAACCGGTAATGAGGTGCATGTTGACATTAGTGTTAAGAGAAAGGACCCACTCCATATGGTAAGTTCAGTACTCTAGAGATTTTCTTGTAATTTTTATAATAATCAGTTAACTAAGGCTTTGTTTGTTCGTGATTTTGCAACCTGATTACTATGCCTGTTATATTGGATCCATCTGGCTTGAGCACGTGTCTCTTGCTTCTTATGCTATTTGAGTGATGCCATCATATTATACAATGTCAGTCAACCATGGTGGCATGCTTCCTGAAAGCAGCGTCCTCACATACGGCTGTTGTTTCTTCATAAAGATCTAGAGCAATTGAGCAGAAGTTTTGGCTATTAACTGCTATTTGTCTACTGCAATTTTTTAATTTTTTTTTATTTTTTGGGTTAAAGATATGTTATAGAGCAATATATTTCATTGGCTGACGTATGGCTGGTTGCTGTAGAAATTTTCAGCTCTATTGCTTCTGCGGTTTGCATTCCAAAGTCTTGGAGTGGTATATGGAGATCTGGGCACATCTCCGTTGTATGTTTTCTACAATACGTTTCCACGTGGAGTAGAGCATAAAGAGCAAGTGATTGAGGTGCTTTCAATGATAATATACTCCCTCACTCTTGTACCATTGTTGAAGTATGTTTTCATAGTTTGCCGAGCAAATGATAATGGTCAAGGTACTAATCAAACCTCTACAGCCAAGATCTATACCTGGCTTATTTTATCATTTATAGTACGTATGGTGGGATGCCAATGCTCTGCATTGGAATGCAGTGAAATCAATAAAATAAACTTGACCGAGTTTTATCTATTGGATACATCATACATTGCATTGTATTGCATTACACTCAGCCACATGTAAGATTAGTGAGTAGAATTGCTGACGTATGAAGTTCATGTATCTGATTCTGTTTCAAGGATTTTTATTCTGTGCTCCATGACTTATATAAGTTGTCAAATCTCTTTGTCTCAATATCTGAGAATACTTATCGAAGTTCTCCAGGATTTTTATTCATATTCTCAGTCTGACATCTATAAGTTGTCAAATCTCCTTGTCTCAAAGTCGGAGAATACTTAGCAAAGTTCTTTTATTGAAGTGGAAAAGTGATGTTTTATGCATGAAAGTAGAGATACGACAAAGTGGTAAAATGATCCATCGATATTTTGCTCTTAAAAATTGATAGTTCTATAGGATGCAGGATGTACTGTACTTTGGCTTTCTTTTGTTAACATAATGCTTTGGTAGTCTACAGGGACAGACGATAGACAGTGGCTTGGTACTTCTAGTGTTGTCTTCCTCGTCTGTTTCTTCTTCTTCTTCTTCTTCTCCTCCCTTGTTTTTTTTTTTTGGGTTTGGGTTGACATATCCTATGAAGGTGTTGAAGAATCTTGGGGACCATTCCTCTTGTCCTCCCCTTTCTTTATTTTTGGAGGAATGCTATGTTGAGTTCTTAAGCTTTCCCTAATTTCATTTTGAATGTGCGACTAATATGAGGTCCAGTGTCACTTGTTCTAAGTCCCCCCCTCCCCCACCAAAACCAACCATTGGCCAACTACCCAACCATTGGCCAACTAAGTGAAGCCGATTTTAACTATTCTGCAATCTCCATGCAGGAGTATATCACTAATATGGACCAGCATTTTGCAATGTTCATAGAGAAATATAATACTCTCATACTCATGATTATTGTGAGGAATTTCGATCAATCTTTTGCCTTGAATCTGTGTCAGTAATTAATACATGTGATAATATGTTGATTTATTTGTTTTTTTTTGGTTCGTTTTTTTCTTTTTCTTGGGGAGGGGTGGGGGGGGGGGGTTGTGTTATGAACAATTAACACTGTCAAGTTCCCTTGCTAAGTTATGTTGAGAATGAATGTCTACACTGTTAAATTTTGGTAGGAGATGGGTTGAGTGTATGCAACAGATGTGAACATATTAAATTTAGTATAATGTATGCTGTTTGCGTGAAAGTATTTTCGAATCAGATCTTGAAGCTCTAGATTTTCATTGATCTGCAAGTCGAAGATGAATAAATTTATTTATTTTTTGGGCAAGTAATTGAGAAATGTATTCATACAACACGAAGGGGAGTCGCTCATATACAAAAGGGGCAATTGCATAAATCATCATGCTATCATGCTCTTGTGCACAATATTATCTACAACGTCAAAAATAGACAAATGTCTACTGCAATTGAGCACTGAACTCCTATGCAAAATTCTCAAAACATGAAGGTTGAAATGTTGAATGGCATAGCTTTGCCATAAAAAATCTTTCCTTGCATGTATTTCACTAAATAGCCTAAGAAATCAACTCCTAAATTGCTAGAATCCAATTTTTGTTCTTCTTGTCCGTCCACAAATACATCTTTGACATTCAAAGGTTTGACCCAACTAATCCCCATCAAGAATGGAAACAAATGCTAAAGCATAGAGACACAATGACAATGAGCAAGAAGGAGATCGACTGATTCTTCTGCCTCGAGGCACTTGGAACACCTACTTGCTAGATTAAAATTCCTTTTTTCCTTTCTTGTTGGTATGACCTGAAAGTTTGATTAAACAAAAGTTAGAGTTGTGGTCTGGTAGGACTATAGGTTACAACTTATCTTCTGCTTTTCTTTCTTGCTGATTCTTAGTTGGTTTCAAAGTCTGAAATTCTTTATTTCAACTATTTGCATTTATTGTTTTACCATGGTTTGAGAATATTATTTGTTTCCTGCTATTGGTGAGACGTATTTTACCTTACTGGGGCAGGTGGAACCTTTGCTCTATATTCATTGCTTTGTAGACATGCGGACATAAACACAATACCAAATCGGCACAGGACTGATGAGGATCTAACAACATATAGCCGTTATAAGTTCCATGAAAAATCCTTTGCTGCAAAAACAAAGCAATGGCTGGAGAAGCATTCATCCAGGAAAAATGCCCTTCTTCTTGTTGTTCTTGTTGGTACCTGCATGATGATTGGAGATGGAATCCTCACTCCAGCAATATCAGGTATATTCCCATCAAAGTATCACATCTTATGGTTGGCCTGACTTCCCTTGCTAGTCTGACAGAGATTCATTTATGCTAATAACTGGTTGCAAATCGAGCATGTGTGGAAAAAAGCCATATGTATGTGTATGTTGGCACCAAACGAGTGAAATTCACATTTCTGCTTCGTGCAATGGGACTTTTCTGTGACAAAGCAGCTCTTTTGGAGGAGATTAACAGAGTGATGCAACTAATCACTGAATTAACAAACTTATTTGGATGGATGGTAAAGAAGAAGCTTTGGTTTGGTATTCTGCTTTTCTGAAACATGATATCTGCTCCCCGTATGCCAAGGATTTGCAGGCAATTAATCTCCAGGTGACATAGCAAGCTCTCCGAGCAATGCATGGGAACAAACAGTAGTGAGGATCTTCAATCAACTACGCTGCATTAGACAAGGAAGTAGAGAAAAAGAGGACAGGTGTTTTTGAGAGTTTTATGTGTTTTTCCTCTGAGGTAGAAAGTTCAATGTACACAGGATGCCAAACTATTGTGGAAGGAACGAGAAAGGCTGAAATCGGGAGAAAAATCAGTGAAGCAATAGCACAATAATCTCAATAATTTAGGCTAAAAAAGAACAAGGAAGCCATGCAGTATAACAGTTAATTGCCGATAACAATACTTTCCAACCCAGATTTTTTTTTTTTTGATCCAAAAAGGTGCTTGAGGCCCATGTCCATGCCTGTAGGCTAGACCAACCAGGCGAAGTCGGAAATGGGTGGCTAAACCTGCACATGTGGTTATTGGTATTCTTTCCATGTGGTACACTAAAACATGAAATAGGACTAGATGGGTCTGTTTCTCCTTCAATCTCCCTTCCTTTGAAGCATCTCCAATAGATGTTAGCATGCTGTCCTTTTTTTCTTTTGTTGTGGAGTGGCTGACAGTTAAAAGGGTCAAATAAGAACGATGTCTTGCAATTCATTTGTTGGAGTACGTTGCATGTACGGTGTACCTGATCCTCCCAGTATTGGTTCGTTAGTTTAGGGGCCAGAGAATGTTTAAAGTTTTAAACTATATCCACAGCTGGTAAATGGTGGATAATGTGATGTATTTCTTTGAGGAGAAGTAATTGCAAGTTCAAGCAGCAAGCTTATTGGAACTAGTTGACACAATATTGCGTGCATAGCTTCTGCCATGATTGAATGAAAGGCCTTTGGGCTGTAGAGTGCATGGAAACAATGTGAAATGGCCCTTGATGAGAAGTTCTTGTTTGTTCACCCTAATTGGGTAGCAAAGAGGACTTATTGTGATGGAGTTGGGTGAGATTTATTACTGCTGGGCGGTTCAGGGTTTGATAGGTTTGGAAGCAGAACCTTCTACTCTGGAGGACAAGTCTCAGATAAATATTCTCGTGTTATGCTGTATGGAGCTGGGTGTGAAAATGACTCTGCAATAGTTGGGTCAACAATGTCTGTTTATCCCTTCTTTTAGTTCAGTGCCCTTGCCTTCTGCTTCTTTACAACACCTGCCCAGCCAAATGTCTTACAAAGGATCTATTCCAACTGCTACAAAACTAGCAAGAGGCATTGGAGGTATTTTCTGGATGAATTGTGCTGCTAGATCATGAAATTTCATGATTCAATAACTTCTAATAGGCTTTGGGAAGCTTATGTATGAAGCCAGAGTGCCAAGTATGATAAATTAAAAGCTCACTTATATATATATATATATATATATATATAGAGAGAGAGAGAGAGAGAGAGAGAGAGAGAGAGAGAGAGAGAGAGA
>JACYFF010031954.1:28850531-28872014 GCA_017589665.1 Selenicereus undatus | reverse complement strand
TATTGTAGCATGTAAAGAGCAACTGCTAGATACAAGCTAGCCAAGAAAGTGCGACAGCATTTCAAAGTCTACAATAGATACAAAGGAAGGGGATAGGGGTTTTTTAGGCTAATAAAGCTAGGGCACAAAGTCTAAGGACATGGATCAAGGGAGGCATGCTAAGGGAAAAGAAGATTAGATGCCTGTGGAAGAAGAAAAAGATTCAGGTAGAAGGGTTACCGTCACACTATTTAGTAAGTAAGGTGGAGATTCGATTTCTTTAGGGAGCCTTAACCATAGTGAACAACAATGTTTTATACTATTTATTTGGCATATATGGGAAGAGGTTTAAGCAGGTTATTATGTGAGTGAAGAATGGGAGACTTGGGAGACCAGTAGAAATTATGATGAGAGGATGGAAAGGACCTGAAGAACTACAACTTGTTTAATTGTTTTAGTTAATTTGAACTGATGAATTAGGTGCCAGATAGACGAAAATGTAGCTGTAAGAGCGAAGGGGACAATGGGGCCTCGAGAATTGTATGAGCTATAGGAATAGTGAACACCTGATCCATACAAAGAAATGACTTGGGAATTATCCATTTATGAGAATTAACTTTGGTTCTAGGCCAGTGCTTTCCACTATGAAAGTTATTCACTTACCCAAATGCACAATTACAGCAGATTTAGAGTTGGGCGGATAGACTATAAGAATTGCCTTATATTTTTAACTGGTTTAGAAAGGAGTATGTGATAAACAGCCTGGGAGGGGTCCTAGAGAGGTATTTAGAGAAGATAGCTACACCACCAAAAGCATGGGTTCGAATCCCGCATACATAGGCTTTTGTGCCTCATTCACACCAGAAAAAAAAAGAAAAGAAAAAGAAAAGACAGATACACCTATTCCCCCATATTTAGGCATGTGAGTTATGTATGATTCAGGAAGGAGTTGTGTACGTACGCTTTTGGGCGATACAGAGTACTTCCTTATCTATATTGGAGTTCTTCAGGGATCTAAGCTTTTCTCTGTTTGCAGTGGTTTTATATGTTCTCACAAAGCTGATCCAAGATTTATCTTACTAGCAAGCAGTTTGCAGTTCACACTGTCCAAGGGGATGAAATAGGGGAGGCATGAACAGCAAACTGTAATTTTGGAGAAACAACTCAGAATCTAAGGGCTTCAGACTCATTGGACTAAAATACAGTCCCAGAGCATATGTTTGATGGATATCTCAGCTTTTTGAATTTCTAGGTGAAAATCATGAAGACGACAAGAGATGCTAACTTTAGATATCTTACTCATTCATACAAGGTGATGTAGGACGCTCCAAGAGCAATTCCTACAAAGGGGAATAATTGATGTAGGACGCTCTAAGAGCAATTCCCACACCGAGAAAATTCACACAAAAATTCTCAAATACTCAATATTTTGTTTCAATTCAAGTCTACCTCACGAATACACAATAAAAGAGTTTAACTAGAGAACAAACTTGAAACATTAAGGAAACCTAAAATATTAAGGAAACAAATAGATACCTGGTCTAAGAGATATTATTCACTGCCTAAAAGGATAAACGAAAAGATAATATTCCGAAAAGATAACCTATGAAGATAATAAATTCAAAAAAACTTCATATATGCCAATATTAAGATATATCCATATCTTCTTAATTCGCCTTTATCTTTATCCTGTATCATTCGCCCCTGGTTGCAAAAACACTCGTCCTCGAGTTTTGTACAAAGGTAGAAAGAAGGAATCCAAGCCAAGAAACAACTTCGCGACTCTCTGCAAATGGAAAAACTGTAGGGCATTCAACTTCAGGAAAATTAGCAATGCAATCAGCAGATGTAGCTTCTTGCCAACTGGAAGTTCATTAGGGATAAATAAATCAACGTGCTCACTTTCAAGTCTTGACATTGGATGTAAAGTGTTGTCTATGAAAACATGATTATGGATTATAACTTCAGCATCAACATGTATACTGACGGTTTGACCCATCTTGAATTTTCTTTGCATGTGGTTAGATTTTTGAATGTCAAATGAATATTCATGGGGTATAATGGAAGAGTTATTTGCTATTATCTTTTATTCTTCATTCACTTGTATTGGTGGTTGGACATCCTCTTCATTAGGTGCCCTAGTAAAAGCATCCACATTGCTATTTAGAATGAACTTTCCCTCATTATGTACTTCATTTGCATATCACTGGCAGTCCCGAACTTGAACTTCTTGTTTCATAGAATCAAGGAGGCTGATGTTAACATCATTTGACTTGATGTCTAGAAGTTGACAATCCTCTATGACTTTGACATATGCTTCCATATTCTCATCTTCTAGAGTCTCCTCATTCTTGTCCTCAATGATAAATCCTCTGTCATGTGCATCTTAATAGGTTTGATCTGTCTTATGCAAATAAGAGGTTGGTTCTTTCCTGTAAGATCTTACAGTTGAAACCCAACAATCTCTAATGAGAAGCTTCGATATAATCAAAGGAGCTTTAGGAAGTTCATAATCCCACATATACTGAGGAATATAGGGCTTACAACCACAAATAACTTCACTAGCAAACTAAAGATATGACTCACAACAACCGTCGTAAATTTGGTGACCTTGAAGTTTGCAAAAAGTATAGAGAGCATCCTTTTGAGAACATAAATTCACTCGAGCATGAAAATCACCCCTTTTCTGAAATTTGACAATCTTTTCTACATCTCCATAATGAGAGAAAACTTGGTACAAAATATTTGTTGTAACTGGGAGTGCTATATTATGAACTATTACAAATAAGGCCCGATGATTTTTTCAAACCAAGTCATGGTTGCAACAGTAGCAATAAGGGTTTTCTAATAGTAGCAACACTAGAAAAGAAACAAAGGGTTGAAGTGGCAAAACTGAATTGAGAATTGATGGAGGTACCAACACAGTAGCAGGGGCAGGAGCTTTGAGACACCACGAAGGAGATTCCTGCAGCAACAAGCTGGGGCTCCTTGCTAGCACCGGCAATGAATGGCAATCAGCAACGAGCAGCACAAGAACAAATAGTAGCACAACGCCACGTTCAGGGCTTGCAGGTGGCTTGCAAGTGGCTGGGAGCGGCCTTGCTGGAGCGTTTTTTGGCGAGAGGAGTCGCTGGTGGGAGCAAAGCACTGATAAAAGGGTTTCGGCCCTGTCTGTCAATGATCGAAGGCACAACAGCCTTCAATTTGCAAGCAAAATGCCAGTTCGCAACCTTGGGCGTAGTGGGTTCGTGAATAAATAATTGAAGCACGAATTGTTGCAATTTACCTCAATTGTTTTAGGGTTTTGGGACGAAATTTAGTGGGTAATGCAGGAATGAAATCAATTTTGGATGAATATGAGGGATCGAACGCAAATTTGGGTTTAGGTTTTCGGGTATTTAGGTAATTCGACAATCAAGGCTCGAATTTGGGCTTTGCTTCTAGGGTTCCGGCTAGCCTCTGGGGCCGGCGGGTGTGTGGTGGTGGTCGATTAGGAGGGTCGAGTGGTGGGCGGCGCGTTTTGGTGGTGGTTCGAAGGAGTGGCGTGCGCGGTTAGGGTTTGCAAATTTGGGGAATTGAGGATTTCGGCGAACAACTGGCGGCGGTGGAGGTCTGGTGGTGGTCGACCCGAGGTGGCGACCTTGGCGTGGTGATCGGTGGTGATGGTGGCTACAGGGAATGGCGGCGTCTGGCAACAAGGGTTAGGGTTTCTGGGTTGGGTTTTCTTTTGTTTTTTGGTTTTTTTTTTTTCCTGGCTGATTCAGGACACAAGGAAGAGAATTACAGCGGTTTAGATCGAATGACTGTGATACCAAATTGATGTAGGACGCTCTAAGGGCACTTTCTACAAAGGGAAATAATTCATGTAGGACACTCTAAGAGCAATTCCCACACTGAGAAAATTCACACAAGAATTCTCAAATATTCAATATTTTAGTTCAATTGAAGTCTACCTCACGAATACACAACAAAAGAGTTTAAATAGAGAACAAACCTACAACATTAAGGAAGCCTCAAAAATTAAGGAAACAAATAGATTCCTAATCTAAGAGATATTATTCACTACTTAAAAGGATAAACTAAGAGATAATATTCTTAAAAGATAACTTATGAAGATAATAAATTAAAATATTAGCATATATAAAGTATTTTTATCTTCATAGGTTATCTTTTAAGAATATTATCTTTTTATTTGTTCATAATATCTCTTAGATTAGGTCTCAATTTGTTTCCTTAATGTTTTAGGTTTCTTCTCTATTTAAACTCTTTTGTTATGTATTTGGAGGTAGGCTTGATTTGAATTAAAATATTGAGTATTTGAGAATTCTTGTGTGAATTTTTTCATTGTGGGAATTGCTCTTAGAGCGTCATGTGTCAATTATTCCCTTTTGTAGGAATTTCTCTTAGTGCGTCCTACATCAATTCGGTATCAGAGCACTTCGATATTAGCTGTCGCCTTTTGCGCTCTCATCCTTTCTGTTTTCTTTATCACTCCACATCAGATTTCATCCACAAAAAAGAAAACAAAAAAAAAAAGAAGTCCAATCCCTAAGCCTATAACTGCATGCGACCAACCCCCAAATCCCCTACCAAACCCGTTGGCCACCGCCGCCCGTCAGCACCCTTCGACCACCCGCCTTCGATCGGCCATCATCCAGCCACCGCCGAGCAGCCAACAACACCCGGAACCCAAATTTGCGAAATCCTCACTTTTCGCAACCCTAGCCCCTCAAATTCACCCTCTGCCCATAACTACCACTGAAGTTGAAGTTAATTCTCGATTGCCCACTGAATTTCGTCCTGAATCCCCAAATCAATTGAAGTGAATCGCATCAAAACTTGCTTCAATTGATTGTTCACCCAAATCGCAGATCCCTAACTTTAATTTACGAATTTTCCCCAATACCGATCAAGATCTCCCAAAATTCACAGAGAGGGTCGGATCCATCTTGGCCGTGCCATCCCATCGCTGCCAACCCATCCTCTCGCCAGAAACTCCTTTGCAGGTTGTTTCCCAGTTGTGGGTTATGAGTTCTGCTTCGCGTTGCTACTGTTCAACCCCCCTTGTCTCTATTCCACAGCAGCGAATATCGTTCGTTGCTCTTAGTTCTGTTGTTCGTTGTTGTTGCTATTAGAAACCCCTTATTGCTATTGTTGCAACCATGAAGTCATTGATTTGGTGTGAAAAACATCATTAGGCTTTGCTTGTGATAATTCATGATAAAGCACTTTCGGTTATGACAAATGTTCTATACCAAGTTTTCTCCCCTTATGGAGATGTAGAAAAGATTGTTAGATTTCAGACAAAGGGTGGTTTTTCTGCTCGAGTGAATTTCTACTCTTACAGGGATACTGTCCATGCTTTTTGCAAATTTTAAGGTCACCAGATTTACGACAGTCGTTTTGAGTTAGATATTTACTTTGCTGGTGAATTCATTTGTGGTTGGAAAACCTATATTCCTCACTATATGTGGGATTATGAATTTCCTAGAGCTCCTTTGATTCCTTCGAAGCTTCTCATTGGAGATTGTCGGGTTTCATCTCTAAGATCTTCTAGAAAACAACCGACTTTTTATTTGCATGAGACAGATCCAGCCTATTATGATACATATGATAGCGTATTTATCATTGAGAATAAGAAAGAAGAGACTCTAGAAGTTGAAAATATGAAAGCAGATGTCCAAATCATAGAGTATCGTCAACTTCCAAATATCGAGGCAAATGATGTTAACAACAGCTTCCTCGATTATGTGAATCAAGAAGTGCAAGTTGGGGACTGCAAGTCATATGCAAATGAAGTCCACAGTGAGGGAATGTTTATTCTAGATAATAATATGGATGCTTTTATTGGGGCGCCTAATGAAGAGGATGTCCAACAACTAATACAAGTGAATAAAGAGTCAAAGATAATAGCAAACTACTCTTTCCTTATCCCCCATGAATATTCAATGGACATTCAAAAATCTGACCGCATGCAAACAAAATTCGAGATGGGCCAAGCAGTCAGTATACATGTTGATGCTGAATTTATAATCCCTTATCATGCTTTTATGGACAATACTCTACATTCGATGTCAAGACTTGAAGGTGAACATGTTGATTTTTTTATCCCTAATGAACTTCTAGCTGGCAAGAAGCTACATCCGCTTATTGCATTGCTACTTTTCTTGATGAAGTTGAAAGCCTTACAGTTTTTCCATTTGCGAAGCGAAGTGAAGTTGTTTCTTCACTTGAATTCCTTCTTCTTACCTCTGTACAAATCTCGAGGACGAGTTTTTTCCAGGGGGAGAATGGTGCAGGATAAGTATAAAAGAGAAGTAAGAAGATATTGGTATATTTTAATATTAGCAAATATGAAGTACTTTTATCTTCATAGGTTATCTTTTAGGAATATTATCTTTTCGTTTATTTTTTTTAGCTAGCGAATAATCTCTTAGATTAGGTCTCTATTTGTTTCCTTAATGTTTTAGGTTTCTTCTCTATTTAAACTCTTTTGTTATGTATTAGGAGGTAGGCTTGAATTGAATTAAAATATTGAGTATTTTTGAGAATTCCTGTGTGAATTTTCTCAGTGTGGGAATTGCTCTTAGAGCGCCCTACATCAATTATTTCCCTTTGTAGGGTATATCCATATCTTCTTAATTCTCCTTTATCCTTATCCTGCATCACAAGGCAATGTGGAAATCAACTAACAACACAAGAAGGTTGAGTGGCAAAGATGGAGTTCCTTGGTGTTTTTTGTGTGATGAGGATGAAAATTCAGTCTGACTGTTGTTAGTCGTGCGATGATGTGTGGTATTGAATTTTGCCAAGTTCGGGCCTCGTAGATGCACTGGCTGATGCAAGGATTCCCAAGGACCAATTAAGCATAAGGTGCCAGGTTTAGATGGCAAGGGCATGTCAGAACTTAGGAAAAGAGTGTCTAATAGGGTTGGATACGGATCACCATTAGGGGAGGAACGAGAAGAAGGGATAGACTTAATGCTTAATGGGCTATCGCAGAAGTTATTAGAGCCATGTAGTTCATCTCAAGCTCTCCAAGGACAAGGTCCTTGAATGATCTTTCTAGAAATCTGACTTTTGTGCGTTTCCTTCTTAGGGGCACCCTTCCCCTGCCCCCTCTTCCTCCATCCTCGTCTCAATTTTTCCAGTCAGTTACCTGAATGCTTTGATGACTTGTACAATACTTTATACTTGTTGATGGCGAATTTACTTTTTCTTTTTTTCTTCTTTTTTTTTCGTAGTGATTTTTCTCTAGTTTTATTATGCTTCATTTTCCTTTTGAAAAAAGGAAACTGTTTTGGCGCACTACATTACTTGGACTCAGGGTATGGGGGTCAGACTGTCAGATAGTGGTATGAGCCAAGTATTTGATTCCCCCTTTTCTGAAAATTTGTGTGCTTCTGGCCCGTAAGAAAAATGTTTTTGCGCACTACATTACTTGGACTCAGGGTATGGGGGTCATACTGTCAGATACTGGTATGAGCCAAGCATTTGATTTCCGCTTTCTGACAATTTCTGTCTTTCTAGCCCGAATGAGGGTTCCATAGGCAACTTAAAGTGTCAAGTGTCCAAGATTAGTAATTGAGAGATCTCTTGGAAATAGTGTTTTTGCGCAATGTGTAAGATTGCTTATATATGAATCTCTTATACTTTGTTGGTGTTATCTCCACCATGCATCATCTTGTTCTTGACAGCTCACATGGTGGGACTGTTTTGAAATATTTTATTTAAATGAAAGCTGATAGTATCTTGGAATCCTTCAACAGTTGCATTCATTATTCATATGAATATAACCTCACTAAGTTATCTTGGCAGTTCTTTCTGCAGCTGGTGGGATCAAGGTAGCATACCCTAACATGAGCACAGGTACTCTGTATCTCCCTTATTTTGATATTATTGCTTCAGTCATGTATTTACTTTCTGGTTAACCAAATTATTTGTGTAGTTGTGTCTCCTTCCTGCCCCCATTCTGACATTCAAAGCTTCCCCTATCTCGAAGAGTACTAATCATGTCGAATACATTGTGGTGTGTAGATGTGGTTGTGCTGGTTGCTGTCATTATATTGGTCGGCTTGTTTAGCATGCAACATTATGGTACGGACAGAGTTGGGCTGCTCTTTGCTCCGATTGTGCTGCTCTGGTTTCTGATGATTGGAGGAATTGGCATATTCAACATATGGAAACATGATGAAAGGGTGCTGAGGGCATTTTCACCTGTTTATGTATATCGCTATTTCAAAAGGAGTGGGAAAGATGGATGGACCTCGTTGGGGGGTATCTTGCTCAGCATAACTGGTAATGCATTTTATGTCTTGGATCAAACCCCTACCCCCCCCAGGATTCCCCTGAAAAGAATGCTATTTCTGTATTTCTCTTAATGTGAATTGTCTTAAAAATACATACATAAACCTCTGTGTTTACTTAATATTAAAAACATGGCAGGAACGGAAGCACTTTTTGCTGACTTGGCACATTTTCCAGTTTTGGCGATACAAATAGCATTCACAGTAGTTGTATTCCCTTGCCTTCTTCTAGCATATTCTGGACAAGCTGCTTATCTTGCGAATCATCAAGACCATGTTTCTGATGCATTCTACCGTTCAATACCAGGTTTTTCTTAACTCTTCAATTTATGTAGATAGTGGATGTTTCTAGTGTTGCTGCTTCTATGGCACTAGACATGGAAGGAGCTGCAGTTCTAAAATAGGGACAGAAAAAGCAATTGGAGTAGGGAGGAAAGTTTGTCAAGTTTGCATGTAGATGACAACTGCCACAATCTGCTGAGAGTGTCGCACAAGAATCACTAATTCTAATTTGTATATACTGCTCTTGTGAGATAGAAAAGAAACAGTGTGCTAGACGAATTACATCCATAGATTTTTTATTTTTATTATTATTTTTTTTGGGGATAAGAATTACATCCATAGATTGTTTAAGAACTGAAAGCTATGATTAGTGGTGGGAGGTGATTGTTTGGTGCAGTAATAGTCAGAATATAGTGCAATGTGACCTAAATAGAGGATATATACCTAATATTATGAATGCTACAATTACTGGTCTATTGTTATGTCCAGAATTGATTTATGAGAGCATGGAGATCAGTTGGCATCCACTTGATTTTGGATGAACTCTTTTGAAATTTTGAAGCGTCTTAGGTTGTCAATGCTAGTTTGCTGCATGCTTCTTCTCCAGTGATTGTCATTTTATGTTTACTGCAGATAGTGTCTACTGGCCAGTGTTCATTGTGGCAACTCTGTCAGCTATTGTTGCAAGTCAGGCAAGCATATCTGCTACATTTTCCATAATAAAGCAGGCACTTGCTTTAGGCTGCTTTCCAAGAGTGAAAGTTGTACACACTTCAAAGAAATTCCTTGGGCAAATATACATTCCAGATATCAACTGGGTTCTTTTGGTTCTATGCATAGCCGTGACAGCTGGATTTAGGAACCAAAGTCAGATTGGCAATGCTTATGGTGAGCTTATTCCTCGTGTTTTGCAACTCTGTTCTCTGTCACTGTCTTTTTTAATTTTCACAGAGATCTCGTCTGCTGATTGCCTCTTCCATCATGTGATTTTGCCTCTTTTGCTTAACATAATAATCTAATTTTTTGGGTGTTTGTTCCATTGCTCCTTTGTCTTTGTGCCATTCCTTGTATTCACATAAGTTATTGTTTTTTTCTGTGAACAAGATTACATTATGCAATTGCTTTGCTGTTTAGTAATCATTGGTAGCATATAGATTCTTTGGACAGTCTAGACTTTTAGAGCTCTCATGATGAGAGGAAGATAATCAAAGAATATCATATCATATATATATGATGTAAAAAAAAGCAATCTTAGCAAAGATTACTTCATTGTCACCATTTGCATCTGATACATTCAGATGGGATCTCTTCCTAGGGAGGATTTCACAACCATGTCCTGCAATGTGAGGGGTTATAGCTGGATAGTTTGAGAACTTTCCCAACCATTGGATTTGAAGGCATTTTTAGTCATGTCATAACTCATGAGGTAAAGGTTTTGGCCAGAATTGGGCCTATAAAATTTCAGTTAATCGTGCAGAGGACCTAACTTGTGTTTTGAAAAGACAAGGACGTGAGAATAGATTCACCAAATTATAGTTACCTCCCCCCCCCCCCTCCCTTTTTTTGTTACATGACATGAGGTATCTAACTTCTCAATAAAAAATAATTTTATTTTGGGGAATGATTTTTAACCATTTTGGCAAAAATGTGAGCCTGAGTCATATCTGTGTGCATCTGTTTCATCACCTACCACCTCATGTTTTAGCTTTGGGCACTTCTTCGCAGCTCTATGCAACTTGTGTCTTTAAAACTAAGGCTGAAATTTGCCCGTTCATTGTGACTGCTGCTTTGTTCCTCGCTCAAAGCCTTTTGTTAGCGTGCTGCATTTTAGTATTTCAATAAACTGCTCTTATATCTCTAGTTAGCTTCTTCAGCATTCTTTATGGCTTGATCTTCTGATGCCTAATGAGGTAATGTAGTGTGTCTTTTAATACAATGTTAATTCTGCTCCTTCCCTCACTCATTGTATATGGTTTCAAATTTACTTCCCTTTAATTTTATGATGATTGTTTTAAGCTTACTCTGAACTAAACTTTTCAAGTGAATTTAGTATTTTGTATCATATGTCTTGGTTCATGTAATGAAGTAAATGTTAGACAAGTATAAAATCAATTTTTGAGCCTTCAACCATTATCTTATGCATTTGGTTGAGTTGGTTCTTGAACATGGTATCAGGGCCTTTCGAGCTAAAGGTCTCAGGGTCAAATCTCAGCATTCCATATATTAATTGTGCAATGTATGGAAGGGCCTTTTCAGCATTCACGCTTGAAGTCCAAAGAGCGTTTGCGTGAGGGGACACGTTAGAGTCTTATTATAAAACCAATTCTTGAATCTTCAACCATAAGCTTAAACGTTTGGTTGAGTAGAAATTCGATACCCTCATGGAGTGAATCGATCTCAAGGGTATTCTGAGCAGTGGAAGACGAAGTCCTCTTTGCCCTCTCACAAGCAGTTACTCAACCTCCGTAAAAGCCATGGGGTTGGCACTAATATCCTACTTGTGCTTCCTCTTGAACCCCTGCACAAAGTGATCACTAGCCTGCTGTCAAGATCCTCACCACCAAGGTGGTTGTCCCAAGCCTATTGTCAAAATACTTCTTGAGTTGGTTCTTAAACAGTAAATTAGCATATGGTCATGAATATCATAAGAAATGGTTTGCAAGAGTGAGATACATATTCGAACAGAGTGGCAGAGAGAGACCAATGGATCCTGTTACTGTCCTGATGGAGAGTGGTAAGGTTGGTGAGTAGCAAGGGTGGCACTTGATATGGGTGGTCGTCTTTGGTGCTCATGATATAAGTTGGATGCAATTAAAAGCCTCAGTTCGACCCCAAAGGTTGGTTTATGTTGTGTTATATCAATTTGAAAAGGTTTTGGTGCAGAAAAGCTGCTCGCATTGTTATCATTGTGTTTGTGTAACATATAAGTGTAGGCTGTATGAAATTAAAGGCTGGAAAGTCAAGAGTTAAGAGACTCTGATGCATCAAGTGTAGCATCTTGGATTATGGTGGGGAAAAAGGCTAATAGCAGCTAATAGAATCCCTGTTTGGAGCTGAATGTATCATTTGAAAGATAGTGTTCTAACAAATTTAGCATTGAAGGAACTGAGACGACCTTTTTTTCTTTCTTATTTACATGGAGTTAGGTTTCCATTTTGTTTTGTTCCTCAAAAGATTTCACTGTCTTGTGAAAAACTATGCTGTACATGAACAGAGAGAAGCGGCGATGTTTTGAGTGCTTAATGGTAATGCACTTATTTTTCTTCTTTCATGGAGCTGCCTTCATTCCGAAAGTAATTTGATCTCATTTCGATCTTTAACAGGGACAGCGGTTGTGATAGTTATGCTGGCCACCACATTCCTTATGATCCTAATTATGCTATTGGTTTGGCGATGGCACTGGATTCCTGTGCTGATCTTCACCGCCTTGTCATTAGTGGTGGAACTAACATACTTTTCTGCTGTTATCTTCAAAGTCAATCAAGGTGGATGGGTACCGCTAGTCATCGCAGCCGGCTTTCTCACTGTCATGGTTGTTTGGCATTATGGAACTGTAAAACGCTATGAGTTTGAGATGCATAGCAAGGTTTCAATGGCATGGATTCTTGGGCTTGGTCCCAACTTAGGACTGGTGAGGGTGCCTGGAATTGGACTTGTATACACAGAGCTAGCCAGTGGTGTTCCTCACATATTCTCGCATTTTATCACAAATCTGCCAGCCATCCATTCAGTAGTTGTTTTTGTTTGTGTAAAGTACCTTCCGGTTTATACAGTCCCAGAGGATGAGAGGTTTCTGGTGAAGCGGATTGGACCTAAGAGCTTTCACATGTTCCGTTGTGTGGCCAGGTACTTCCTGTGACTTTTTTCCTTTTTTTTTTTTTCAAAAGTAATTTCCATTGGGTCTGTCTTGAAAGAGAACATTGCACTTGATGACATAGACAAAAAATCGTGAGACTGATTCACAAAATTGCGAGACCATCTCATACAAATTCGGCAAACTCCAAGTAGAGGATGTGGGGTGTAAAACAATTAGAGGTTTAGGACATACCGAAATCAGGCGGAAGCGAACTGAGTACTTGTCATCTTTTGTTCCACGAATCGTGTCCTGGTGGCTACCAGAGTCCCGGTGAATGTCCACGTCTCAAACCCGTCGAAGTAACACAGGCGATGGTTTTGTGTTAGACAGAGAGGGCGTGTTTTGAGAGGATGCTCTTGGGTGATTTTTGCACTTAGCGGTTTTTTTTTTTTTTTGGATACTTAATCAGTGTGTTTGTTCCCTCATATTAGGGGGGTTATGTAGCACACAACTGCATAACCTCCCCCTCCCCCTAATAATAGCCACCACCTCCCTTATTTCAAGGGAAGTGGCCGTTATTCTAAAATTAGCCATCAGCTCCCACTCGACCACTCAAGCCGTAACAATGTCTCTACAACAATGTTTACTCTTTAAACGTGTCATACCAGGAATGAGACGTGTGACCCAAAAATAGCAGGTAATGTTTCGTTAAGACACTAAGACACTGTCAAACTAACAAAAACACTTTCAAGGTTGACAACACCCTAAACCATTCAAGACATCACCTGAGGCACACACCGTCCCTTTATGCCTGTTGATATATCATGTGATTATATTTCGAATATAATCGTTTGGACTGATATGGTGAATATGTAATGGTTTCCTTAGCGACTCATGACATTACGTCTCAATAAGATTGCTTTTCTAATGCGTTTCGCTGAGCTGCATAGGTCTATAGCTCTTGGAGTGCACATTAAAATAGCAACATCTAATTAAGAATTCATGCCATAGCCCTAAGTCCAAGGGAATTGTTATATGAAGCACCCATATTTCATGAATCACACAGTGACAAGGAAGGGAATCAGTTGTCACTCTACTAGGTCGGCTTGAGCACACACAGTATGAAATGTATGTCATGGTATAACTCCCACTGAGGTGAGTCTGTCACTATATATACCATGCGAATTACAAGTCCAGTTTCTCCTCAAAATTGACTCGAGTTACTTAACTAACGTACTAAACGTAACCTCGATATTCAAAATTCGGCTTCAGACTTTGATATAAGGTTGTGTTATATCCGATTTGCTCAAAATCTCATCTTAGACTTATTAAGGCGACTATTCCTCAACATCATTCGTATCACCAAAAGTACGATGATAATCAATATTGCATACCTAGTGCCAATATGATCAAGTCTTATTCTGCCTGCTACTTAAATGTTAGGGTTGATCATTCGTGTGACAAGATAATTACAAGTCTAGTGACATTTAGATATGCCTAATCAAACAGCCAAAGTAAAATAATGAACACTTCAGAAAAAGAAACATCAATCTTATTATAATAAATTGTTTGTTACATACATGTCCAAACAAAAATCAGGATATTCCAACTAGATAAACTCTACGGAGACCTAAACTCATCATATGAGTATTGAACACGTCTCTTGGAGTAGGTTTAGTTAATAGATCCGCAATCATCTTATTAGTAGAAAAGTATTTTACAACAACTTCTTTTAACTTTATGGCGTTTCTTACAAAATGATAACGCCTTTTAATATGCTTGGCCTTCTTATAGAATTTAGGATCCCTAGCATAGTGGATAGCGGTAGTATTGTTGCACTACATTTCCACATGATCAACTCTCGGAGTAAGATTGAGATCCTAAAGAAAACTCCTTAGCCAAATCGCCTCCTGAGCAGCGAGGCAACAAGCAACGTACTCCACTTCCATAGTTGATAAAGTTATGCAGTCTTGCTTCTTGCTGCACCAAGATACGCCTCCCCACCAAGAGTGAAGACATATCCAGAGGTAGACTTGGATTCATCTAAGTCACCACCCCAGTCAGCATCAGTATATCCCCTCAACTTTAGGTCCTCTCATTGGTAGCAAAGTACCAAATCAATAGTCCCTCGAAGATAACGTATTATCCTTTTGACGGCTTGTCAATGAGCGATTCCAGGGTTACTTTGGTAATGACTTACCAAACAAACCACGAAACAAATGTCAGGCCGTATACACAACATGACATACATTAGGCTTCCAACAACACTAGCGTATGGGACATTGCTCATTTTCTGTTTTTCATTATCTGTTGTTGGACATTATTTCAGACTTAAAGTCAAGCCCTTTTCGATCGGAGTATCAACGGGTTTGGAATAATGCATCTGAAACCACTCCAAGACTTTCTTAATATATGCCTTCTGGCATAAACCGAGAAGTTTCCTAGAACGGTCTCTGATTATTTCCACCCCTATGACATATCTAGTTTCACCCATGTCATTCATCTCAAAGACAGAGCACAACCACCGCTTGGTGGCATTGATCATCTCTAAGTCACTTCTAGCTAGTAGAATGTCATCGACATACAAAGTAAGAAACATAATTCCTACATTTGTTTTCTTGACATATACACAATGGTCTTTTAAGACCATGGTTAAGCCAAACGCAGTGATGGCTTCATGGAATCTAAAGTACTACACTCTTGAAGACTGCTTGAGGCCATATATGGATTTTTTAAGACGACAAACTTTGTCTTCTTGCCCTTTTGATACGAAACCAATAGGTTGTACCATATATATCTCTTCCTCAAGATTCCCATTTGGGAAAACAGTCTTGACATCCATTTGGAACAATTCTAAATTCAAATGAGCAACTAGTGCTAGAAGTAAGCGAATAGAGGCTAATCTCACCACAGGAGAAAAGGTTTTCTCATAGTCTACTCCCTCAACTTGGGTGTAGCCTTTTGCCACTAAACGGGTTTTGAACTTATCAATTGACCCATCCGCCCGACGTTTTACCTTGAAAACCCACTTATTTCCAATGGCTTTTCGTCCGGGAGGAAGGTCGACTAGATCCCAAACTTCATTTCTTGCCATTGAGTCTAACTCATCCCTCATGGCATTCATCCATTCTTTGTTGTTTGGTGAGTCTACAGCTTCTACATAAGAGGTTGACTCTTCTATTTCCAAAGGCATGCAGAAGAAAATGTCCTTTTCGATTTGGAAAAACCGGCGAGGAACTTTTCCGTGCTCACTCCTTTCAGTTAAGCTAGGACCTGGTTGCGTTGCGGTTCAGGCTCAGGCTCTCTCCCCCTTTTCCTTGGAGGTACAGAACCTTGAATAGGAGAAGTCCTTCGAGGTACAGAACCTTGAATAGGAGAGGTATCACTCCCACTAACCCCTTGGGGTGTGGGTTGGTGAGTATGAGGGCTATCCTCATTTCCGTTAACTAGAGATTGAGGGTCTTCCTCATTCTCGGGTCGAGTATCCTGAGCAGACAGGCCTCCTTCAGCAGGAATAGTGGGTATACTCCCACTATTTCTAACATCAGGGAAAAATTCAAAATAGTGAGTATACTCCCACTATCTCTAACATCAGGGAAAAATTCAGTATCTTCGGTGACACGGTTAGTATACATATCCTCCCCCTCACCGAGAGATAAGTCTTGTTGTAACTCACACAACTGCAAGTCCTGTTTGACTTCACCAATACTTGGGAACTCATCATCAAGAAAGTCGACATTTCGGGAATCAAATTCCTTCATGCAGCCATTAGGATGTTCTCCGTACATCACATAACCCTTTGAATGTTCAGGGTATCTAATAAAGACCATCTTTGTGGCTCTTGGACCAAGTTTGCCATATCTATGAGTCGGGTTGTGCACACAGCCTGCTGACCCCTATGGCCGTAGATGGTCCAAAAGAGGTTTCTTACCGTTCCATAACTCATACGGAGTATTTGAAATACTCTTGTTGGGTGCTTGGTTTAAGATATAAGTTGCTGAAAACAACGTATCACTTCAAAAGCTAATTGGAAAATTAGCTTGAGCCATCATGGACTTGACCATGTCAAGTAACGTACGTTTCCTACTCTCAGCAACACCATTTTGCTGCGGAGTGTAAGGAATCGCTAGATGTCTAATTATACCATTTTCCTCACAGAAACCCTTGAACATATCAGAGAGGTATTCGCGACCATGGTCGATCCGAAGAGTCTTAACTCTTCGTTCCAACTTGGTCTCTACTTCTGCTACAAAGCGTTTGAACACATCTAAAACTTTATGACGATGTGATAATAGATACACATATCCATATCTTGAGTAATCGTCAATTAATGTAAGAAAATAAACAGCCTTTACATTCATGGGTCCGCAAATGTCAGAGTGAATGGATTCTAAGGTACCAAGCGCCCTAGAAGCCTTACCAAAAGGTTTGTTGGTTGCTTTACCAGCTCGACAAGGTTTACATCTCGGCAGCCTAACCTTAGTAAGCGAGCCTAATAAACATTCTTTTGCTAGTCTAGCCATTTTATCTTGGCCAACATGGCCAAGTCTAGCATGCCAAAGAACAGAATCATGATTTGAATCAAATGATGACACAAAAACAGAAGACGTATCATTACTATAATACTTGTCATCCAAGTCTAAAACAAGGAAATCATCTACTAAAGATGCGTGGCCAAATAAATTGCCATCATACAAAATGTCTAAACCGTCAATACGAGAAACAAACTGAAAACCTAACTTCATTAGAGAAATATAAGATATTAAGGAACATCGGACTCTAGGTGCATAGAGAGTGTCATGAAGAAGTAACAAATTCCCTTCACGCAACTTAAGCCGATACATTCCAATTCCTAGAACGTCTTCTGTAGTGCTATTTCCAAGAATTACGGTTTGCAACCCCACCGGACAAGGGTGAAAGTCTACAAATCCAACTCGATCTTGAACTACGTGCTTGCTGGATCCCGAGTCTACAATCCAATTAGGAAAGGATTTAGTAACAAATGCATGAGAACAAACAAGCGGTTCAATGGTAGGAAATGAAGAAGGTACCTGAGTAGGCTCGGGACACTCCCGAGCAAAATGGCCATTCTTCCTGCAATTATAGCACATCACACGTGCCATATTTTTCTCCGCCACCTTGCCCTTGGTTTTTAATTGCTTCTTAGCAATACTGCCCTTAAGGCCAAGTTTCTTGGAGGGATGAAGACTCTTCTTCTTCCTTCGTTTAAACTTGTTGCCCTTGGGCCTATCCACCTGTAAAGCTTGTCGAGAGCTATAAATTTAACCACCATTTCGGTTATTAAATAATTTTTATAGCATAGGGAAGTAGGGATCGATCCATGAGGAAAGATTGTTTTAAACTGCTATCTTAATCCTAAGTGATTTTACTAATCCAATTTATTAAATCAAAATTTAATAATTCTAAAATAATTAAAATCTAATGAATAAAAATCTAGAAAAATACCCAATGATGTTCCTAAATATTCTGAATCATATTCTGGAAATAAAACAGTAAAAAGATTTCCCAAATAATCTAGAAAAATTAAAATCCGAATAGTAATTCAACCATCAACTAAAAATCAAAACAGAAATTATTAAACAGAAAATTAATATTAAAAATCACAAGCAGTAACCTAAACTAATAATCTTAAACTGGACAAGTTTATAACTCCAGAATAATGTTTGATTAATTTTAGGAAAATTAAATCAGAAACTTACTGCAGAATAATCAAGCAGAAAATTAAATTTGAAATTAAAAATAAAATAATCTGCATAAATATAAATACGAAAATAATCAAGAAAATTAACCTAATTCTAGGACACAATTTACAGGACTTAAAAACACCTAATAATCTTAAATTAAAATTAAAAATCGAAATTTTCAGAATTAATAACCTAAAAACCTGCACATACCAATTTCACAAAATAATTCTGAAAAATTATCAAATAATTTTCAAAAATTACGAAATTGAATATGGGCAGATTAGGACACTATATAAACCCTAGGAATTAATTAAAATCGAAAAATAATGAAAATAACTATTTTTAGTCTAAGTTCGAACAAACCGGTAATTAAATACTAAAACTGAATATAAATCAATATAAAATTATAACCATTCTAAAAATCAAAATCTAAGCTATCTAAAATTACTTAGACACTCCTAAAAGACTATACTTTGGGGGGAGGGGTTGATTGAAATTATAGTGAAGCTAATAAAACTAGAACAAAAATCAACAAACTAATCAAATTAACTCTAAGCAACAAATAATAATCAAAAGTTATCAAATTTATGAAGGATGCTTAGTATAATCTCAATCCACCATGCAAATTAATATTTATCATCAACACACAAGTTAATTTTATTCATGAGTTAAACTGTAGAAAATGTCCACCAGCGGTTCTTCCCCGTTTTTCCTTAGGTTTTAGTTTACTTAGGTTCAATCCTAATATAAACCCTACTAGTTTGATAATTTTTACACCAGCGCAAAAATTTAACCAAATTAGAGCATTAAGAATTAGAAAAATATCATTTAACACTTTGTAACCAATTTACCAGCAAATTGATTTAACAAAGATCTAAAGTGATTACCTAATTAAAAGAGATGGGTTTGAGTCATCCATGATTAATTAGGGTGATACCTAGGCCTAAAAGATTATAACTTTTACGTATTATAATCTTCTAAACTATCAATCGAAATTGTATTTAATCAACTAGCATGCATTCTAATTGATTTAACACAAATTTCATAAACGATAAACATTAATCGCTAGAGAATCATGAATATAAATCAACTAGGCATTAAAGTATAAAACTTGTTTCAAAATAATTAATTTAGCATGACTTCAAGAAGATTATACTAAGCACAAAAAAATTACTCATGTAAAAATTAAAATTAAAATTATAGCTCAAATATTTCATGTTTAATATCAAACCTACCGGAAAATAAATAAAACAAAATAATAATAATAATAATAATAATAATAATAATAATAATAATAATAATAATAATAATAATAATAATAATAGAACAAAATAGTCCTACTTTGAAAAGGGGGGTGCGTGAAGATGGTGCTGATGCTGATGACGATGAAGATGGCCAACGGTGAGGATGACGGTGACGATGGGACGATGATGATGCTGAGGACGGTGATGATGGCGATGGAGGCTGATGATGGTGATGCGGTTAGATGATGATGGTGATGATCGTGATTGTGTAGAGGGGTGAAGAAGGAGGGTTAGGCGTGAAGGTGATGGTACGATGAAGATGATGGTGATGTACGGTGATGAAGGAGATGGGGAAGCGTGGTTCTTGGTGAGGAAGAAGTAGTGGGGTGAGAAGGGGATAGTGTTCTGCGTGAGGAGGTTGATGAAAGATGGGACTGATGGCGTTATGATGGTGATGTAAGGTGATAGATGATGATTATGGTGAAGATGGAAGAGAAGTGGGAGGGTGATGCGTGGAGCTGAAGAGGGTGGTGCTGATGGGGGTGTGTGGAGGATGAGGATGGTGATGATATCATATGGAGGAGGTGAGGCTGGGGTTAGTTTCTTAGGGTTTTCTTCTCCTTTCTTGCTTAGGTTTCTTCTTCCTTAAGACTTGTAACTTTTTACAAATTTTTGAAACCCCAACCCAATGTAATAATTTTAAAAATAATAATTTTCATAATTATTATTTTTGGACCGTCTTGTAGCCAATTGTATAAAGCTCGATCTTATACGTCATCTATTCTCATCTTTATTAAATTAACACTAACCCTGAAAAATATATAAAATGAAATAAATTAAACGAAATAATATACATAATATACTCAAAATAATTATAAAAATAATGCATGATTTTTGACTTAACACCACCCTAGCTACTAACGCTACAGGGGGAGGAGCGCAGGCCTTCAAGCGCTCATCTTCCAGCTCAAGGTGCTTGGTGATTTCAGCAAAAGTTTTGATGCTCTCATTGTGAGTCATCATGGTGATGAACGGTTTCCATTTTTCGTCCTCAGCGGGAAGTGCACAAAGCACATTTGTCCGCTGTTCACGTCTGGAAATGTCCACACCAGCAGCTTTCAGGTCTCGTAGCATGGCCTGCAAAGTTCGGACATGATCGGTTATACTTCGGCTCGAGTCTATCGTGTAAGTTGTCTACTTAAGATGCAATGCACGAAGCCTCATTTTCGAAGTTTGACCGTAGCTGAAGCAGTTGTTATCCCATATTTCCTTAGCAGTGGGATAAATCTCAAACTCACCAATAAGATCGTTATGCATGCAATACAACATAGTATAGCATGCCTTATGACCTTTTTTGCATCAATCTTGGTATGCAACCAAGGTGGCCTGATATTCCTCAGTAGTGGTGATGTCCTTGTTATCTTTGTCTCTAGTCGCAGGAGCAGACAATGTGGTCGTAAGGTGTTCTAATACCTCACTCTTCCAGAAGAAACTGAATCTTCTGGTGCCACATGTCGTAGTTGGACCTATCCAACTTTTCATTGGTGGACAACTCACCAATCATAGAAATCTTAGAAGCCATATCTACAAATTAAGAAAATGGACGTTTGGCATATCTCGCACATAATCAAAAATATCTCAAAACTATCATTCGTGTCATATGTTCGAAAATTTTGCTAAACTCATAATCATCACATATTATATGAATCAAGAATTGAGATAATTTGATTATTAATAACCCATAATAAACACATTTTCATGGATTCAATGTTAATCATATTAACATTGTATATTTTAACATCACAAAGACGCTTAAAAATTTATGCAAAACATAATTGCACAAACGAAATATAAAACGTATTTAATTCAAGTTTAAATGAAAAAGAACTAATCTTTCATTATTAATCGAATACATAGAAACATATATATATGTATTACTTTACATGCCAATTCGTAAGCATAAAGTTCACACATTCGTAACATAAACTCACAACTGAGAATTAAATAAATTCTACCTTACAAGCTTACATATTTAATTACATGAAACCTATTCATGTATCATATATTTTACTAGGCATGTATGAAAACGATACGACACACAATCATAAAGAATTTAAATTTCGGCCATAATAAAACAAATAAACACATTTTTGTGGCCTAGACATGAGTTT
>JACYFF010031954.1:28810380-28845531 GCA_017589665.1 Selenicereus undatus | reverse complement strand
ATATGTGTGTGTGTGTGTGTGTGTGTGTGTGTGCATACAAATATATATATATATATATATATATATATGTATATATATTAAAAATTGGATTGAACTCATATATGAGTGACACGTGGGATGCCACATAGGATGCCATCTAGGGTGCCATTTGGGATAAGAATGTCATATAGGATAGCAACATAAAAGACTTCTATCACGTAATTAAGATGGATGTAAGTTATCAATGCAATTTTAATTCAATTTAATGTTAACTTTTTGCATATGTTATGACTAATTAGTAATTGAATTTTGCCTTAAAAGACTTAAATATGGACCGAAGAAATGATTTAGATGTTACCCAAGAAAAAAATTGAAGCGTGTTAGACATTATTCTTGAGATAAGTATATATTGGACATCTAAATCTAAATATATTTATCTTTATATATATATTTTTTAGTGTATATATCATGATTTGATGCTTGAATGCTAATCAGGCTGCTTATTTCGCATACTGCAAAGCTTGATTACTTAACCATGTCACATAATTGGATTTAGATACTATGAAATACAGTAGGTCCTTAATGTGATTGTGGGTTTCACTTACGACTACTTTAAGTTGGTACAATATTTGGTTTCTTTTCACATTTGTAACTTACGTTTACAATATTACAAAAAATATTTCACTGATTTATTCAATTTATATTTCACTTGAGATTATATTTTGCGCTCAAAAATCACATAGTATAATTAGTTTTTTTAGTAAATTTAAATTTAATAGGTAAATTAATATATAAAAGTAGTTTGTCTACATTCCCACAATAGACTATAATTGACTTCATAAATTAGTAGTATTCCCTCCCCCTCCCCCAGGAAAGAAGAACGTTAAAATTTTTCCTAAATTCAAATTGTTCTAAAATTTGTTCATTTGTTACTAATCCCCCTTTCTTCTTTTCTAAATTTTTAAATTTTTCTTTGTTGGTCTTTTTTGTAGATAATTATACACCAAAGAGATAAGATTAAGGTCAAAGACTTATTTGTCTTTTTGTTACTACTGTCAACAATTTTCTCATGTTTTTTTGATCATGAGAATAATTAATCAAAATTTATTTTTATTCAAATCATGGGCCAAATAGTAGGAATGACCATCATCTCTATTAAATAATATTAAATGTGTCGTTAAACTATTGAAATAATCTGCAATGGACATATGAAGTAAATGTATGCGCAATGAATATAATTAAACCAATAGGAATCACTAGGGAAAAAAGCGCATTTTGTGATGATTATTAGGTTTAGTTGGCATGACATGACCCTATGAATTTGACATTTGGTCTCACATGTGCTAATGAATCTTTTGCTAATTTACTCTTATTGGTAAGTTACCTTATTATTTCATTTGAATGTCCATCTTTAATATTATATAAGCTTTCCTAAATTACCTCATTATTTCATTTTAAGGCTCACCTTTAATTATTATATTATATATTATTTTTGAAATTAATTACATCATTATCCCGACAACAACTAATTTTACTCTAGAGTTTATCTGAATTTGCAAATTTTGTAGTATCTTATCTAAGTTTGTGTCATCATTTGATCAAAAAGAAAATGTGTGCCCCCATATAATTTTTAGTTGTGGAAGGATACAAAAATGAGTCCTAACAAGCGTTGGTTGGCTAAAACAGAAGAATCTGACTCTTTTCTCAATCAATGTCATAATGAAGGTTACAATCCTTAGAATTGTTTTGCACTCATCTGAGGCAAAGTGGTCATTCGCATTGAAAAGAAGGCAATTTCCTATTCATGTTCGCTATGCGTTGACTATAAATACAAGTCAAGGATCGTCACTGAAATGTGTAGGAGTTTACCTTCCAAAATCGGTATTAACTCATGAACTATTGAATTGTGGCATCACGGGTGACTTCAGCAGAAGGTTTGAAGTTTATCATTAAATATCGCAATGAACACTATGAATGATACACAAGAAATACTGTTTACAAAGAAGTGTTCAACAACTTACCAATGTTATGTATGTACCTAAAATAACTTCACTACTACAAATTATCCAAAAGAAAAAAATTGACACTATACATCTTTTAGTGTTAGTAAACTCCTCCAAAATATTACTTCTAATTATGCAACGACCATGACATATCATGATTCTTAGAATTAAATATAATCAAAGATTAAAATAATAACAATTAATAAATTCCTCCAATATTGTGCAGGCAACTTTAGGCAGATGAAATATACAAGAAGTCCATAATTGAAATACCTCTCTGTAGGCCAGTACAAATAAATACAAAAGTATTATCTTATATTTTTTTACTCAATGTATAAGCATGTAAAAAATCATTACCTACATTTAACAATACATTGTTGATGACAAGTAGTTAGGAACAAATGAAAAATAAAAACCTAACTTAATATAATATATGTTACTTTTGTAGGTTACATAATTTGAGGACGGAACTTGGTGACTGATAGACACAAAAGACAACAAATCTAATATGTTATTGAACGTTTGATATTAGAACTACTTTTCACACATAACATTTCACATTTACCATATGATGCATTTCTTAAGATAAAGTCCAAGTTTAAGAAATACAACATTAAATTACTGAAAATACTATGGTTTTTCGTTCGTTGCCCCTTTGCTCCGACGGTCAATATGGTTATTTTACAAAATTATGTTAAACTTTAAAAAATCACGCAGTGTCAAACCACATAATATCTTAAACAAAAACAAACAATTAAAAACTTATTGGATAATAGGATTAAAAAAGATACACTGCACATCAAAAATTCAAGTACATACAATTAAGGTGACTTTATATGAAATAAAGTCACAAAAATGTGCTACAATCAAGTACATAGAACTCAGTATGGTATAGCACCAATAACAACATATACAACAAGATACCAATACTTATCAATTGAGAAGTGATAGCCATCATGCAACGCACGGGTAAAAAACTAGTATATATATACAGTTGAATTAAACTCATGTATGTGCAACACATAAGATTTCCATGTAGAATGCCACATATAAGAGAATAGTCATGTGAGATACTTTAATGCAACATAGGATATTACATGAGATTTAAAATAAAAATACAAGGCAATGTGGGATAGATGTAAATTTAATACAATATTAATTCTATTTAATAAGGTAACTTCTCACATACCTTTCTATTATTTAATAATAAAATTTAAACGTAAAATATATACAATTTAACAATGCAAATACAACAAAAAATGTGAGTTAGATACTAATTAAAAAGAAAAACAATTATATTTTTAGTAGGAAAAAACTAAAGAATACTCGCTTTGCTTTTGCATCAATAAAATAATATAATATATCAATTTATTGTTTGTTTTTTTATAAAAAAAATTATTCTTTCAATAATATATTAAAAAATTATTTAACTCACATCTTTATGTCATAAGGATATAATCCTAGTATAATATAAAATTGAAGGTGTTTCTGAATGAGTGACATTTAGCATAATTTCATTGGTCCAAGTAGTTTCTTTTTTTTTTCTTTTTCCTTTGGGGTTTATATTCAATGCAATAAATGACAATATATTAATGTCAAGATGGTTTTATAAAGCCATGGAATGCGAAAAAAATTAAGTGTACTATGACATTTGAAATAACTCCATAAAATTTAATTAAATTTAAGTATGCTATGACCTTTGAAATACATCCACAAATTTTGATGGATATCCCTCTACCCCCTTTGTTTTAAAATGAATCAAATCAATTAGGTAAGTTAATAATTCTGGTTAAAGGATGAATAATTCATCCAAGTTTTGTTTAAGCTTCAAAATTGCAGGGCAAGGGTTCATTCCGGCACTAACCTACTTTTGTGTGCAAACTTCAACAGGCATCCTCAAGGTTTAAGTCTGA
The DNA here is from genome assembly GCA_017589665.1 of Selenicereus undatus. Classification (NCBI taxonomy): domain Eukaryota; kingdom Viridiplantae; phylum Streptophyta; class Magnoliopsida; order Caryophyllales; family Cactaceae; genus Selenicereus; species Selenicereus undatus. Next base: position 28,841,636 of record JACYFF010031954.1, on the reverse strand, counting down.
TATTTTTACATGAATTTGAAGTTCAAGATGTCAGCTTTCCAACAAATCAAGTTGCATCCAATTTGGACTTCATTTGGCCGTTCAAATAAGCTATTAAACCCAAGGTGTCAAAACTGCCCAGCAAGACCAGAAAAAGCACGGTTTTGATTAGCTTCTAACTTAAGCTATATGATGGCTTAAGTCTTCAAATTATACATTTTTAGAATCCTCATGATGTCTACTTTTAGGTCCAAGCATTAATTTTCAATCATACCCACAAGAGGACGAGAGATCAAGGACTTTTCCCAAACCGGTCAGATTAGGCCCTAATCTGCGCGGTAAAATGTTTAAGCCTAATTGCCATACTTGAGCATGTCCTAATATTGATTTCTTTGTGGGGGTGGGGGGGGGGTTATATACATCCCAAAATAACCCCCCATGGCCTGAAAACCGAATCATCATCACTTTTCATAAGCTTACAAATTGCTAGAAAAACGGGCCAGAAATGCACCTTGAACCCGGTTCAGTGCAAACCGATTCTCTTGAAGCTTCAGCCGATTTCTTCACTTGCAATGCTGCTTGGTATGCCCTCTAAATCTTGGCACACGTCCCAAGGTGCCTTGGATTGGCTGCTACCTAGAGAAGAACAACCAATGGAAGCTAGACAAAGCAACTATTTGGTGCCTTGCTCTTATTGGCTAGCCGTAAAGTAGGCATGCAAATTTCGGCTATGCACATGGTGTTCTAGACTTTTGATGGTTGTTTTAGTGTTTAATCAAGTGTTAAGTGATTTATAATTAGCTTAGGTAATGTTTTACTTCATGTTTTGATGTATTAGATTAGTTAAGTATGCTTGTAATCTAGTTTAGCAAAATCAGCATGTAATTAGCTCCTAATCCTTTTCCTATCTAGTAAGGAAAGGATGAGGTGTTTACTTGCTTGTATGCTAGACAAATTGGCCTTGCTTGCTGCCTATTTAAAGGCGCCACACGGCCAAGGCAAACAAAAAACCCTTATTTGAATGATAAACATTAGTTTGAGAGCTTTGTGCTTTCTCTCTTCAAACTCTTGCTTGCTTATCCTTAATTAGGCCAATTAAGGTGGTGTTCAAGTAAGTCTTAACCTAGATTAAGTGGTGTCACCTGTATCTTAATCGAAGTTAAGGGCCCTAAGCTTGAAGATTGGTGGTGTTTCTGTATCCAATCCTAAAGTTTAGTTCTATCCATCCTATCTTGATGTACACGGTTTCAAGTAAGGAATTAGCTTGAGTTCTTAAGTTAATTTCTATCACTTAGCATCTTCATCATATCCCCACATATTTCCACTTCAAACATCTCCATTTCCACTCATGTCCACGGCCTAAACTACACAAAAGACCTTGAACCAAAGCCAAGCATCCATTACCTTCAACCGTGCAAAACTAGGATTTCCTAGTTTCCGTGGGCAGCAAAGTGGCACGGTGTGGCCGTGCACTAAGGTACGACCGTGCCACCCCATGACCGTGAAGAAGTTGCTTATTTTGAGTTAAATTCTTGAAGTGTTAGCTTGGTTTCATTCCCCCACCATGTTATACACCAAAGTACATCAAATCCTCCTTTGGTTTTCACTCAGAATCACTTGATTCTAGGTTCCATTCTCTCTTCACATACTTGATGCCTCACAACCATCATTTCATGTGCCCATTTTCACTTGGTTTCCCTTGATTGTGTCTTCCTTGGTTTGAAAGCTTGAACTCTCAATTTGAGCCATAGCTAGAGGCTTCGGTAGATACATCAAATTTTAATTAAATTTTAATACATTTTAATGTCTCTGAAGTGATGCTTGCTAACTAAAGTGACGCTCCAAATTTTCAACATATGATTTTTTCTCTATCTAACAATACGTCAAAGTTTAATATAAGTTAATCATGTATCATTAATATAATAAAAGTTTCATATTAATGTTCCTAACTCAACTGATGCTTGGTCAAAATGATCTTATGAAGCTATAAAATGCTAAAAAGATTTAGTATACCATGACTTTTGAAATACATCCACAAATTTTAAGTACATTTAAATATATTTTATTGTTCCTAACTCAAAGTGATGTTGCCTAACTAAAGTGATGCTGTAAATTCCTAATGTTTGATTTATCATTATCTAACAAACACATCAAAGTTTAATATGTTATAATAATATACCATTAATATAAATTAAAGTTTCATTTTAATGCTCCTAACTCAAGTGATGTTGCCTAACTAAAGTACTGTACTGCTGCAAATTCCCAACGTCTAATTTGTCCCTATCTAACAAATACATCAAAGTTTAATATATTGTGTAATGAAGTATCATTAATATAAATTAAAGTACAATACATTTCAATGTTGGTTTATTGATTTAATAATCTTTTCTCTAATCTATAACTGACTAAAATATTAAATGTTGTGACATAATTACTATTTGATTGCGATTCCTAACCTTTTCATGATGTAAAGTGAAAAAAAAAGTTATGACATATATTATTGTTGGAATAAATAAAAGAAAACATTTTAAAATTAATTAATTATTTTAAGTACCTTTACGTCAATTGATCATGAGGCACAATTAATTAGTTATTATTATATTAAACTATATTATTATATTTATGCATCCCAAAATTTGATAGACGCATAGTTCAAATAGGCAAAACTCAATACTACAACATAAACAGAGAAACTGTACTATCATTCATGAAATAATATTATTAGAATTAAAATACATATTCATAGGGTCCACAAAACACCCAATATGCACTACTATTTGCAGGATTTAGATATTGGTCCCTGCCTCCTATTTAATCTCATTCTTTGTTCATTCTTGAACTCTAAAAAAAAATATTTTGTGTGCATTGACTAGTACATTTGCTAATGAGGTGAGACTATTTTCTTTCTAGCAAACACATGAAAGTTTAAAATATTTTAATGAGGTGTAATATTAACTTTAATACATTTGAATGTTGCTAACTAGCGTGATGCTATAAAGTCTTAACATTGGGTTATAAGATTTTAAATACTTATATATCTTACTAAATAGATAACAACAATAACGACAATAATAATACCAAATAGAATAATAATAATAAAAATAATATCTTCTATATAAACAAATTATTCACAACAAAATTTTTATAAACAAAAAAGTGGACAATGAAAATATAACTGAATTATTTAACTCAAGGTGTACAAGTGTATACAATAACAAATTCATAAGTAATATACAATTCAAAACATTTAAGCTTTAAAAAGGTGTTGAAAATGTACACCCACAAAATAACTATATAAAAAATAATAAACCATTACAATACATATATAATTCATAATCTATAATTACATCTTAAATATTGATGTAACTCAAAACTATTTAGCTAATAATCAAAATTTCAAATGAAGTATTACACATGCCTGTGCAAAGCACGGAATGTATACTAGTATTCTACGGAAAACTAAATATCTATTTCTTTTTAGTGTTGTATGAACTAACAAAATGCGTGCCACTGTCCTGTTGAAAAGTAATTGAAAGATTGTTTTCAATTATCCATAGCTCCATTTTTAAATTACACAGTATTAGCATAGATTAGTTCCACATTAAGAATTGTTGTTCAAAATTTTACCCGCATAGTTTGATCAAATTGGTTATAAACATGTAACTTTGTATCTAAGAATAACTCATGGTTTGAACAACTAGCAATATAGAGCCACCATATGGGGCGATGATCATCATCATGTTATTTTTACAATCTAAAAAGGCCCACTTTACCTTTCATAACTATTTTTCAAATAGAAGTATTAATTATATCACCTAATGTAAAAAGACAAGGCCCTGTTTGGCAAACAGCTGTTAGCTGTTTGTATTAGGTATTAGCTGTTAGCTGTTTAAGTTAGCTGTTTGTATTAACTATTTGAATTAGCTGTTTGTTGAAAAACGGTTTGGTAAAATTAGCTGTTTCTGACAAAGTTGTGAGACAAAAAGCTAATTTTTCAAAAAGCTCATGGAATTAGCTTTTTCAAAATAGCTTTTTGGACCCAAAAAGCTTTTTTAAAAGGCTCTTTCACCAAACACCCAAATTAGTTTTTTTACTTAGTCAAAAAGCTAATTTTGGTCAAAAAAGCTCTTTTGGGCCAAAAAGCTCTTCAATAAGCTGTTTGCCAAACAGGACCAAGATCTATTTTCCAATGGGTATACGTCAACCTAACCAGTATACATGAGTGAGCTCCAATGGCGGTGGGAACATGGGCTCAGTCGGGGGGGGGTCAATTGACACCTCTCCCCTCCCCCCCCCCCCCAAAAAAAAACAGAGAAATCGTATGAGGCAATAAATAAATACATAAATATAATTTGAGGCAAAATATAATAGCCTCGGTGGGGGTGGCAAAATGGTTGAGCGTGTGCACCTAGGATGTTCTTATTTTTTTTTTAAAAATCTGGCAACATGATAAATGTCTTGCTATCAGACACTGTTCAAGTGTCTTGTTTTAACTTAAAAATCATATTGTCATGCTTTTAATCTAAAGAAAATGGTATGATTGAATAGTAAAAGTATATTATAACTTATAAATTGCATAAAACTATCTTGTTATCTATAATTTACCACATTTCTAAAATACGATCTCACATGTCCTTGCGAATAAGATTGATTTGAATACGATATTATTTAATACTTTTGTTGGCGTAGCCAATGAATATTTAAAGCTAGCAATTCATACTTAAGTGTAATCATTAAAAATTTAGTAAGTTTAAATCATAAAATATGTTAATTTAAGATAATGTAAGACATTTAATAGTGTCTTATTATAAGACATATATCATTACCTAATAATCTTCTTCCAGCCTTACTTCCCTTTTCCTTGGATTTTTTTTTGAATTCTTTGGCTATGCTTTTTTATACACTAAAGACAAAAACTAATAATTAGTTGTAATATTAAAAATGTCGCAACTTTCCTAACCTAACTTTGTGCAGTTTTTGTTTTCAAATAATTAGTTTCACCTTTTATTTTTTTCCTTAATTTATAGCCTTCCACTACTTTTTCACAACTTATTCAATTAATTACGTTGTCCACAGTTACTATATGGTCCATCCGGTTGTACAATTGTAAATGTACAACCAACCCCACAATTGTCCAGCTAGCGCACGCCACATAAGCAAAATTGAAAATCTGCCAAAAAAATATAAAAGCAAAAAAGCACTCAGAAAACTGTCATTTCAAAACACTCACAAACCCACGAACTTCCCCTCACTATCTTTCAACAATTGCTCACATTCGTGCTTGTTTCGGCGAAATTGTGCTGCGTTTGCTCACGGATTCTAGCAAAAAATCTTCGAAAAATCTTCACTGAAGTTTGAAGCAAGCACTTCGTTGTAAGTTTTAGCAACAAACGAAATTTATTTGCATGTTTAAAACAACACAATGAATTCACTTCGCATTCAAGGTTTTAAGAAAATTGCATTCTCATAATCTCACTTTTGCAATGTTTGTAGATGGAAACTCACCATTAAGCAACAATGAAGAAGAGATTTGTTAGTGATGAATCAAACGCTCCTCAAAAAAGGTATGTTGAAAAACTTAAACCTAACATTAATGAGCTAGAGTACATAATCAGTGAGCAGTAGTCAGAAATACTTAATTCTATCAACACATTCACCAGAAAACGCTTAATTTGATGTTGATTAATACCATGCAAAATACTTTTATCTACATTTCTAAAGAAAACGAAAAACAAATACAAATCTTATCATGCACAACATACGCATGTTAGAGACCTATATATGTTATTTTAGCGAGCTATGAAATATGTGTAGTGAGCCATAACAATACTGAACATCAGTCTAAATTTCCTCAGCGACCATGCTATAGTGAGCTGTACCTAATATTGTAGTGAGATATGACTTGAATTTAGTAAGCCATCACTAGAATTTAATGAGTTGCACCTTATATTATTATAACTCTTAGCATATGCATGCGTTGATGAGTTGTACCTTATATTATAGTGAGCTATGACTTGAATTTAGTGAGCCATGATTTGAATTTAGTGAGCTGTACCTTACATTCTATTGACTGCCAGAATATGCATGCTTTAGTGAGTTGTACCTTACATCCTAGAGAGCCACGATTTGAATTTAGTGAGTGGTACCATACATTCTAGTGTGCAGTCTATTTTCATATATTATTTCATATATCTAGTGAGCTGTAGCTTATATTCTAGTGAGCTGTACCTTATACTACCATCACACAGTTCTACATTCTATACTCAGCTGTAGCTTATATTCTAGTGAGCCATCACTTGACTTTAGTGAGCTACACCTTTTATTCTAGTGTGCTATAACATGTACTGTAATATTAACATTACATGTAATACTATTGATATATCAAAGGCAGAAGGGTCAAGCACAAATCCTGAAGATATTATTATGGGAGTAGTCATAGACATCTCTTCTGATTCGGTTAACTTCAGGTAAATTATACTTCAAATATATCCAAACTAGACCTAATCAATGGGTCAGGGACCCGCGCGATCTGACTTGACCCATCCCGATCCGACTCGTTCCTTAACAATGAGGGTCAGGGTCGGCTTTTTTTATCTCCGACCCGCCCCGACGTTCAAATTGAGGGTACCCGACTATGATGAGAGTCGGACTTGGGTAAAGATTTTGACCCGCTGACCCGACTCGCTGACCCTCACTTTTTAAAAAAAAAATTAAAAATTTTAAAATAAAAATATACTTTCGGTTTCATTTGTTCAAAACTTTTTTGCTTTCACTTTCCCATATCCCTTTATCATCTTCCCCCCATTCACCTCACAAAATCTCACTGGTTCATAACTTTCTAACGCTCCCTCTCTGATGTTTGGAGTAGACTTAGTGGTTATTTTAGTGAACTAATCGGTCTATTGGTTTAATTACTAACTTATGCATTAGAATATTTGTAGTTGCGATGGTTCATTGGAGCATTATATTATCATTTGACTTTTTATTACTAAGATGTTTAATGTTGACCTTTATAACAGAAAGAAAACTCAGTGAAAAATCTCATTTTCTATATCAGGAAGTTTGAGGGTCGGGCCTGACCCGATGACCCGAGGGTACCCGCAGGGTCAGGGATATGCTGACCCACATGAGGGTCGGGTAGGGTTAGGGCTGAGAAAATCCTATCTGCCAACTTTCATGACCCGACCCTCAATTTGATCAGGTCTAATCCAAACACACACTACATAGTTCATTGCACTGAATTGTATTTCTCTTTTTTATTAAAGCCCAAAGGATCAAAATAAGACAAATGAAACAAATCACGGAAAAGAAGAGGATATTACTCATAATGTAGGCCAAGGTATGTATACATTATGTAAGATTATATGTAATGATCTGAATTGCATATGTAGTGAGCAGGAATTGTATTGAAAGGAGTTGTACCTTATATTCCACATTAATTGCTGCCAATTAGTGAGCTGTAAACTACGCTTTGGTGAGCTATGACACATGTCTAGTAGGCAGTATGAAAATTCATCTTCTTTATTCTTGTGTACCATGTGTAGTTAAGCAATCCAATCTCTTTTGGTACACTAGTTCATATGTGCAGTGAGTTCATCTCAAATTTTAGTCAGCAAGTAAACTATACATCTACAATTATATTTAGTGAGCTGAATTGCATATGTAGTGAGCAGACAATTCTTTTTTTTTAGAGAGATCTAGTCAGATTATATTAAACATTGCACATTTATTGAGTTATACATCTTGTTCACTTATACAAAATACCATGTACAACTGCAGAAGAAGCAAACAAGGCAGCTCCACCAAATTAAGAAAAGGAGCAGGACACCAAGGGATAAGACATCTGAAGGAAAAACAAGCTCATCAACCACCATTGTAAAGAAAAGAAGGGCGAAACAAGAAGTAGGAAGAATAGGTGCAAGCTCCCATAACAGATGAGCATATAAAACAAACTATGCATGCTGTGGAAGAATCACATGCAACTCAACAAAACACTCCCACAGTAGGACAAAGACAAAAGGTGGTGCAAGCAAAAAAGAAAAAGGAGTCAAAGAAAACTGATGCACAAGAGAAGAATGGCAGCAGAAAAGAACAAAAAGGGGAAAGAAGAATGTAGAGCAGAACATCCCCAAAAGTTCCAAAAAATACTACTTAAGAAAGCTCAGAAAAAACAATCACCGACATCCATCGACAACTTTCAGAGGAAATAGATGACACCGTAGAGGACACCACTCACAAAATGCCTCTCCATGGGCATGATGATGAATCTGACTCTGAAGATGAAGTGTTGGTGAAGAGAATAAAGAAAATAAAACAAGCATCAAAGCCCAGATCAAAGCAAATCCAAATAGGTCAAAAAAGTGTGCAAGGGCACAAGTTGGAAAAGAGAGGCATGTTGTCCAGAAGAGTCTAAAAAGTCCTATAAAGCATAGGCAACTCTTAGTTTTGCAGCATGACCAACAAAAGGAAATCCCCAAAACAGCAACCAAATACTACCATTCATATTCAAGACCCCAAGTCTGTGCAATCTTTGCAAAAATCTGCAGAGGCAGACACAAAATCCAAAAAGATTTCCTAGACCAGAATGCCACCTTCAAGGTTTGTTGCAATGATTGAGAACTTCAATGAGGCATAGAGACACAGGGAATACATGATATGGGGCTTGTAGAATTCCTTCATTTGCAAGTAACTGAATTGCCGGGGGATTTATGTAAATGGCTTGTAGATAGTTTTGACCCATATTCAGTTACATTGTACATATCTGCTGACAAAAAAATTAAGATTACACCAATGGATGTGCATCTCATATTGGCACTCCCCATTGGTGGAAGGAAAGTTGAGGAGTTCTATGGAAAAAAACCAAAGGACGCTAAATACAATGAAGTCCTCTCAACATGGAGAAAGATGTGGAATCTGTAGGATGGACCCAAAAGCTCAGCCAAATGCCACAATACATACTGAGCCAGGCTGATGCAGGGGAAAGTTTCAAAAGAAACTTTGTGTTGTACATGATCTCTTATTTTTTGAACGGTTCGAAGAATATACATTGCCACCCTACTTTGCAAAGAATGTTGCTAATGTTCAAGACATAGCAACAACTGATTGGTGTTAATATACTATTGACAGATTGTGTGAATCTGTCAAAAAGAGGACTTCAAACTTTGGTGGGCCTATTCTCTTTTTGATGGTAAGTTCTTTATATTCTATCAGACTGTCATCGTTTCAGTGACCACAGCATCACTTTTAGTGAGATGAACATATATTTTGGTGAGTGAGCAGAACAACATTTTCAGTAAGCACAACATAAATCATAGTGAGCAAACCATTTACTTTAATGAGTTGAACATATATTTTAGTGAGTAGAACATGTATTTTAGTGAGCAGAATCTTATTTTGGTGAGCTATGGAGAACTTGTTCATAGCTGACAATTGTCTATTACATTTATCTATAATAACCATTTTAATGAGCTACTATACATATACCAATAACCAAATAGGAATTATTCTTATAGAACATTACTTTATGTTAGTGAGCTACAATACATTTTAGTGAGCACAACGATATTTTTAGTGAGCAGAACAATATTTTTAGTGAGCAGAACAATATTTTTAGTGAGCAGTCCAATTATTTTAGTAAGCAGAACATGTATTTTACTGAGCAAAAGATTCGTTTTAGTGAGCTATAACGAACTTGTTCATAGTTGACAATTGTCTGTTACATTGATCTATATTGACAATTTTAGTGAGCCAAATAGGAATTATTCTCAGAGAACATTACTTTATGTTAGTGAGCTAGTACACATTTTTGGTGAGCAAAAAATATATTTTAGTGAGCAAAGATTCATTTTTGCTAAGCTATAAAGAATTGATTACAATGAACATTTCCCTTGCATATGCTATATCTTGACAGAGTTCTCCTCACAAGGAAGACTGTTGAGAGACAATTCCCAACAATCAAAGGCTGGACAATAGAAAAACTGAGGGAAAGAGTGAAAGAAGTGAGAAAGGCAAATCAAGTTGGTAACAAAGAAGTGATGAAAGGCTTTGGAAAGGGCATAGTCGAGCCTCCAATATAAATAAATAGAGAAGAGCATCCTGAACAAGCCAGAGAAACTCAACCACAAAAGGAAGAACAACCAAATATATTTTCAGAAAATGATGAAACAACAGAGTTAGATGTATCATTTAATTTATTTATATCAATTAAGGAGAAGGAAAAAATTTAAACAAATGTCTATCTAACATCTGACAGTACTTGAATGATGTCCACATAAAGAAAGATATGGAAGAAATGGCTGAAGTAACGAAGGCTTTAGCGAGTGCATTCAAGAGGTACAGAACCTTTATGGAATACTTATCAAAGAGGTAGCAAAACAATGAAGTACTCAAGAAAATAAGAGATGCAGCAAAAAGCATGTTATCTCTATATTGTGAGGCTTAAATATCAAAATCACCACCAATGGGACAAAAAGAAAAAGGTGAAGAAAGTCCTGAGATACCACCATTCAGTCAGGATAATGAATGGTGGAATAGAGTTACTGTACTAGAGGCAATAACTGAATTGGAGAATGCTTTTGCAAAGCACAGACAAAAAACCAGCAGTCCCAAAGCCAAAAGTTTAAGAAGCAAAAGTCCTATATCAAGAAAATAGGGCAATGACATGCCCAGTTTTAAGTTGATTGATGACGTCCAAAGCCCAGCTCCCCCAACACTAGCACCTCCCGCAACACTTCAGACACCACCACCTCCCCCCTATAAAAACACATTAGACACCACCACCGTTCCCCCTAAAAAAATACTTCAGACACCACCACCCTCCCCCCACACAAACACTACAGACATCACCGCCCATACCACCACCTGTTGAGACAAAATAGCCACAACACCCATAATAGGCTCTTAAGACACAAACACACTTGAATCATCTAAGAAACCACCACCACCAATTCAAGAAACACAATCAGAGCAAACACACAAGGATATGATAGACCCAATATAATCATCAATTGGGTATGAAAAGATTGAAAAAGAAAGACATAAAACAACTGAAGGAGAGCAACCAAAGCAAAAATCTCCTGGCAGAGAAGATAATAAGAAGAAAATAGCACATAAGGCTGGTAAGAATGTTTAGTGAGCAGAATGTTAATTTCAGTGAGCTGAACATAATATTTAGTGAGTTATGGGCAAGTTGTTGATAGATGACAATTGTATATTACAATGAGCTAGAATTACACATCTAGAGAGCACACATCAGTATATCTTAGTGAGCAGAACATATATGTTAGTGAGCAGAAGATAAATTTTAGTGAGCAGAAAGTATATCTTAGTGAACAGAAAGTATATCTTAGTGAGTAGAACATATATGTTAGTGAGCAGAACATATAATTTAGTAAGTAGTGAGCTACAATATGTATTTAAAAACAAATATTTTAGTGAGCATTGAAAAATATTATGTATTTCATGAGCTATATTATTATCAACTCTGATATAATGTTTTGCAGAAGAAGAGCACATCAAGAAGGCAAGGCATCAACCGAGGAGAGAGAAGGGACCAATGATAGAACCTTACTGCTCTCCTTTTATGGAGAGAATCACAAAGATTACAGGTGAGTCGTCAGCTCAGGAGAAGATCTAATTATGTATTCCATCAATCAACGGACCTTGATTCAAAGTAAGCATAAAATTACAAGACAGAAAACACTTACAAACACTTAAGTTATGCTGAACATAAACTTACAAATTTTTTTTCCTTTTCATACTGTATTAGTGAAGAAATGTTTGACATTGAAACAAATGTTGCAAATCAGTATCACATGTCAACCATGAGTCCAAGGGAATACATTGATGCACATGTGATCAATGTCTGGGCTGCGATCCTCAACAACTTAGAGAGAAAAAGAAGTGAAGGCTCTCCAAGAAGATTTTTTGCACCCGTTGAAGTAATGGTAATTATATACTTATTTTTGTTCACAAATACAAATGATTAAACACCTGCTGATACTAATGTAAAAATGCAGTCAACTTTAGACCTTACCATAATTACAACAAAAACAAAAGAGGCAAGGTGCATTGATTTTGAAGCAATACTTGAGAAAGAATTCCAGAGATGTGACAAATAGATATTGGCCAAACAATTGCAACTGGTAGGCATTAATCTAATACATTTTTATCGTGTATTAGACTACCACATTATATAATATTAGTCATCTTCCAATTTGAAGGTGTTCTTCCCGGTTATGTCACAAGAAGCACTTCTTCATCTTTTGCTTTGATTTAAGGGAAGAAAGGCTTGACATTATGGACAACATGCACATAGCTGCTTCATACAAAGCCACATATGATGAAGTACATCTATTAGTGGTATGTTCAAATGTTCATTGATTCATTCAATTTAGAATAAATCATCACACATATTTGGTGAGCCCACATATTTGGTGAACTAACACATTTTTGGTGAGCTAACACACATATTTGACGAGCTAACACATATATTTAGTGAGCTAACACACATATGTAGTGTACTGAAAGTCAATGATGGACAAACTGTTGCTCAGTGAGCTAACACTCATATTTAGTGAGCTATTAAACAATTCCACTGAGCTGAACAAACTATTGATTGTACATAGGCAAGAGCTTTTGGGAGATTTCTTCCAGACAGTATTGGTCATTTTAAACGTGAAATTGTCAAGATGAAAGCAGTGCGAATGAGAATGTCATGGAGAACAACAGACAATGTCACAGACTGTGGAATATTCTGCATGAGGCACATGGAGTCTTATTTCGGCAAAGCAGATAAATGGGTCTGTGCTTTCAAGAAAAATAAAGTAAGTCTACCAAAAATATATTCTCTGCAAAAGTATCTTGAAATAAGTATAAGATCTATTAATTGAAGAACCACAAATGGTTTGTTTCCTTATTTTTTGTTTGCAGGACAAAAATATGCTTGATGCATGAGAGCACGACACTACTGAGATCATCAACAATGAAGAAAATATATACAAGAATAGAGTGAAGAGGCTCGTAAAGGAGTTTCATGATAAACAACAGGTAGAAATCAATTCAAAATTAAGCCAACCTCAAGTGCCAACAGCATGAGTAATGAACCTTGCTTTAGTTAGACTGACTTTGGGAACTAATGTATCTAATACACTCATATGAACACTATTAATATGCTTACACTTAATAATGGTCAAGTACTAGCATGCAGCATTTATTATTGAATATTTTATATTTGTTTCTATGCTTATTTCCAGTGAGCTAGCAGGCAAAACCAGTGACCACTAGTATGATATAAACTTACAACTATTATTAACAAAGTTATTCAAATATTGAAGGTGTACACAATGTCATTGTCATAGAATACTATTCTTTTATAACGTTAAATCATTAAAAAAGTTGAAAATAGTTTTGTAAAATATAGTGAGCTAACGGATTAAACTAGCGAGCAAACTACTATAAGTTTCAAAAGTATTCAACTTATAATAAACTTTAATATTATTCAACATGATTTACTTAATTTTCAGATTAAAAAAATAATTCTCATCGCATCACATCGCAAAAAAATAAAAACATCATAATGAATAAAAATACAAGTTCGGAATTTATTAATCAAATACAAATTTACATTTGAAGTTTTGTTCAAAAAAACTACTAAATGCACCAGATGCAAAAAAGCTTCATTAACACTAGAAGCCAATGCCATGCCCTCAAACCTGCATAACCCACATTAGTTATAGTGAGCAAAATATAATTGTTAGAGAGCATAAAAGAAAATGATAAACACATAGAAAATAAAAAACCTATGATCATACCAAAATTTCATGCTCCAGGTAACCTGTGTCACAAAATAAATTAGCATATATATATATATATCTTTAGTGAGCCAAAGTATAAACGAAGTGAGCAGATACACTATATTAATGAGCCAATATACATTTTTAGTGAGCAGATACACTATATTGGTGAACATATTACCCTTGAATGCTAGGAGTTTTAGAAGTAGGATTCAACTCATTGGCAAGAATGCTACCTCCATTTGGTTTCCTCAACCTTTCATCAAAAATTAATCTAAAAACCCTATACATTTCATTAAAATCTACTGCTGGATTAGATGCACCTGCTGGATTAGATGAACCTACAGCAATAATCTAAACCATCGTAGGAAACACATTTTTAGTGAGCATATTCATATGTTTAGTGAGCCAATGTATAAATATAGTGAGTGGAACCTGTAAGACTAACAGTGTGAGAACTGAAAATTGTAGTGAGCCAATACATATTTATAGTGACTAGATACACTATATTAGTGAGCGTATTAACACTTTTAGTGAGCCAAACACAATATAGATCTACTGAGCTTAGCAACAAATTCGGAAAACTCCAAAAAGATATTATTATAAGAAATATAACTTATTCACTAAGATTGTGAATAGAGTTTAACATGAGATTGTGATACATCTCCTCCATTCCTTGAAGAAAACCTTGTCTTCCTTGATCTTATAATGTTTGATATCTTCTCCAATGTACTCTTCCTCCTTACATTCCTTTCCCCTTTTTTTTTTCTAGAACCTTTAGGATTACCAATGATTTTATTACTAGCACTAGACTGTTGATCATTTTTTGTGTCAAAAACATAAACAGACCCACAACAACACCAACATCAACCTTTAACTTCGTAAAAGCTTTTTCACATAGCTTTCATGCTTGGGTATTAGATTCACTTGCAAGAAGCAATGCCTCAAACTGCCTATGTATCTGAACCCTCTATACGGAATCATGAACACCACCTGCATTAACACTTGGAGCTTCTTCTATAATGTGGGGGGCTCGCTAGCCTAGTCCATCGTTTCAAAATATATTGATCAGGGACTTTAGATACGCAATGAACATTGAAAATATGTAACTAGTGGCAGCAAAGAATACCACTCTCACTCTACTTTTTACAATCGCTAACAATATTTTGGTCTGGGAGATTAAACCTAACTACAAACCCAACCTTCTTAGAAAAGCAATTCTCATAGACAATATATGCATGTGCTGTACCATAAGGGGTTTCACTTGAGCGAAGAACATCTTGAAAACACCGTTCCCCTTTAATATATTCATTCTCAAACACTTTGTACAAGTTGTTCGTATAGATTTTAGAAGCATGCTGCAAAAGGATAACATGTGGCAAGTATATCTTAGGGAATCTATCCTTATTTTTCACATTCTCGTCCTTCTGCTTAATCCTCCACTCAGTAACAATGTCGCAAAATATATTGTAAAAATCAAACAACCCACAAGTGGCATTGACTCTCTTTGACAAAGAAGCATTTGTAGACTCACTTCTCTGTGACGATAAAATGCTACCAGAAAAAACATCTTTACAAAAAGCTGGACACCATTTTTCTTTCAACCGATGCAATCTAACCAACCAAGCATTTTTAGCACATTTATACTCTTCAACCAGCCTAACACACAAAACCAATGAGCTAAAAATAATAAGTTAGTGAGCAAAAACATGTAACCTTGTTGAGTAGAAAGGCATAATCTAGTAAGTAAACACATAATCTTGGTGAGCAGAAAGTAATAATTAGTGAGTAGAAAGTAATAAGTTGGTAAGCACATTAATAAACAGAAACAGAGAGGGCCTCACCTGTGCCAACAAAAATTAAACTCTGCTTCTGTATTACATCTCATCAAAACATGGTCAAACTTATCAACAAATCTACCCAAAGCCCTAAGATGATCAATATTCTTTTTTGAATTCTCCAAGATGTGCCAAGTACACAACCTATGCTTTGTCAAAGGGAAGACTTTTTCAATAGCATTTGCCATAGAAAATGCTTGGTCTGTCATCATAGTTTTCAGTTGCACGTTATCCATAGCTTCCAAAAATGTTTCAAATAACCAAACAAAGCTGTCACGATTCTCATTCATCAATAATACGCATCGCACCATAAAATTCTTGTAACACCAGCATTTTATTTAAACTACCTAGCCTGTTCCTTGATGTTGCGAATCGCATTTTATTATTTTAGCCAAATTATATTAGTATCGATGTGCCTGTTTAAGTTATAATGTCACTAAACAAACAATTATTATTATTATTGATTTTGAAATTTAATTCATGCTAATTTGTGGCATTAAATTGCACCGATAGTTTAATTTAGTCGTTTCCCGAATAAGCCTAGATTGTTAAGCTTTGGGATTAGTTTCGTTAAATATTGGACTGAACCTTATTATCATGAGCGAATAAATCGGTGAGCGATTGTATTACCAACTTGACTTTAGACTAAGATACACGAGATTGGGCTAGTAATATTAGTTGAATGGGCAAGCAATAAACAAAAAAAGAAGGGAATAAGAAAAAGAACAAAAGGGGTCGAGGGCCCCTTTTCTTCCACGACAAAACACGAAAAAGAGGGGTTCACTGCTACCAACCCCGCAAAACCACCGAAGAGAGAGAAGGAAGGAAGGCACGACAACAACGGTGGCACCGCCACCTTGGTTCGCACCCAGCCTGCTGTCCCTAGCTCTAGCCACCGCGATAGACACAGAGAGATAATGATAAAGGGAGATAACTGAGAGAGGGAGACATCGGGGTCTAGCCAGGCATCGGTGATGGCACCGTTTGGGCGGCAAGGTGCCTCAATCGATGGGTTTGAGTTCGGCAACCACCAAAAGCCACGAGGATGAGGGTTCGAAAGTTAGGGTTTTAAACTTGAGCAGCACCATGACTACTGCTAACATGGTGGTGGTCTGGCCTGACCCTAGTGCCCGGACAAAAACCGAGCAGGGAGGAGAAGGTCAAGCGGCAGCAGCAGGGGAGGCATATGGGAAGAGTGGGCTGGGATCTGAGTAGTAGCAGGGCTGGAAACCTTGGTTCGAAATCGCTCCAACCAACCCTAAATCGGGTCACTTAGCTTGGAGTCCAGATGGGTGGTTCCTAATCCCTAAACCAATTACTAATTTACAAATGTTTTTGAAATATTTGTGATAGCTGATTTAGTAGTTAGGTTGAAACTATAACTAGTTGTGAAATTGCGAGTAGTTGGTGAATCATTTGGGTTGAACTGAAATGATTTTGAGGATTGTTGTGGTCGGTGCTGTGAGGAGGGAGTTCGGGTTGTGTCATTGAATTTATGAAGTGTGTATTCATGTTTTGATGTCGTGTGTTACTTGTTGATTGTCTCAATTTGGTTGTAGCATGCCGCTTGATCGAGTTGTGGTTTTGCTAGCCTTTGCCTCTTTCAGTTAATGTAACTGTCTTATGCAAACAATTTACAAATTTGAGAAACAGTGAAAGGTTGATTTTAAAGGATTATTTACGTGTTTTAGATGTTTATGACTGTTTATCAGTTTGCTTGCCTTAATTGCTAAAGGATGGAATGAATTTTAAAGGCGACTAAAGGGCTTAATTGCTGAAGGATGGAATGAATTTTAAAGGCGAATAAAGTGCTTAAAGGTGACTAAAGTGCTTAATTGGTAAACCTAGTTATGCTTTAAATATGAAAGCGAAGGACCACGAACTGATAGAACGGTTATGAAATTATCTTGGCTATACGAGCATAACTCTATCCATGTGAGTAAATTATTGAAATGAAAGGCATGCGTTGATAAGTGTGTAGGTGGTTTGCGTGATATGACAAGCATGTTGAGTTATGTGATTAGTAGATACTGTATACCATTCGTTTGACAAGGATACTTTTAAGCGAACTAACTACAAATGGGTTGTAGGCATGTAAGCTTTCAAGACAAGTTTTACTGACGTTTCCTTTGAAAAATGAATTTGCATTTGGCCATTAACTCATTTAGAAGCATACTGTGACAAGATGAATGGTTGTATGCTTTTCAAAAGTTGAATGACCCTATTAATTCGTTTAGTCTTCATGAGAATGAAAGTGCCATTGACATGATTCAATGCAAGTTTTGAGGCAAAATGTGTTGTGAAATGACTATTGCGTTTGAAATGTAAAGAAATCGAGATATTCTTGTATGAATGCAACTATTAGCGTTTAAAACGAGTTTTCATATTACTTTACTTGAAGACTGAATGAACATGCAAACATTAACTCGTTTTAAGCATATTTTACCGAATGAGTGGTTTTATGCTTTTTGAGTTGATGTGAAATCATTAAGGCTGCGAACCTCATGAGAATAAGAATGTCATTGTTTGACATACAATGAAAGTTTTAATGTAGACACATTTAGAGGTGAAATGCATCTAAAACGTTTTGGGCTAGGAAAATGGCGGTATATATATATATATATTATATAATAGATCGGATATCGTCTTTTTATAATATATATATAATATATATATATATATATATATATATATATATATATATATATATATATATATATATGATGATTAGGGAGAATGCTCGGTTCTCGGGAACCCTAATACCTAGGGAGATAGACCCAGTAGTGGGAACCCTAGAAGACCTTGACGTGGGTGATATTTGGCCTAGGGAGTAGACCTAGAAGTGGGAACCCTGGAAGATCCCGACGGGGATGATATGAAATATGAGTAACGATATCATTGGTACGATGGACGTGAGTCACCCATACCTAACACAGTTATGAGATTCCGATGCCTACGAAAATGATTTTTTGTGTGATATGTGATGTGAATACCTCATTCGAGGGTGATAATGGTGTAAAGCTTTGAAAAGGTGCATGTTTTCTTGAAAAGCATTTTATTGAGTTTTCAACCATTTGCCAAGTGCATAACAACAGTTTTATAAGAACTCCCACTGGTTTAAAAGGCATGCATTAACCATACTCTCCTGCAAAAAGAAGTCTCACTTGGTCATTTTGTTTAAACTCCTTGACGTTACGTGTTTATATGTGAACTAAGTGTTCTATTGCATCTAATACCCAAATTGTTGCATGAGATAGCTTATCAATGAATCCTGCATGCATGTTATGTGACGTAATGCTTACATTGTGTGATCTTACATTGATATAACATGAAATTGCCTCTACTAAGCTATAAGAGACTTAGTTTAGGAAGTTAAGTACCTTGGGTGTTAATAGAAGGAGTATAGGGTTATCATCGTACTGAAAAGATCATATGTGGACGACCCTATATGCTTATTATATGACATTATATATATCAGATTGCATGCCTAAGTGCTACTTAAAGTATGACGTACAGCTGTTTTGTTTTTTTCTGGGGGTTGGGAGTCATTCATTGAGCATGTGTTAGCTCACCCCTTGTCTTTTCCCCATTTTCCCTAGGTTCCTAAAGTTACAGGCAGAAGTCAGTTCACGTAAGCCGAGGTGGAGCCTATCTTGCTGCCTAGAAGTAGACTTATATGCTTTTATAACTAAATTGTGAGCTTAGTAACATATTATGATGTAATTTAAGTTCTTGAATGCATGTAAGCTAGTTACTAAAGCCATGTAATGGATATTGTTTCTAGATCGCTCTATATGTCCATGTGAGCCAACCATCTAATTTATCATTCGCCTTATAGCTAGAATTGTTCATTTTCTTTTGGGATGTAAACCCCAGTACTCCGGATGTGTGATTCGTCTAGTTGTATCTTTTATTTCCTTCTGCATGATTGAACTTTATTGTTTAGTATACTCCGAGCGAGTGGCTCATAGAGTTGTGAACTCCGGCATGTAGTCCGTTGAGCTTATTTTAGTGTCCTTTTTCACTTATATTCATTGCAGGGATTTAATGTAAGGCTTTAAGCCTGGGAAATGGTTAGTTTTCAGATGAAACTTTGTCCGTTTTGCCTCAGAATTTAAGTAGGAATTATGAAATCGTTGATACTTCTAACCCTAGGGGTTAGGGGTGTCACAATTCTTTGCATGATGGTTTATACAAACAAAATGTGCGCATATCATCTCATAATGGTTGGTCCTATATGTCGTGTCAAATACAAGGAGATCATCGAACAACTAGTCAGATTTTATTTGTGAATCTCTCCAAAAGAAGCTCATCAAATAATTATCCACATCCAATTTAAACTTATAAAAAAAATCTTACTTGTTGACACACCTAGTTTCTTAAACACACATCAAATAATTGGCATCGCCCCCATCTAAAGTCCTATTAACTTCATTTGTAACACTATTGTAGGCATCCCTTTAGCTAAACCCGAGTAATGGTGAGCCCCCATCCTCATTTCTTAGAAGCCAATAAGCATGGGAAACTTTCATACCATTTCTTCTCATTTTTTGGAAAAAATCAATATGAGCTTTCTTGACTTTTTTATGTGATCTCAACTTATGAACGTCATCTTCCAAAAGGAAATCATGATTATGAATCATGTCATACTTCTTACAAACCCAATCCCCATTAGCTTCAATGTAAAAAATAGCCATAAATTTACAGTTGCTCCTGCAGCTCCGTTTTGTAAATGTCTTATCTTTTTTTTGGGACACCTTTTAACACCTCGTTTGTTGCAACAAAACTCCTTCGAACGCACCTCTTGTGAACCTTCTCTACTCCTCAACTTGTCACATTTTATGGAAAACCCCTTACGGAAAGCATACTCATTGTATACCTTAAATGCTACATCTATAGAACTGACCATTTTACCAATTAGTTCTGATTCATCAACTTCCTTCACTTCAACATCACATTCATCATCAACTTTTACTAATTTCTCCTCATCAATCACAACACAATTAGATACACCACCAACAATATTACCATTATCAGAAGCTATGTCTTTGCGTTTTGAAACGCCAGTAGGATTATACAAAACTTTAACATAATCATCAACATCAGCAACCATAGCAATAGAATGATCTAATGTAGAAAGCAAAAATGAAGTATCATCTGCAAAAACAATATGATTTTTGTGGCGAGCTATAATGCATAATTGGTGAGCACAAGCTAAATCCTAGTGAGCCAAATGTTTGTTTTAGTGAGCAGAAAACTACCCTGTAGTAGAAGGCAACAAATTTTTTATAGTGAGCTATTGTTTTCCCTATTAGGCACAAAATTGATTATAGTGATTACATTTGGTGAGCACAGAACCGATTTATGATTGGTGAATATAAGGTGAATCCCAGTGAGCTAAATGTATTTCTTTAGTGAGCCAACAACTATATCTAGTGAGCATATAACTCATAATGGTAAGCTATTGCTTCTCATATTATACAAACTAAAATTTATAGAGAATGAAGTATATTCAAGCATTAGTGATAGTATGATCGCACCCATTAGAAAGGACGAGATTAAAGAGGCCCTAAAGAAGATGGCCAATGGGAAGGTAGAGGGTCCAGATCAGATACTGATGGAAGTGTGGAAGTGTTTGGGTGAAGAGGGATTGAAGTGGTTAGTAGAGCTTTTCAACATTATTTTTAGGTCTACTAAGATGCCTAGAGAATGGAGGTTTAGTACAATCATCCCATTGTTTAAGGACAAAAGGGATATTCAGGATTGTAATAATTATAGAGGTATAAAGCTACTTAGTCACAGTATGAAGTTATGGGAGAGGGTGATTGAAAGAAGGTTGCGGAATGATATTTCAATATCAGAGAACCAATTTGGTTTTATACCTGGCAGGTCGACCACAGAGGCGATTTACCTTCTTAGAAGGCTCATGGGATTGTAAAGAGATAGAAAAATAGATCTTCATATGGTGTTCATTGACTTGGAAAAAGCATATAATAGAGTTTCGCGTGAAGTGTTATGGAGATGCTTGGAAAAGAAAGAGGTGTCACATGAGTATATTCGAGTTATTAAAGACGTACGAGGGAGGTAGGATGAGTGTCAGGAGGCCAGGAGGGGTTACCAATGACTTTGTCGTTGGTACGGGCTTGCATCAGGGTTCCGCTTTAAACCTTTTTCTCTTCACTCTAGTCATGGATGAGCTTACAAATAGGATTTAAGATGAATTACCATGGTGTATGCTATTCGCAGATGACATTGTTCTTATTGATGAGATCAGATAGGGAGTTAATGGCAAGTTGGAGTGATGGAGACAATCTATGGAATCGAGAGGTTTTAGAGTAAGCAGATTGAAAATTGAATACCTGCATTGTTGCTTCAGTGGAGGGAAGATGCAAGGGGAGAAGTCACCATTGATGGGATATCGATACCAAAGGTCAAAACGTTTAAGTATCTAGGCTCAATCATCAATCAGAAAGAAGATATTGATGAAGATATTATCCAGCGTATAAAAGTGGGTTAGCAAAAATGGAAGTATGCTTCAGGTGTGCTGTGTGATAAGAGGATGTCTGTAGGTTTAAAAGGCAAAGTTTATCGTATGGTAGTTAGACCTGTTGTGTTGTATGGATCGGAGTGCTGGCCTATAGAAAAGACACAAGTTCAAAGGTTGATGGTAGCAGAGATGAGGATGATTAGATGGATGTATGGTTATACAAGAGTTGATAGAATTAGTAATGGAGTAATTAGAGATTTATTTAAAGTGACTCCCATCGAAAATAAGATAAGCGAAACAAGGCTCAGGTGGTTTGGCCATGTAAAAAGGAGTGTGGACGCTCCAGTGAGGAGATGTGAGAGGATTAACATCCCCGAAGGGAAACGAGGAACCTAAAAAGAATTTAGATGTGGTGATTAGAGAGGACTTGAAAGTTGTAGGGTTGGCAGAGGACTTGGCTCAAGATAGGAGACTATGGCGAGATAAGATTAGGATCTTAAATCTCAGAGAGTTAGCCTCGTAGTTGTCTCCTGGTTGCAGTAGGGTAGTTTTGGTTATAAGTTCTTGGTTCGTATGTCATGTTTGTATACAGGTATTACAGACATCTGGGAAGAGATATTATTTGCATACTTCTATTTATTGAGGTATAGTACCTTCCCCTGTTATGTTGTACTTATGTTTACATAGTTACTGCTACCTGATTTGTTAGTACTTCATATTTCATTCTCTACTGCTTATACTTAGTTTCTCTCCATAAAATGTTTTCACAAAATCTTTCTTCCACAAAATGTTTTCA
Organism: Selenicereus undatus; assembly: GCA_017589665.1. Taxonomy (NCBI): domain Eukaryota; kingdom Viridiplantae; phylum Streptophyta; class Magnoliopsida; order Caryophyllales; family Cactaceae; genus Selenicereus; species Selenicereus undatus. Next base: position 28,818,743 of record JACYFF010031954.1, on the reverse strand, counting down.
CAAAATCTTACTTTATGGGTTTTTTGGAATCAGCTTCTCTACTGCGAGGGATGTCGGTAGAGGTAAGGTTGCCTACATCTACATCTCCCCTAGACCCCGTGAAAGTGGAACCCACACTGAGAGGTGTTGTTGTTGTTGACGTATATTCAAGCATTAAACGAAAAAACATTGCTCAACTTGTATCTTAACCTGTATTAACACAATTACAAATAGCATATACAACTCAAAACAAAAACCAAACATTCTAGCAAACATCCAAAACAACGAATCGCAAAAAGCAACTATATATTCAAACCAACAACTACGTTATATTTTCAGAACATGACATCATAACAACGAATGTAATCCAGTTGGAAAATCTCGAAATTAACTCATTAGAACGCAAATTTAAAACACACAATTTCCAAACTCGAACACAAAAATAGAGATCGAAAATCGCGACCAAACCTGACGAAGAATTCGCGTTTGGTGAATCTTCAACATCAATAACGACGTTAAGATCAACCAACCATTGAATAATAACTAAACACTAAAGCAATCGAAGTAGCACGGAGCAATCAAGTAGTGGGAAGAATGAAAGCCCTGGTTTCTAAAACTTGAGAAGCATGAATTTCTTTTCTTTTTTTTTAAAGAGAGATGTATTGGGTTGGGTAGTTGCCTGAACTAAAAACCGCTCATCGTGGGCCCGAGTGGACAATTGAGATGTCCACCTGATTATACGTAATAAATTGCACCTTGTCCATAACATAATTTCAATTTGTTTACAAATTTCCCAAGTCTTAGCACTAATAGTCAAACCCCACTAATCATAGTTATATGATAGCTTGTTAACATTTTATTTTTATATTAATGAAACTCGAAATATTTCAATTTAGTTTTAATTTTGATTATACAATAGTTTGCTAAGTTAGAGTCATATATGATTAAATACTAATTAATTGAGTCTCTTTCAGTTCAATACTTTTGGCCACTAGATTAATGAACTCTTTATTTAGTGTTGACCTATATTGATTTTATAAAATACATACTATATATGGCAGTCAGTCCCCCTCTTTAAAATGTCCTTCAAGTTTCACCACTACTAATGATGATGTGTTGCATTGCTTTTAGAATATTAGGTCTCGCCAAAGACAACTAGATTAGATGTAATGTAACAGTTATTTAATTTTAACCTTATGATTAATGTTAAATTTTATTTGGTACATAATATTATTTCTGACTCCCCTTCTCTAAAATCCTGTCTTCGCAGTTGGTGAGCTCTCTTACATAATCTAATAGCAAAGAAAGAGGTTTGATCAGCAAAGATCAGAAGTACTTTGACAGTTTAGAAGCATCTTGCGTATAGAGCGCCTCGGATAAACGTGTTAATATGAAAGCATCTCCTTGTTATGTTGGTTTGAGATAGAACAAGCAAGCAAATTTAAAGACTTTTTCCTTTTATTTTTCGTTGATTAAAGTCAGTCTGGAAAAAAATTTGTTTGGCTGACATATCACAATTTTACCGCTTTATTTCCCTTTGCCGCCGATTAAATCCGTAAGACTACATCCAAATATTATTTTTTTGCTCATAAAAACAACATAATATTATTTTGGTCAACGTGTCAATTAGTGTGACCAAACAATTCAGTGAAGTTATTTGTTGAACTAGCAATGTCATTTTTTCAATACGCCATGACATCAATTAGGCAAAAGAAGATAAAATGAGGTATTTGGTTGCAAGAGTTTTTTAGAGAAAAGGAGCTTTTTGAAGGGTTTTATCCGTTTTGATTAGTTAAAACAGTTAAATTGGTGTTTGATTGAACAACTATTTGGAAGAGCTATTTGGACCCAAACAACTCTTTCTGAAAAGGCTATTTTCATTAGCTTTTGGATAATAGCTGTTTATAAAAATGATACAACTACCTAAGCGTTTGAAAAAATTACACCATATATCATTAGCCTTTTATAGTGATATTTAATGTGTATTATTTAAATTTAATTTATCCAAGATTAAATCATTCAAATATATAAATTTCAATTCATACTAATAAAATATGTAGCAAATAACAAAATAATATTATAAGACATAATTATCATGTAGATAGATGTACACAAGTTGAAAAAAAAAAGATTAATAAGAGTACAAATTCTGTACAACTAGTAACAAATTAAAGTTTTATCATTAAAGTTAATTTGTACATATGACATCAATTTAATTCTTTTTTGAAAAGAAAATAAGATAACTAGTAAGTGAAAAAAAAATTTAATTAAAAAGTAATTTAGAGATAAGGGTACAAATGAAATTTTACAAAATATTTTTTTTGAAAACAGTTAATTTTGCCAAACACTTCTTTTATGAATAGTTAATTCAAACAACTAATGTAAATAGTTAATTCAAACAGCTAACTGCTAACAGCTAATACAAATAACTAATAGCTAATAGCTAATAACTGTTTGCTAAACAGGGCCAAAAAATATAAACTTAGAGATTATTTAGTATATTTTTAAAGTACAAGCGCATTTTGTAGCCTTGATTGAAAGTTCAGGATTATATTATTTTTATCACTTGTTGGCTTGGGGTGTGCCAACCCCCTGCCTAAAAATTTTTCGCACCAAAAAAAAATAAAATTATTTTTATCACTAGTTAAATCAAACAAATATGCACAACGTGATACAGACTTATATAGTATCGCTAGCTAAATAACATCGCGACAAGGTTTTCTTCTATTTCAATATTAGCATAACACTAACCAATCCTTGTTCTTTCTTGTCATTTACGACCTATTTCACCCCTTTAAGTCTTACTATTTTTTGCCATTTATTACCATTTACTGCTAATTTATATGCTATAATGAACAAAATTGGGTATCTTTATAATGTTGTCTTTTGCAGAATTATTGAGTTGTAGGTACTCTAAAATTTAATACATTAATTTTTATAATTCCGGCATTTTTGAGTTTATTTTTAAGTACCCTATTATAAATTCCTTATAATTTAGTGATGAAATTACAAAAAATACACTTATTAGTTATTATTATCCTTTTTGTTTTTCTCTTTTAAAGCAAAAACCCCAAAAACTGTCTTTACGCTATTGGATAATCTATCGGTGGTGTTGTGCTGTAATTAAAAAAGAGGGGTTGGGGTTTTTTTAAAATTTAAAAAAAAAAACCAAAAAAGACAATAGTAAGTAGACCTGGCAAATGGGTTGGGTCATGTTTTGGGTTAAGTGGCATTTCAAGTCGGTTTGGTTTGGGTCGACTTCCGGTCAATCGATTTTTGGTCTAATACGGTTGTCATACAAAAATAAGTAACTTTATAGAAAATTTTGGATCGGGTATAATTCGGTTCGAGTGAATTCGGGTTTTAGGTCACTTTTTGGTAGGCCTATTTCAAATATCGGATAGGAAATGGGTTCGGATCGTTTAGTTTGAGTTTCAGATTTTGGGTCAGTTTTGCCCGGTCTAAGAGCAAGGATATTTTTGTAATTTTATGACTGAATTATAAACAATTCATAAATGAGAGTAGTTAAAAATAAATCTCAAAATATTATGGTTATAAAACTTAATTCACCAAATATTGGAATATCTACAAGTGACCCGTTTCTCTTTTGTATGGATACGATTTGAGATGTTGGATAAATTAAGGGGAGTTCCAGCTTACATCACCAGCACATGCATGCCAGATTATTTCTACTATAAATCAAACGCAACATTTGACAAAGAGCCTATTTCTAGAATCCAAAGACTAGTCAACACTCTGTTTATTAGTTTCAAAGTAGATATTTGTCTTTTTCTTTCCTTCCGGATTTTTACAGCCAAACAAAGAACTAATGTCAAGGGAGAAGCAAGAAAACCGTGCAGAGAATTGAGGATAGCGAGGGCAATAAGATACAATATCATTTGTGGCAGCACACCACTCATCTAGAATGCTTATTTTCCTTGTTAATTAAATATATGTTGAATTTCAGACCCTCAGGAAGCGATTGATGAAGCAAAAGCGTGGGGCGGAAGCATAGATAGGCAGTTGACATCAATGCCCACGCACTAACCATATTCCCATTTCAGCCATCTCACATTTCTAACGTGAATGATCGAGTTCATTAATGACATAATTTCTTAAAAAAATATTAAGCCCTTCAATTCTATGTTTGCTATTAAAAATATTATGTCTGCTATCATAATATTAAGCCCTGGGGTGCGGCCCTTCCCCGGGCCTTGCGGAAACGCGGGATGCTTGTGCACCGGGCTGCCCTTTTTTTATAATATTATCAAAGTTATCGGCATTTTTATGGATTGAAAAATTACTCTTGCTATATATATTTAAGCCTATGCATTTAGTATTTATTTTTATATTTGTTCAAAATTTTGATAGTAAATTTAGGATGTAGGGAGTATTATAACACACAAAATCATAACACACTGTTGTGGTATGCATTGATGTCGTTAGCAAAACATTGGTGGTTATTTTTGTTCATCCATTGGTTTTGCTTCAAGATGTAAAACAAATGATCTGAACTTTGCAATGTATTAGGTGATATGTCATTTAAATATTTTCTTTTTAGTTATCTAGAACACTAATGGTAAACAAAAGAAGGAAAATAATATTTTTTTTCCTCTTAACGGCAAGTTGGTGTAAAAATTATTGAAATGGGATAGCGTAAGAGAGAATTACTAGTGAATTATGTAAAATCATACTTTTGTCAGCTACATTAATTTTTTTTGGTGTTTTATTACGTCCATTAATGTAAAACAATAGATTTATGTCTTGACATTTAGTCATGGATTGTGGCTATTATTAATTCGTGATTTTAAAGTATTTTATTTGATACATTAATTAGAGGAAAAAAATAACATCCATTTGTCATTTTTATCACCAACTGTCTCTCAAATTTTAGTTGGTAAAAGCATGTAAAGCGCAGCATATTAATGGGAATCCAATTAACCCTCAAAGTCAAAATTGATCAGAAATATTAACAAATTCGTGGACGAAAACTTGGATTATTATATTGCAAGATTGGCGACGTAACCGTAGCCGCCCTCAACCATTATAAGGCCACCCCCCGATCTCATGGGGTCAACCCATTCTTCATATTCATTCATATTCATATGCTGACATTTACCTGCCAATGAATTAGCTCTGTATTCTCAAACTTAATTTCCATTCTCACCGACATCTCACCAACAAGCCATCAATGGCATTAGAATTACTACAATCACCTTCTTCTTCTCCTTCATTTGAATTTGATTTCAACCATGGCAGATCATCACCATTTTTGAGCACTCCTTCTAGTCCTAAGGGTTTCGGGCTCTCTTTCTTCAGTACTCCCACCAGCCCTGCTCCTGGGTTCGATGATTTCGGATTTGATGTCCAACCCAAAACTCCATCAGGGAAACCCAGTAAAACCCCTCTTCTACACCGCCAATTACCTCCATTGAAACCACCACCACAGGACAAAAAGAGCAGTTTATGGAGCACATTTTCTCCCAGAAGGAAAAAATCATCCAAGACTTCCGAGCTTGAACGAGGCAGAGAGCGAGTTTCGACGTTATCTACATCAAAAACTACAAAAAGACAAGCAAGATCGCTTTCTCCAGAGAAGAGAAGGTGGAGATTGAAGGACTTGTTATTGTTTCGAAGCGCATCAGAGGGGCGAGGATCGGACAAAGATCCCTTCAAGAAGTATAACGTCAACATGGGTTTGCCCCGAAATGTGAGAATAAGTTCAGCAGAAAGCTCAAATGGTGCATCGAAATCTAATACAAGAGGGCAAGTTTCGGCTCATGAGTTGCATTACAGGGCAAACAAGGCCATGTCGGAAGATATGAGGAAGAAGTCTTTCTTGCCTTACAAACAGGGGATTTTGGGTAGATTGGCTGTGAATCCCACAGTTCATGCACTTGCTCATGGATTTGGGTCCCTCGCTCATAGTCATCCAACCAAGTACAATTATTAGTTGTGGAAAAACAGAGCCAAATCTAATCTTTTGTAACATGTGCTTTCTTTTTTGTGAATATTCAGATCAAGGTACCATCAATATTACCCAAAACTACTTTCTATTGTATTAGCGTATATGTCTGTAATAGTTACAGGATAAGTTAGCAACCAGTTGGTAAGATCTCTTAAGAATTGGTATTGGATATTTAGGTTAGAAACTCAGAATACCGCAGATGTTAACCTCATGCATGCCACTTTTATCCACAAAAGATGGGGTAAAAAGAGGCCTTAATGCTACATTGGGGAACAGATTTTGGGATAATAACGACAATCAATGAAGGGGGTCAAGCTCGCAGTTTAGATCACCTAATGTTACAGATAATCTTAGAACAATAATATGCAGGTCTTGTGTAGATGAATGTGTTTGATTGCAAGGCGGTATTCAATTCCAAGGGGATCTTATCCCTTTTGGTCTTTCAACATATATTTTAGCATAGTCGAGCTACTATTGTTGTATAATAGAGTAACTCATCTAATACACATTTTCTCCATTTACAAGATTGGAATCCCCGTAACACATATCGAAACCTCCTTAATGTTGTGTCAAGATATGAGGATGGTCTCATTTATCCAAAAGTTACTTGACATGAAATTATGGTATTTCACCTAGCAAATGGGCCCGAAAATTGATGATCTATGACTCATTGGAAAGGCATTCGAGTGTACTATTGGGATATATAAATATTTCCAGTAGGTATGTACATTTCAATTCCCTAAAATGGTGCAAACCACAACTCCGATAGTGCATATTTTTACTGGTAAATTTGCTAAATTTGGGGAAAATTTAAATACTATCTAGTGGTGCCCAATTGACGCGAGTCCCATTTTTTTTTTAAAGTTTCCCTAAGATGTGTAGTTTTGTCCCATATGCCGAAAATTGGCATGAATTCCATTTGAGAGAGAAATAGTCAAAATTATGAGAAGTGCGGATAAAATCCAATTTTGTAGCCATCTGGGTCGTGGATCAATTTGGGGATAGTGCAGTTGTACACCTTGATGTTTCCTACTCTGGAGTGAATCTTCACCCATCAAATAAGAGATTTCAAGTGGCAGCATCCCCATTGGTGGAGTATAACTCTTTGAAAGCTTTATAGAAGGTGGGAAAGAAATCCTACAAATAACAGCTCAAGACATTCGTCATTATTCTTGAATTTTTAATTTATTTCTTAAGATATTTTGTAGGAATCTCATTGGTCCACTTGCATCGCTAATGTATAAGCTTATTCCCCTCATTTTGAGTATTCATATACCCATTTTTCTCAATGTGTTCTCAGATTTGATGAATGAACGAATTGAAGGGTTAGAGGCCATTTCCTCTCTCAAAATCTCTTAATCTATATCTCTAATTAGAGCAGTGATTTAGAAATTTTCCTTTAAAATTTCTCCTTAGGAGCTCTAACTTTTTAGGAAATAGATTGGATGAAAAGTGTCTATCTTCTAAGGATCTCATTTTTGGATTTTAATATCACAATCACCTTGATTGTCTGACATTGAATTCAAAGAGGAGCATCCATTGTTTTTGGGTTTTTCTTGAGTATTGATGACCTTGGAGTAAGGATTCATTCCTCACCAAGTATATTAGAGCTAAAAGCTCCTTTTTGGTCAGTTGTTTAATCAAAACCTTCATCTCCATTGTTCAATAAAAAAACCCTCACCCATCATCCCCAAATTCACCCCAAAAAACCCACACTTTGATTTCACCAAATTTCTCTTATTTCTCCATCTTAATCATCCCTTTGTAATCCACAAAAAAACCCTAAAAATATTGCAAATACAATCCCCAACCAAGCAAAACCCTAAACTCCACATAAAGGCCCAAAAATCGTCAAAAACACCAAACTAGAAATTTGACAGTACCACCCCGTGCCATTTGGCATGCTCGTCCCAAAATCCTACAAGCTGGAATTTTGGTCAATAAACTTGGCAAGACCACTATAATGCCCCCCAATTCATAATCACCTAATTAAAGGCATAATCATCTATTAAATATTTATTAGCAGCGGAAGACTTGAAAATTGGAAAGCGTTGCTGCCTTTTCCATTTCGAAAACAAGGCATAACCATAAAAAGAAAAGTGTGCGCGCTGCATTAAAAAACCAACAAAATTCATTCTTCATTTGCAATGAAAGCCAGGTGTTCATTATTCGGTCCAAACCCGGACCGGACCGAAGACCGGCCTAGACCGGACCGAACCGAATGAATTCGGTCCGGTCCGCGGTCCACAAATTTTTTTTATTCGATCTTCGGTCCGGTCCGGTCCGGTCCGGTCTACCGGTCCACCAGTCCGGACTGAGGACCGAATAAATTTTTTTTGAAAATCGACTTTTTACTTATTCAATTTTAATTTTCTTTTGCAACTTATAATTTCTCAAACGTTCAAGAATATTGATT
>JACYFF010031954.1:28764978-28805380 GCA_017589665.1 Selenicereus undatus | reverse complement strand
GAATCCAAGAGTTCGAAATCTCAAATTAATGAAAATGCATGTATATATATATATATTTATATATATATTTTTTTTTATATATATGTATATATTTATATATACATATATATATACATATATACATATACTATATATAGAAGCAATGTTGTAATGATGTGAAATTTTCTTGCATTTTCATTAATTTGAGATTTCGAACTCTTGGATTCATTCTCTCTACTCATCACAACCATCCGATTGTTGAAAATAATTAATTTATAATTTTCAAATCTCTCACATAGTAGTAAGGGAAAAAATCATTAATAGGGAAATGATCGTAAGAAAGTATAATCTTATGAAGTATAATTCCATAATTGTTGAAATGAGGATTATGGAGTATTTTTTTCTAAAAGGAATGATTATACAGTAATTAGTGATTATGAAAATTATAAAAAAAATATCTTTCTTAAACCTTTTGAATTCTTTCTGTCTCCTTATCACCACTAGATTGTAGAAAAAGATTAATCTCGGGAAGTATAATATCAGGAAGTATAATTCCGTAATGGCGGAAAAAAATCATTAATAACTAAGAAAATGATCCTAGGAAAGCATAATATCGGGAAGTATAATTCTGTAATGGTTGAAATAAGGATTATGGAGTGGCTATACCTTTAGTATTATTTTAAATAATAAAGTCAAATCCCAATAAAGAATAATCCCATAATTATGGAAATATGAATTATGAAGTAGTTAGTAACAACTAACTCTGAAAATTATAGATAAAAAAGATATCATTCTTGAACCTTCAATATTAGTGCAAATAGTTAAGTAGTTCTTACCCATAGTTGAAATTATACATTAGAATACTTCGCATAGTTAAAGTCAATTCTGTCGTCTTGGTCATTACTCATATGTGTCAAAGTGATATTTTTTACCTCACTTCCAAATATATAATAATTATCGTTCGCTTCCTCATATGTTTATTTGTATTAATTTGTTAATTCACTAGCAAGTGACCTCCTCCTTTGTAATTAGTAGTGTCAAAATGCTTGATCGTATTTGATTGAAACTTTTGTACTTTTTTGTTGTAATTCCCTCCTATATGCGGCTTAATTTACAAAAGTTACTGTTAAGATATATAAAATAAACCACAAAATTTGACTTCCTTTTTTATATACGTAGATAAGAGTATAATCCTCTATATCTTCAAAAGTTTTGCTATTTTCGAAATTGAGTGAGGTGGTCAGGTTGGGGTTTAGAATAATATAGAGGGGTTGTTGGAGGATTTAATTGGGTTAGGAACCCTAACAGTAGGATCAAATTGCATTAATGGACATATAGGATGAGTTTAATATTAAAAAGTTGATCATAATTTATAAAGTATTTAGAACGATTTTGATTAACTTATTCACCTTCAAAATATGCCTCCAACATTAACAAATGTAATTTTTTTGTTTTCTCTTTAAAATCATCACATACGTTCAATACTACATGCATGTTTGAATCAATGTAATTTTCTGTTTCCATTGTTCGATTAGAAACTATAATGCATGCTTGAATATTTCCATTGTTTAGTTAGAAATTATGATGCATACTTGAATACTATTTCTATATTTTTTTTTAATCATGGCATACCTTCAATACTGTAATGGATGCTTGAATCAATGTAGCAGTTTTTGTTGTTTAGTAAAATACTGTAATGCATTCTTGAATACTATTTATAGGTTTTTTTCATAAATCATGACAAATGTTCAAAATCATTAATCATGTCATATAGTTAACTTAAGACACAAATCACAAGGTAAGGTTATAGAAAATTTTAAGTTCTTGGGTTTGTTTTTTTTTAAAATCATGTGTTAATTGAGATTTTGATGGGTCCTTTTGATTTCAAGAAATAAAATAACCCATTTTAGGTTAGCTAATCGAATGAAAAAATTTGAAAATACTATTTTTGGGTTTTTAAATTATGGATTAACTAAACAAACAGTCAGACAGTCAAAACTCTGTTGGTAATATGTTACAACAAATTATGATCCATGATTTAACTAGAATATCTTAACTAACTCATTATCTTTTCTTTTGAGAGGGGGCAACTTATATAAATTAGTAAGTAGTTTCAAATCAATAGATCAGCTACCATATATGATAATTTTTATTGCTTTTCTAAATCCATGAACTATTTTCACAGTCCCCTTTTTCCCAAAAAAAATAAAATTTGCTTAATTCAAATCACCTAAAATTACTAAATCTATGGTCCTAAATCTACAATAACTCATTTGTGTTGCAACTCATGATTTAAGTGGAACACTAACCTTAGGGAGATATGTTGTCTAAAGAAAAATTCAATGACATATTTTCTAACAAAAAGCCACCTAACTTTATGATTTCAAAAGGAGGAGCCTAAGCACATCATGGATGACTAATTTTGATGTATTGTAACTACATATTGAGATAACTTGAATGAAATTGTGACCAGAATAGATCTATTTTCAAAGATAAAAATCCCCTAAAAGAAAAGGATAAAAAAGTATATAATGCTAAAAAATTCTAACTATAATAACTAGGCTTACTAAATTTTTATACTGAAATTTATTTCTCACTTACTAAGCAACTTATTTGTGTCTTCTTTTCTCAATAATAATAGCAACTATGAGTCTTTTGTAAACAACTTATTTTCTATTTTATAAATCCCCGTGGAAAGCACGGATCTATATTAGTATATATATACACGCAATGTTTATGATTTAGAGACCCATGAAGTCTTTGTGAGCAGGGATGTTGCATTTAGTAAGGAAATCTTTCCTTGTGAATGCAAAACAAAGAATAACGACAACGTGGTGGAACATTGCAATGGTATAAGCACTGGAATGGTGTATGATGACTTTGGGGATTATAATGGAGTTGGTAATGAATTTCATGGGTCCATCGCATCCTTTGAAAGGGGGAGCACTGAACTTGGGCCAGTGCAACATTCTAGCAACTCCAGCCCCATATCTGAACTTCCCGCAAAGGCTGTGGGCCTAGAGGAGCAAGCCGAGTTTGTGTGTCAAAAGGGAGAAGTTTGGAAGAGAATAAAATTTGGGAGGTCATGGATCTTCCACTTGATAAAAAAAAATCCATTAGCTGCAAATGGGTGTATCGGGTCCAGTACCAATTAGATGGCTCCATTCAATTATATAAGGCCTATTTGGTTATACGCGGGAACCATCAAATTGAAGGGTTTGACTACAACGAAACATTCGCTCCTGTGGCCAAGATGACTAGTGTGCGATGTTTTCTGGGAGCTACAATCGCTAAAAGATGGGACTTGCATCAAATGGATGTCAACAATGCCTTCTTACATGGAGATCTCGAAGAGGAAGTGTATACACTCATGCCCCTTGGTTTTTCATCTTATGGAGCAAGTAAGGTATGCAAATTGCAAAAGTCTCTCTATAGGCTTCGACAAGCTCATTGGCAATGGTTTGCCAAACTCTCATTCAAGCTTTGTGAGTATGGGTTTGTTTGTTCCTACGCTGACTACTCCTTATTAGTCTGTTGAAAGGGAGAAGTTTTCATGGCCTTGTTGGTCTATGTAGATGATATTGTGCTTGCAGGACTTGTAAGAACTTCAAAAATTATTTACATGCATGTTTCAGCACTCAAGACCTTGATCCCTTAAAATATTTTCTGGGCATTGAGGTGGCTTGGGACCACAGGGTATGTTTCTGTATGCAAGCTCCTAGAGAAGAAAACATGGAAGCTGCTCAACGAGTATTATGGTATCTGAAAGGAGCTGCTGGCCTTAGAATTATTCTCAAGGCAAACACTGACATGAAGCCCTATAGTTTTTGTGATTCTCATTAGGAGGCGTGCCCACTATCAACGTCTTTGACAGGGTGCTTTGTACGACTTAGTGAGTCACTTATCTCCTGGAAAACTAAGAAACAAGCCACAGTTTTCATACCCTTTGCTGATCAGAACACATGTCAATGGAAGTTACTACTACTGGGTTGGTGTGGTTGAGAAGCTTCTTGGCTTCCTTAGGGGCCTTTCTGAAGTAACCCATGAAGTTGTTTTGTGACAGTCAAGCTGCGTTACACATAGCGAAGAATCTTATGTTCTATGAACACACAAAGCACATCGAGATAGATTGTCACTTTGTTTGTGAAAAAGTTATAGCTGGTATTCTTACACTACCTGATGTCGGTACAAATGAACAACCAGCGGACATTTTTACAAAAGCTCTTGGGAAGCCCAGCTTCAATATTTGATGAGCAAGTTTGACATGGATGATTTGTATGATACAACTTAAGGGGGAGTACTAGGAAATAATTATTGTGAATTTAATTATTAATATACGTTTCCTAATTCAGGTAGTAGTCTATGACTTATGTTTCCTAATTCATGTAGTGGTACGTGATTGAGAAGCAAGCTAGAACTAGGGGTTGGTTCTCATTCATGTAATAGATGTATAAAAGCCAAATGTTAGCCAAGATAATACAAGAACAAGCAGGGGCACATTCATAGCCTAAATCAAACACAAATTCTAAAATACAAAATATCAATTCTTTAGAAACACAACAGCAAAGAAATGAATAAAATGGAGGTACAAGTACAACAATCACCTTCTTTGTCTTGCAGATTCGAATTCAAATTCAATCACAGTCCCACATCTCCATATACTGCAAAGGGTTCTGATTCATTGTTCTTTAGCTGTAGTACCCACATAAACCCCAGCACGCGACAGCAGCAAAAGCCCTGATCGTCACCACAAAATTCCGTTAAAAAATGCCCCACAAAACAAAAGGAGTTGTTTATGGAGTACATTTTCACTCTAAAGGAAGAAATCCTCCAAATGTTCTGAGCTTGAAAGAGGTATGAATAGCAAATTTTGATGCTATCTACAACAAAGTCGACCAAAAGAAAAGCAAGATCGCTATCGCCAGAAAAGTGATGATGGAGATTGAAGGACTTGGCATTGTTTCGAAGTGCGTTAGAGGGGCGAGGATCAGACAAAGATCCTTTCAACAAGTGCAGTACGTACACGCAGAAGATTATGAGAACAACTTCAGTAGAAAACTCCCCTAGTGCAACCAAATCTAATAAAAAATTAAGGGCTTGAGGTTTTGACTCATGACTTGAATTATAAGGTAAACAAGGCAATGTCAGAAGATTAGAGGAATAAGTCGTTTCTACCCTATAAGCAAGGGATCATGGGTCGATTGGCTGTTAATCCTATAGTCTATAAGAAATGTTGTCTCTATCCACGCTTAAAATCTTCCCCTGAAACATTTATGCCCGTGGCAGGCTCTATTCCTCATGCTTAAGGTAAGCATGCATAGGGTATCAGTGGGGAAATATTTGGCATGCTTAATAAGTGTGCCAAACAGTATAATACCCACGCTTATATCCGTGGAAAACTACATCATCTACAACACATATTGGTCTAGGAAGATTTCCCTCACTTGTATCCGTGGCCAGATTACCCTTTGAGCGAAAAATCATTCTCATCACTCCATTACTTATAAGTGTGGCGTTATGTATTCGATAACTAACTTTCAAATGATTCATACAGATAACTAATTTTGGCGGAAAAATTTTTATATAGAAGAAATAACAAGTTATTATTGTAAAAAATGCAAATAATTCATATTGAATAACGCATTGTAATAAGTTATTGATACACACACATATAGGGGGAGAAAGAGAGTACATATGGAGGCTGAATGCCTTGTCGGTGGAGATGGATCAATAGGACATTAATTTTCCTCGAAGCTTGACTTTTGCTTGTGTATATTTACTGACGTCTCTTTGAAGCATCAATACCACGAATTCCTATGATCACAACCTGTACTTCATTCCATAATCTTTATTAATGTGTATCATAAAGGATACCCACAATGATATAATAAATCAAAACATCAGCACTATTTTACTGTTCATAATCAAATAGTAGTAACTACAGGCGATTGACAAAAGTAGACAACTAATAAGTTTTCATCTTCTTGTAACTTACAATATAATCGCAAGACTAATGGACACACAGTGGGAAATGGAGAGCACTAACTTATTTTTCTTTCGACTCAAAGACAAAACTTATTTTTCTAAAGCATACACAACATAACAACATCCATCAAACTGGAGCAAAACTTATATTGCCTATGAGCCCAAAATAACCTTGTTGATATCCAATAGTTGAATTCCCAAATAGACATGAGCAAAGATCAATATAGTCATAGAAAAGATAATTATGATTGAAATAATCCTAACATCTTTGACCATGAGTATTCCATCAATGTTAAGGTCAAGACAGCTATTAGCACACCTAAACAAAGTAAAATAATCAAACTGCTTTTGTGTATCATCAAATAACAACAATAAGCAAGATGTCTAAATGCAGTAGGTCTCAAAAAACAGCGATTGACAATAATTTTCAAATCAAGATATTTAGCCAAACATTGCTAATAGCAATTAAGAGTGCAACTGTCTTAGCACTTTAAGCTTTATTTGCAATTTTTAAGTCACAACAAATGAAAATTGAAGGAATTAATTTGGAAATTAAACATCAAGTGGGGGGAGATGACTTGCATGCTGGCCGCCTAAGGGTCAAAACCGAAGAAATATGAGTCAAGGGTTTCGCAGTGAAGTTAAGGCTCTGTTTGGTCCTTAGAAAATTTGGTGGAAAGAAATGTTGAAAGAAAAAAAAATGTGAAGGAAAAAAATATAGGGAGAAAGTGAGTTTTTTTCTTTTGTTTAGTTAAAGAAAAAATACAAGAATTTGGATGAGAAATTTGAATGTTGATGAATTCCTTGAATCATCTTGATATCATCTAAGTAGTGCAAGGTTAGAGAAGGTTAGGAATTTTTTCCAAACTTTCCTGACAATTTTATAAGGAAAATTTTATCACTTGTTTCTGACAATTTTTCCACCTAATTTTCATTCATAGTTTTTTTCTTTGTAATTTTCTCTAAACCAAACACAAGAAAAAAAGTTACTTTTCCAAAATTTTTCTTTCCACCAAATTTTCCAAGGTTCAAACAGGATCTAAAAAAACAAAAGAAACAATCTCATCTTATCACGAGTTATTAAAAAGAAAAACGCACCTTCAATTTAAATATCGAATGAGAAGTAGCCAAAATATATCAAACAACAAAAAGTTGAATTTGAAAATAAAAAATATAGTTACCATGCTTAATATGCGTCGTAGTCTAATGAATAAGCCCCGTTCATAAAAAGAGATCGCCACACTTAATATATGTGGATATACCCTCAATAAGACACCCCACTCTTATAAATGCGGGCAAATTTTTCCACCCTTGTTTTGTGTGGAGGCAGATGTAGTCAGACATGTAATACCTTCTTTTTTTCGGCCACATTTAACTATGTGTGGTTAGATAAGTGCGAAAGTATGACATTTTTTTTTGCAGTTACTTGCTGATAGTCTTGGATGAAGTGTTAATTTGTAGTTACCATGTGGCCCAACACTGCAGAGACAAGTCTGATTTGCTATGTTGTAATATTGAATGTAGTATTTTTTTTGTGGATATCCTGAATCAATACAATACTTACAAAATTAGAATGCTGCTTTATGTGTGCTCTGTTGATCCAGAAGAGCATTTTGGCAGGCCATCGCAGATGGGGGGATACCTTGGGAGCTCACTGGGCACGATTATTTTGTGAACTTTTGATAATGAGCATCAAGGCTTTTAGAGTTTATCTTTACTAGTTTGGGCCCGTGCTTTGCACAGAGTATATTCAAATAGACATTCTGTAGATATGTTATCGAAACAATAAACAAATAGTTATGGTAGACATTATTAATATTATAATTTAGAGGAGATAATGAAAAAATTCAATGAAAAAGTTAAATATACAGCAACTTTGTGCATAACTAATTGGATTAATACTTAAAAAGTATATGATTGTGACAAAAGTCTATATAAGTATGATGGAGACAGTAGATAGTAAATTTGTCACAAACCACGCTAACACCTTGTTCTTTTCGTTGGAAAATCAACCCAACCCACACTCACCCACTCTTTCCCTCATCTTCCCACTAATTCGCACACTTTAAAAAAGGTATCACTCCTTCCTACACTCACCCACTCCTTCTCACACCTACATAAAACAATCATTTCTCATATTTTGAAAATTTTTACAATTTACGTAATTGTGTGTATGAAAAATCTAAAAGCAATTACGAGCAGTTTTAATTTTTCGGATGTCATGAAACAGTTTTATTTTTTTTGTTTTTCATTATTTTTATAATTTTTCATTATTTTTTATTTTTCATTTTTTATTTCTATTTTTTATTTTTTATTTTTCATATCTATTTTTTATTTTTTATTTTTTATTTTTTTGTATTTATTTTTATTTTTGTTTTCTTTTTTTATTATTTTATTTATTTTTTATTATTATTTTTTTATCATTAAAATTTTAAATTTTTAAATATTTTGCATTAATTTTATTTTCTATTTATTTATTTTTAAATTTTTAAATTTTTAAATTTTTTGTTTTTATTTTTTTATTTTTTTATTTTTTATGTTGATGTATTTATTTATTTATTTATTTTAATTCTTTTATTCCAGAAAAACAACCAACCAAAAATTCCTAAAAAAATAAAAAAATAAATACAAAAAATAAATAAGAAAATAAAAAATAAATACAAAAAAAATTAAAACTGAAAAAATTTAAAAAATTTAATAAAAATTAAAATTTAAAAATTTAAAAATTTAAAAATTAAAAATTAAAATATAAAAATTTTATAATTTTAAAATTTTTAAAAAATTACAAATTAAAAATAAAAAATTAAAAATATATAATGAAATAATAAAACTACGAAAATAAAAAATAAAAAATAAACAAAATAAAAAAGAATGAACAAAAATAAAAAAATTTCATCATCATTAATTACTATCACAATAAAATTATTATATTATAAAACAAAAAATTATTAATAACCAATATTTCAACTACATTCAGCCATCACCCATACTCAGTCACTCACCCACTTCTTCCCACACTTAAAAAAAATACCATACCCACCCACTCCTTCCCCCCTTTTCCCACACTCACTCATCCCACACCCCTCATTTTCCACTGAAAAGAACAGGGCCTAAATTGAGTGATGATAAATCATTCTATGATGCCAATGATGAAAAATCTACCTTCTCTTGTTGTTGAGCAAAAATTTATGAAGTGGCTAATTGTCTAATGAATTTAGGTATAAACTATTTTGAAGTCAGTTTAGTTTCAGTTTTACATGTAACAGCAATAAAATTTGTCTTTCAACGAAAATAATTTGAACATTATATTTATGCTAATACATAACTTTTTCGGCTAATTAAAATGGCCAATTAGGGGACGCTAATATAATTAAGTGTTCATACTTTGTACATTTGGCTTTCATGTCAACCGAATAGTTTCATGGGTTTTGATATAAACTTCCCAAGCCCTTATGTTGTCTTGCAAGAGATGGGTTGAATTCAGATTTGTGGGTTGAGATATTTCTTAGTTTGAAGTATTATGGTAATTTGGGGTGTTTTATTCTAAATGGTAAAATATTAATTATAGTTTTAGGTGTTTTATGAAGAGAATTTGATTATTGAATTTGTATGGTTTAAAAGAAAATGAAAGTGATTTCAATTTTTCTTGTGCGTTAAATAGATTATATTTTGGTCAATTTATTTCAAATGTTAAAAAATTAATTATACATTTAAGATTTAAATGAATTAAATTTAATTGTAAGATATGTATGCTTTGAAACAAAAAGAAAAATAGTTCATTTATTTCCTTTTGTTAAATAGATCATATTAAATGTGAATAAATTCAGTTTCACGGGCCTAATATGATGATTGTGTTTTATTTTTAATTTTTTTTATATTTCACATTCAACTCTTGCAATATATTATATCATGCTTACAATATGTAATTTTTCAGCACAACCCTTACATCTATATGAATATATGATCATAATTAATATTGACTATGTTATCAAATTCAAAGAGAAAGATAACAGCGACGATAACTACAATGACAACAACAACAATAGTAAGAATGGAAATAATCATGGAAATCATATTTATATTTATATTATCTCTAATAATACATGCTCAAATGTATATTTGTATCGAAAAAGACAAAATAATAACAATAATCATAAAAATAAAAAATGTTTATTATTTCTATATAAATTTGTATATTATATTATGTGATAATAATAAAGTGTCACCTAAGGTTTTACGGCATGTTCAGTAATTATAATTCGGTTTCCTTAAGTTAAAACTTCTAAAACATGAACTTATTCTATAATAATGAAATAATAAACACTTTTATATCCATTATACTCCCTTAATCTCTCTTTGATAATTAGATGATCATAATTAATATTGACCATGTTACCAAATTCAAGAAGAAAGATAAAATCACCGATAACGACAATGACGACAATAACAACAATAATAATAATGAAAATAATCATGGAAATCATATTTATTTTTCTATTATCTCTAATAATACATGCTCAAATTCATATTTGCATCGAAAAATACAAAATATTAATAATAATAATAATGGAAATAAAAAATATTTATTGTTTCTTTGTAATTGTGTATATTAGATTATGTGTTAATAATAAGGTGTCACATAAGGTTTTATGACTTGTTCAGTAATTATAATTTCGTTTCATTAAGTTAAAACTTCTAAATTATTAATGTATTTTATAATAATAAACTAATAAAATTTTTTATATCTCTTATAATCTCTTAATCTCTCTTTGATAATTTGATGATCATTATTAATATTGACTATGTTATCAAATTCAAACGGAAAGATAACAACAACGACAACGATAATGACGACAACAACAACAATAGTAATAATAGAAATAATCCTGAAAATCGTATTTATTATTCTATTATCTCTAATAGCGCATGCTCAAATTTATATTTGTATTGAAAAATACAAAATATTAATAATAATAATAATAATGAAAATTAAAAACGTTTTGGTCCGTAAGAGCCACATTGGGCAATACAATATAATGGGGGATGAGCGAATCGAACTTGAGACCTAATGTGCCTAGTAAATAGTACAATACAATGAGGAAGGGGAGAATCGAACCTGAGACCTAATGTGGTCAGTAAAAATAAATCAAATGGCTAAGATTGTTTAAGATTTTGATCCAACGGTTGTGAAGCAACATATACCCTAAATTTACTCCCATGTTAGCATTTTCCATTTCCCCAACAACACTCAGCCCCTTACACATTCTACCATTTATAATATATATTAATAATAATAATGACGAAAATTAAAAACGTTTTGGTCCGTAAGAGCCACAATTGGCAATACAATATAATGGGGGATGAGGGAATCGAACCTGAGACATAACGTGCCTAGTAAATAATGCAATACAATGAGGGAGGGGGGAATCGAACCTAAGACCTAATGTAGTCAGTAAAAATAAATCAAATGGCTAAGATTGTTTAAGATTTTGATCCAACGGTTGTGAAGCAATATATACCCTAAATTTACTCCTATGTTAGCATTTTTCATTTCCTCAACACTCAACTCCTTACACATTCTAGCATTTATAATATAAAGATTAGTGGTTGTTATATTGGGAATCCTCTTATTAACTAAATATTTTCTTTAAAAAAAAGTAGCATGTGACTGGAGACCCCAAAAAATGGTCACATTTTATAAATACCTCGTTGATGAAACGTAAGACCCAACTTATGTTCTTGGACACCCAGCAGAACATAAATCAAATCAAAACCTTTGAATTGGACTTTAGGTGGACATAATAGGCCAAATTAGCTCAAAAGCCCATCTACCCCAATAGGAAGCCAATAGAATTCTGTTGCCTCGATTTGCATGTCAACTAATCGTTTTACAAATAATTTGAGATCATTTAAAATGAGCAAATAAAGTAAATTTCATATAATAGGAGATTAAAAGATAATAAAGAAGATAATTTTGTTGATAAGAGATAAAGATAAATTCTTATCCCTTTATCCAATATATTCCTATCCCATTACTATTATAGATAGGGGTCACCCTTTATAGCTTGGGAAGGAGGGGCAAGAAAAACAGAAAGGACAAAGCAAAAAGAGAAAAGACTGAGGAGATTAGCGAGGGGGAAAGAAAGCACTGGGAGATCCAAAACGAGAAAGACCATTACTTTACCAAAACCTGTAGATGCCTAAAAATGATATTTTGAATTTTATAAAATGTTCGGGACAAAATTATCCCCCAACCTGCGCATTTGGGGGCCAAGTAGGGTAATCCTTAATTCGAATATGAAAGAAATACTAAAAAAACCCAAATAGGCTTAAAATTGACAGTGTTCGGCATCTAGGGAGATAAAATTATTGAGTTTAGGTATAGATATTCTTCATTGAATAAGTTTTCTAATGAAATATTATGCATCAAAACCCGAGAAGTAATGGAAAAGATATAAGTTGAACATTGTAGCTTGTGCTGAAAATGACACCTATTCACTATTTTGCTTATATCTTGTTCTGTACTTATCTAAAAATTATGAAATTACTTTTACTAGAAACTAGACTCAATAATCTTTCTAAGGAAAAAAAGCATCACTCAAATGGAGGTTGGACGTAAAAGTTAACCTAGGAACTCGGTCACATTCCTACTTGATATGACCTGACCAAACCAAGAACGGGGTCGCGTCCTTTGGCTGAGAACCAGACCGGACTCCCTCTCTTTAAGTCCTTTTCTGCCTACATGGGATTAATTAACTAGAATTCTAGGTTGATTAGTTTACCAGAATCAATAAGCCAGAATCTTAGCTGAATAAGTGTACATGTTTAGATTAACCTTAATGTGACTAGGATTAGATCTCCTTTCTCTAAACCAATTCAGACTATACCCTCAACCACTACAAAAAGTGGGTTGCCCCTAGGGTTAGAGGCATCAAAAAAATTTCATTAGCTAGGGGAATGAAATAAATTTGGTATAAAAAAATTTCCATCAGCTAAAGGCATCATATGAAATTGGCAATAAAACACTCAAAAAATTAGAGAGAAGAGGCCATCAAATTTTAGGAGGAAACTACTTTACATATTGGAGGTATTAGAAGAAAGAGAATTGGGTCAACCATTAAAAAGACGTCACTTTGATGGGTTCTTAGGTAAATCAGGTAGGTCATCCTAAGGGCAAAAAAACTCTATCTTCACCTACTTTATTTCTCTTTTATGGTTTTTGATTCTCAATTACCAAAGATGTGGTCTTTAAGTTGTTCCCCGTCTGTTGTAACTTATTTACTTTACTTTTGTTTGCATTGGAATAAAAATTGTATCTTTGCATGATTTAATATGATTTATACTAATATGTTACATGACGGTGTGATAGTATGATTAAGTTTTAATTTCCCGTGTTGATTAGTGGAGACCGTCAGTGATGATGGGCGGTGATGTGATGCAATTCATTAAATCACTGTACCTTCACCCATAAATCTAGATCATCAGTTCGAGACTAAGGACTCAAGGTGGTCCCCACACTAGGGATTGCTCGGGGGATTTTCGGGAATTTTTTTGGAGCAAAATCAATTGTCTTTTCAGTTGTCCATATCGGTATGATTTGCTTCGAAAAGTGATGTGGTTTGTGAGTTTTTCCTAAAACTCACTAGCACTTTATTAGCTGAAGTTTAATGCTTTTCTTCTTCTTATTTTTCCTGCTATCTACACTTCTCGAATTGGGTCAATGGATTCAGATCCTGACAGTAGGTCATGTATAGACCGAAATTCAGGGCTGGAATAGTCTCAGGACCCGATTGGCTTCTGGATCAGTCCTATCCCAAAAACTAGGCCAGACTGAGCTGTTGGCAGAGACCAAGCCAGGGAACCCAGCTAAGTTTCTTGGTCAGGGCCAAGCCTCAGTTTCCCACAATCATGCAACCAAGTTTTTGTTGTTTATGCTTTGTAAAAAAAAAATTAAATTTGTTTTTGAAAAATCAAGTACGTAGCAAACAAGTTCAACCATTCATGGGGATTCACGCTCGAGATAGGTTGGTCCTTACAGGGGTGATTCCACTAGTGGACATTTTTTTTAGAGGGTGAGATTTGAACTTCAATAGGAGAAATTATCTTAATTGTACCTGCATTAGCCATATTTGCATTATAAGGTATTGTCTACTAGGGATTAACAACACCTCTATGTCAAATCCCTACTGTTACCCCCTCGAGAAAGTAATTGATCACTCAGTAGATCCAGCCAATTTTCAACTGGGCAGGCAATTACTTCATCCAATCATGACACACTTCCCAGTCCATACGATACGGGAAAGCAACCAAATGTTCTAGGCTTGCTATGCACCCCATGGATGATGAAGCATTCGGGTCGCGAGAAGAACTGCTCTAAATGATACCTACCCCTATAAGGCTGTAACTTAGAACTTTGGATAGGGTTGGAGCTCCTGCGCATGCATGATTATGTGAATATTTAGAACTCTAATTGACTGTCTGAACTGACATCTGCCTAAAGACCGATGTATTGATGCTTTAGGGTTCATAAAGTCATCATTGTAGAGCTGAAAACTAGGGAAGGCTCAGTCTAGTAACTGGATTACGCACCAAAATGGCTTTTGGGCCAATTGAGGCCTAAAAGGACTCTTGACCCTAAATCCGAATAGATTCATATTCCCCTTTAGTTTATGCCATTGTTTCAGTTTAAAAAACAAAAGGAAACTTGGCCGAGTTCTTATAAAAAAAAAGGGGGTAGTGCATGTGTTAGTTTGTGTTTAGTAGTGGATTTGAATCCATTCTAGGCCTGTTAGAACTCGTTGGGATCCATTAAGGTTTAGTAACTAAGACTGCATGCATCAGGGCTTAGGGAAAAGAGTCAGAAGGTCAGGGTGTAAGCCTCTTGGTCTGCCAAAACTCGGTCGAGATTCAGGAGGAAGTATTTTAGCTCAGCCCTTGTCTTTTACATTACCTTTAGGTTTGCATTCATGGCATGAAGTTATTATTCCGAGTTCTCAATGTTTGATTTTAGTTCAAGAGTCATGCATTACATTCATAATGCATAGTTTATTTAGGACTAAGATGCATGATCCTTGCATAAGTCTATGGTCCATGCATCATACATCCACTCCCTAGGTCTAAGATCCATTTATGAGTCCACCTAGATCCACTCATGTCCCTAAACTAGCCCATTCTTGACAAACTAAACCTCAATCATGCTTAGGCCCATAATAAGCCCATGTTCCTCGGGCCTAGGATAGACTTAGGCCTAACTTGGGCCCATGTGTATGCTCTCTAAGCCTAGCTTAGCACCTAATTCAGGGCAAGGCTCGATTTCAGCCTAAAGGCCAGCATTCCATCCCTCTAAAACTGTCACCTTATTAATAAGGACATGGAAGACTAAGAAGGTATATGAGTGGGGTCCACAAACCAGGAGACTTCTATCTCGAGAAGAGTCAGAGAGAACTCCATCAGTTAGGTCAATGCCAAAATCTAAGTTGACATCCAATACTTCACCAATTCTAATGGCAGGAAGTAACAAATTGGCTCAACTCATGAAGATGTCGGGGGAAAAAAAAAAAGCAAACTAGATTGGATGAGAGTGAGAAGAAGGTGGAACTGATAACTACTATGCTCCAAACACTTATCCAGAACACCCCAAAGGAAAAGGGTGAGAAGACTTGCAATGAAGGAGGAGAAGATAATGGGAAAGCAGAAGCAAACAGGGAAACGAATTCTCCGAAAACCGATCCACGACTAGATCATATAGAGCAATTACTCAAAGAGTCCCCAATGTTTGACTACAAAATATTAATTAGTTGATTAAGCCAAAGTCAATTGTTACTCAAATAATGTATGTTTGAAACTTCTTTTATAAAAAAAAAATATTTTAATGAAAAAAAAATAAGAATGATAATGTAAAAAAAAATAAAAACCTGTGAAACTGACAACTTGAACAGTTGTACAAAATTACATAAACAAATATGAATCCTTAAATTACTTGTCTTATAAGCTAACCCAAACACTTCCTATTTTCTCTAAAAAAAGCTTTTAGGAAAAACTACTTCTCGGAAAAATAAAAATACCAGTTTAGTGAAAACTAAGCCAAACAAAGTGTAAACTAAGTTGATTTTTAGTTTGTTCAAATTTAAATAGAATCCTATCTCTCCAATATCCATTTTCAACAAACAAGCAACAATTTTAAAACTTAAATTCAAAAATTTGCTACATCTAAATGCTCCATGTCTATATATTAGGCATCATTCTAACGCTCTTCACCCTCAAAAGTTCCCCCTATTTCATCTAATATAAGCATTTTTTCCTACGTCTCAGTTACTCTTGTATCTATCATAACGCATTGAACACCACTCTCTCCAGAGTCATCCTGTTGACCTAAACTGAATAGTTATGGAGTGAGGTAATGTTACATTTCTTACGTTCGATGTGTATTACATAAAATAATTTTAGGCAGTGCACATATATCCTGACAGTTACATTGTACTTTTCAGGTTTACACACCTCACCCTTCATATTTTTGTTGCAAAAAATAAAAATAAAAATTCAAGAAGTAACTTTATTTCCTACCAAAATAGTTCAAAATTGTAACTATATAGTACCAATAATCTTCAACATTGATTTGTTTGAGTTTCATTGTTTGTTTCTTCACTGATTATCAATCTGACCAAAACAGGAGGGTTTTGGTTTACATAACAGTTTGGGAAGAGGGGTTTTCTAGGTGATATATACTTCTTGTTTTTCAACTATTACTCCCATGATTTTGTTTAATTATTCTGGATTTAGCTCTTTATCCAACATATGTTGTAATTCCTCAAGATTATACTGCTTATACTTCATCGTCTTCTTTTTTCGATACCTTTAAGATGATTTTTTAGTTGATATTTCTCCTGCATCTTTTTGGATTTTTATATCACGCAAAGAAAACATATTTTTATTTTTTGGGTTTTAAAGAGGATATTTATGCTAAAATGGAGTGCTAATACTTAAATCAAATTTCTCACTTTGTCTAATCTCGTTGATTAAAGAGAATTGGATTATAGACAATTGCTTTTTTTTTATCTCCTTAACTTTAGTCTCAATTTTTGTTAATTCATTTTTTAATTCTAAATTATATGATACAGTTTACCTGTGGTACTACTAAAGTGGTTCATTCTGATGAGTGACCAATATGTGAATTATTAGAAGCAAGGCAAGTAGGTGATTATTTAAGCATTAAAAGTAGTTAATTAGCTTAATTAATTACTAATTAGCTTAATTACCTTAATTACTTTTGGTTATGTGGCTCTAATATCAAATAAAAGAGGACTTCAAGTTGTACTTGCGAGAAGAATATCACATGCACACATTTAAAATTTTTGAAAGTAAATTTTTAAGGATTGGGGTTAAAAATGCAAACTTAAAAAACTTAGAGTACTATATATAATTTAAAAAGTTAGTTTGGTTAAGTTTTCTCCTAAAACTTATTTACCCCAAAGTTGGATGGACCGAAAAATCGTTTCTGAAGTTGTGTTCAGAAAATTATTTACCTTAACCTTGAGGGCTCCAATGGAATTTATCCTCATCATAAGGTACCGACTCCCTAGTATTATTCTCAACAAAGGCATTTAACATCTCCACTTTGGTGCTAGCTAGGGTCTTTAGATGCTGCAAGGACCACGACCTAGACCATGAGTGAGGTCCCCCACAAATAGTTAGGCTTGGTGGGTGTTCTCATCCAATTTTTATATCGTTATTCATTAATATTTTTGCAGTCGAATACTCCAAGCTTTAAGTAGCCTAGATATTGGTATAGGAACATGCCCTATCTCCTGGCCCAAACAACAAGTACCATTTGGACAAGGAGCCTGGGCATTGTATTTGGTCCACGGACCCGGCCGAGTTCCTAGACTAGAACACCACCTAGCTCCGTGGGCCAAATAGTCGATGATTGCTTGAACCAATGAACTTGTAAATATCGAAGGAACCAATCTCGCTCTTCCCTAATTCGAAATATTAAGTTTAGAAATAAAGATAAATGAAAAAAATCAAGTTTCATTACAGAAATATAGTCACCAATGAGGTTTTAGGAAAACTTACGAAACTAAAATTACTCTCTAAATTGAACCACAAACCAAAAGGGACATTGAAAGTGATAATAGATTTGCTTTAAAGAGATTTTCGAAAGGCCTCCGAATAATCCCCGAAGGGGGGACCATAGGACTCTATTGGTTCAAATCAAAGATCAAGATTTAGGAGTGAAGGCATGATATCGTGATGGAATGCATAATGATATCGCCTAATTTTACTGACGACCTCCACAAATCAAAATGGTAAATAGAATTAATTCACACTATCATTAAAAAAATATATAGCATATTACACATAAGAATGGAAAATTGTGTCAATTAAAAAAAGAGAAACGATGCATGAAAGTAAATATTTATCACAAGCGGGGACCAACCTAATTAGAAATTTACTTCTTTGTTCAGAACCCAAAACTAAATAAAATAAGAGAAAAAAGGGATCAGGAAAAGAAAAAGAAAGAAGATCATGTTCGTGCCCTCAAGTTGAACCACCTGATCTACTTGGGAATCCAACACAATTTTGATAAAGCGACGCTTTTAAACAAGTCAATTAGTTCTCTCTCTCAATTTTCTTTGGTGTCTTTCCTCTCAATTTTTCCTTAATTTCAACCATATGAGGATGCTTCCTTCTATACTGCCTAAAGGATAAATCAGTTTGATTAAAAAAGGCAAAAAAGATGAATTATCACATAGTAAATTAATCTAATCAGCCAAACTTTATCTGATAAAATCTTGTCAAGACATATATGTTTTGGAGGTGTGAGAGAGAGAAAGAGAGACAGTTAGAACCCGGTCGGATAAGGCCGAATCCAGCTAGGAATACAGACCATGTCTTGGGTGACTAGGCGCCGGAATCTCGACAGCTTCTGGATTGGGCGCTTAATTTAGGGTGGACCTATCATTTTTGCATGTTTAAACTTTAATACTAATTTCTAGGTTCTGATAAGAGATTCTATTCCTGCTAACCTCTAAATAACATAGGCCATAGGTTTCATCATGGAGCATAAAATTAGAGACACTTGTTTTAGGTGTCTACAGTTAGCCTCACTTTGACCAAGCTTATGGAAGGAAAAGGTAAAGTAGCTAGCATTTATGTTTATCCATTTACCGTACAACATCTGAATTTGACCTTTCACGAGTCTAGCAGGACGTTCGCCAGTCCAGCTGTTTTGGATTTTGATCTCTTCTACTAGTTTCGCGGTTCTCAGTTTGACTTTTCTCTAGTCTAGTGGTTTTGTAAGTTTGACCTTTTGTCGGTCTGATGGACCTTTCATCGGTCCAGCGGTTCTAAATTTTGACCTTTTGTGGGTCAGGCCGACCTTTCACTGGCATAGTGATTCTCAATTTTTAACCTTTCATTGATCTAGCAGTTCTAAATTTTAACCTTTAGCCACTCTAGTGGACCTTTTGCGGGTCTAGTGGACCTTTCATCCATTTAGCATTCTGAATTTTAACATTTTACTGGTTTAGCGATTTTGAATTTTGAGCTTTTACTAGACTAACGGTTCAGCAATTTTGACCTTTCATCAGTCTAATAGAATTGAGGTGATTCTTTCTCCTGATTTGATAAAAAGTTCTGATTCATAATGCATGCAAGTGGGCTTTGGCATTCTTACCAAAGCATGACAAGTGACATATTAACTAGTCAATTGACCAAGACGCGGGCTGAGTTCCTCCCCATTTTTTTAGGTTAATAATTTTTTGTTGACAATATTGGTTCTCAAACCTAGGGAATCCGATGGGTCCCTCATGCATGATCATGTTCTTTGTTGCTTTCTCCCGTTTATGCTTTTCCTCTGCATGCTACTTCATTTCATGCACGGTACTTTGGCTTTTGGCTAAATGGACACTTTTAGTTTTTAGTGTATTGGTTCATCAATTCACTTTGTTCTTCGTTTTCCTATTAAAGTGGGCGTTCACACATCCCTGCATCCATATCTTCTTCTGTCTCCTCTTAGTCTTATTTACATCTTTTCTACCAATGCTCTGAAAGAATGGGTGAGAGAAGGGATCATCTGCTGAGTAGGACTTGACTGGAAAAACTTCCTCAAAACTCCTTCATAGAGAGGGAGTGGAGACCTCATGAGGCATGTAATGGTACAGACCTTCTAGTGGATATTGGATGCTATGTGTTATATTAAGCTGCTCCTGTGACAAAAGCTCTTGTCTTCTTTTTTGTTTGCACTATAAATATGAATCCAATTTTTTTTTTTTTTATGAGGATCTTGTCAGCGGGGTGGCCCCAAGAAGCTTTTGAGAGAACTTGGGAAGAAAGCCACCCAACTGCGGGCCATAATGAAATATACTGCCTTTGGAGCCTTCTATTCGACCTTATAAGGAGCCGTATGCCTGACTGATCACTGTGTTTCTCAGGCAATAGTTGAAAGATTTTGGGATACTACGAAGACTTCTGATTTCCTATTTGGCAAGATGACTATAATCCCTTTGGATTTTGCCATGTTAACGGGTCCCGGACTTTTTAGGAACCCTCTAACTTATCAAGACAACTTTCACTTGTAACGTGGCAAGCTCTCACGGCTTTTTGGACCCATCATCAACAAACCGCCACCCGACACTCATTTTTCTTATAGCATGTTTTTGATTTGCTGAATAATGATGAACATTGGGTTGAGCATACTACTGAGCCTCAAGCCCTTACCATTTAGCTCTTTTACTCAGTACTATAATTTTTGTTGAGTTGGTCAATCATTGCTACTTTCATTTCTAACTAACACAATCAATCCATCAACAAATTAACTCATAATCCTCACCATTAACTCAACCTCTTTTGGCACTTTAAAATCTATCAAGCATCTTCTTTCACTTAGCTAGACGCCACACTCAAAATCAACATAGCATACCCATTATACATTAAACAAGTACACACCCAAGTCTTATTTAACATAACAACATAAGCTTCCTTGAACTTCTCTTGAACACTATTACACCACCATGAAGAATATAACGTACTCGCTACATAGCTTAATTACGATGCAATTAAGGACACATCCAGACCCACTTCAAGCTTGCTTGAACAAATTTACCTAATTTTGTTTGTTCTCCCCATTTAAAAGTCAATCATGCTTAGCCATCCATATATATCTCAAATAAATTCATCAAGATTATACAATTGAACAACTCAATCCTTAGCAATTGCACAAATTACTCCACGACAACTTGGATTTTTCATACATTCAATTGAAATAAAGAACATAACATTCAATTCAATTAAGAAGTGTAGAAAAAAGAGGTTACCTTTGTGTAAAATTGAGGTTATGAGTGTGGCTGAGGGAAGAGGGTGGCTTTATCGGTGCTAGAGGCTTAGCCAAGGCAGCCGGGTACCACAAATGTAGCGGCAGACTCCTAAGGGCAGCTAGCGTGGCAACCCTGCGTAGGCTGAGCGAAAGAGAGAAAAGAGGGCAGGATGGATTGGCGACGACCTGGCGAAAACGGTAGTGAAAGTTGACGACGATGGCCAGAATCGCTAGGCATCAACAGCAGAGCAACCGAAGGGGGTTCATGACTAGCAAAGTGAGGGAAAGAGGGGTTTTTTTTATTCTTTTTGTTGTCTTATCTGCTACAATTTCTTAAACTAGTATGGACCTGTGCTATGCATTGAGCATTTTAATTATGAAGAATCTTTTCAAAAGTTCTTTTTTTTGTGTGGATTTGAAACAACAACAATTGAAGTTGTTATTAAGTGAGTGTTACAATTATAATATAATGATTGCCTGTATGTATTATAACACACAACAAATAAATACATTTACAAATATGCTCAAATAAAGGTTTATAAGTTAGTCGCCTCCCCCCCCCCCCAACAAAATAAAATTTGTGTGACTTTCCTATCACCACTCACTAACTATGCCTATGAATTAGACTTGTATATTTTTCAAATTACCTCAAGATGTCGAAATCTAATTACTTCATGTATAGAACTCAATGGGTTTAGACCAACACATTCTCATTCTCACCTTTTTAACGAAAAGGGACATTTTATAAATTTATATCATGACATGTGGGAAGCTACATTCAAACATAAAATCATACACTACAATACTCCTAAAACAGAATCATCCACGACAATTGTCTCAAATTTGTGTTTGCATTACATCAAAACCCACATAAAACAAATCACTGAAATTTGTGTTTGCATTACATCAAAACCCACATAAAACAAATCACAGAGCATTATTTGATATATTGGCTATTAAATACACCTCTAATTCGTAGCAAGGATCTATCTCTTGAATAGTCATGTGACAAATCACACTTTAAATTTTGCCTCCCAAAATATCACCTAGCGCCTTCTATTTTGTTTCTTTGCTTTTCCTTTTTTGTCAAATCAAATTTAATTTGACCTTATTCCCATTTTCTTTTTTTTTTTCCCCGTGGCCACACATTGACCATACGTTTGGCCCAAGCTTACTTGCTATTTTGTTTATTCTCTTAAATATTAAGAAATTGATATGGCTTGATAAATTTCCACCATTACTCGGCTGCGAACGCATATTTTGCAAGAATATGTCTACCTTCACATAATTATTCGCATTTTATGGTTTAAACAAAATTCTATGATAACTTGACTCGTCAAATTAAGCATACTCCTCATTAATAAAATGCGTGGCTCACTGCTCCAATAAATATGATAATCATATGATTAATGCAAGAAATTAAATTAATTAAACATAATTGGCGAACCAGGTGTTACATCATCCCTGAAAAAGTCTCATCCTTGCAACTTAAGCTGAATATACCTTACGAACAGATATAGGTAGCGAGTTTTCATTTCATCTTCTGTTTCCCAAGTAGCCTCAAAGGCTCCATGATGGATCCATGTGACCTTGGCAACGGGGACAATTTTGTTGCACTTTTTTTTAATTCTTTGGTCGACTATTTTCGTGGGTTGTTCTTCATAAGTTAACCCATTAGCCTCAACTTCTGATGGTTTAGGTACTATTGTATGAGTTCAATGATGAACATATCTCAGAAGCGAGATATGTAACACATCAAACACATACTGTATCTCTAGTGGTAAGGCCAATCAGTAGGTAATTGGTTTGATGTTCTCAATGATGTTATAAGGCCCAAAAAATCGTGAGCTTAACTTTCCTTTAATATTGAATCTCCCTATTCCTTTAACTAGAGAAACTTTCGAAAACACTTTGTCTTCTGCTTCATACTCCAAGGGTCTCCGTCTTCAACCTACATTTTCAGTTTGCCTATCTTGTGTTGCTTTCATGTTTCATTATGCAACTTTGATCTTTTCTATAATTTTTTGGATCATTTTAGGACCAAAATTAGGGTTTCTTCTGAATAACCTTAACAAAGAGGAGTCCTACATCTTTTGCCATATAGAACCTCAAAAAGGTTCATTTTTGTATTAGCTTGATAACTATTCTTATATGAAAGCTCTGGTAAGGGCAAGTATTCCTCCCATTTTCCTTGGAAATACAATACACATGCTCATAGCACGTCGACAACAATCTCTGTCACTCTCTCAGTTTGTCCGGCTGTTTCTAGATTATTGGAATGACTAAACTACAGTTGTGTACCAAAGGCTTTTCGTAAAGCCTTCCAAATTCGAGTTGCCTCGAAACTTTTGAATGTGGTGTTGACTATTCCCCACCAGACGTCATCCTGTCTCGTGAGGTAAAAGGCCCCAATAGTCACACATTTATTATGAAGAACCTCTACAACATCGAATATCTTTTCCATTTACCTGATCCACTATTCCAACACTATAGGGTCTTCCTTGCAATCATATACTTTTGGGTTCCACTTTGCAACCCACTCAAAAAGTTTATTCTCTTTTTCTCACTTTTCAAAATCAGAGCCCTTAAGCTTCCTTGTTAACTCAACCACAATTTTTGCCATTAGTTCATGATTTAGATCATCTAGTAGTCCCTTTGAACACCCTACATTTTCAAGGTTTTATGGTACACTAACAAATTCTTGCCTTCTTTGAGGGGTTACTATGGGGGAATTTTGATTGACCGAGTAGGCTGGCACGAATTCTACATTATTTCTTTGCAAAGTGTTCTCTGGAATATTGTTATGTGGATCCAACATTCTATTCATCATATGCAAAACCCCATTAGTTCTCGCTCATTTATATCTCTTCATGATTATACATCAACCTTGTTTAACATTATTACTTCCTAATTATTCATTCATATATTATTCAACTTATATTACCATGATTGTTACTTTTGCTATTTCATGCTAGTCAGGTAAGTGATACCAACCAACCCACAATACTTTATTATGCTAGAAATTTCAATATTGATACTTTTATTTGTAAGTAATTTAATAATCTTGGTACTTATGTATATAAAACATACACATATCAACTAACTTGAACCATAACATATGTTGCATACTTCTATCAGGAGTGTCATACCCCTGGTAAAAGCACAAAAGATCCACCTAGACCGGGGGTTTAGATTAGACACTATGCCAATTGTGCGACCTAGGATGGCCCCTACATGATTACAAACCTCCTTATTCTGCTATGTCTAGGGGGTTAGCTCCCTACACATTGTCCTATATATATATATATATAGTTACATATTTACATATTCACATTATCCTACATTCCCTTAGAAACCTCCTCCTTCTAACTCTCTCTTGTTCACTCATCCTTTGCCTATTCTGGTATCTTTTAGTCTGGATCACTGCTCTTATTCGTTTCGAATCCAGAGCTCTAGGAGTCATCCTCATTTGCATCCTCCATCCCCCTTGAAATTTCATTTTCCATATCTCCTACTCCCTCGGTCTCATTAGAGCTTATTACGACCATATCTGGAGGTTTAGAGATGTAAATCTTGTTCCCCACAATGCTAGAGTCAGTTGAATCACCATCAGTTGCTCCTCTCAAAATCGCATACCCATCGTCCCCCGCTCAGATTTTTGATTGGTCCGACTCATGTCCCCGAATATCTACTGATGATTATGGTGCATTCTATTATGGGGGAAAGGGGTCCTCTCCCAAGGGAGGCTCAGGTGTTAGTGGAGAGTTTGGAGGATCTTTAGGCCGTGCCGTATGTCATTATGTTAAGCCATTAATCATGCATCGTTTTATTAATTATTTTGATTATATTTTAATTTTACACGTTACTGCGTCTAATTTACTTTATTTTATATATTTTCTAGGTTAGGCATTTATAAAATAAAAAGGTAAGAGAAGACGTCGAAGTTCGGGTTTTACACACTTGGCTATAAAGACTATTCAAAAATAATAATTTATGGAAAATATTATTTCCATAATTATTTAATCGGGTTAGGGTTTCAAGAGTTGGAGAAGAGCTAAAAGTCTTGAGAGAGAAGGAAGAAAGGAAGAAGAAAATCCTATTCACTAACCCTAATCACCATCACCCTCACCATAATAAAAGCAAGTCACGGCTCCCTGCATAAAAGGAGCCCAATCTCCACAAACCCAGAGGCCCAACCTATCTACCTCATCCCCACGGCCACCACCTTCATCATACAAGCCACGGCACCCTCACCCAAACCCTCCTTCATCACCTTCTTCATCATCACTATCTTTCATCACCATCATCTTCTTCTTCAAAATCATCTCACGGCATATCACGCCTTCCCCTTTCATCTCACGCTTCATCACCTCATCCCCCTTCATCACGCCTCACCTTCCTCCATCCCACCTCTTCAACCTCATCATATATTATCATCCTAATCCCCTCACCATATAATAATCAAAAAGTCCACGGCATACTACAACCCACGACCAGCCTCGTCTCGCTCATCATCTCATCACCATCATCTTCAGCGTAGGGTGATTTTATTTTATTTTACTTATTCTATTTTATTTTATTTTGTGTTGTTTAGTTAATTAAACATGAATCCTTTGGAAGAATTGTGTAATTTTACATTTAATATGAGTGAGTAATTTTTTGTGCTTAGTATAATCTTCTTGACGTCATGCTAAATTTACTATTTTGAAGTAAGTTTTATGCTTTAATGCCTAGTTGATTTATATTCATGATTCTTTAGCGATTAGCATTTATCGTTTATGAAATTTGTGTTAAATCGATTAGAATGCATGCTAGTTGATTAAATACAATTTCGATTGATAGTTTAGAATACTATAATACGTAAAAGTTATAGTCTTTTAGGCTTAGGTATCACCCTAATTAATCATGGATGGCTTAAACCCATCTCTTTTAATTAGGTAATCACTTTAGATCTTTGTTAAATCGATTTGCTGGTAAATTGGTTACAAAGTGTTAAATGATGTTTTTCTAATTCTTAATGCTCTAGTTTGGTTAAATTTTTGCACTGGTGTAAAGATTATCAAATTAGTAGGGTTTATGTTAGGGTAGGACCTAATTAAACTAGAATCTAAGAAAAAACGGGGAAGAACCGCTGGTGGATGTTTTCTACAGTTTAACTCATGAATAAAATTAACTTGTGTGGTGATGATAAATATTAATTTGCATGGTGGATTGAGATTATGCTAAGTATCCTTCATAAATTTGACAACCTTTGATCATTATTTGTTGTTTAGAGTTAATTTGAATCGTTTGTTAATTTTTGTTCTATTTTTATTAGCTTCAAAATAATTTCAATTGACCCCCCCCCAAAATTATAATCTTTTAGGAGTGTCTAGGTAATTTTAGATAGTTTAGATTTTGATTTTTGGAGTAGTTATAATTTTAGATTGATTTATATCCAGTTTTAGTATTTAATTACCGGTTTGTTAGAAATTAGACTAAAAATAGTTATTTTTTTATTTTTATATTTTTATCCGTTCCTAGAGTTTATAGAGTGTCCTAGTCTTCCCATATTTAATTTCGTAATTTTTTGAAGTTATTTGATAATTTTTCAGAATTATTTTGTGAAATTGATATGTGCAGGTTTTTAGGTTATTAATTCTGAAAATTTCGATTTTAATTATTAATTCATGATTATTAGGTATTTTTAAGTCCATAAAGTTGTGCCCTAGAATTAGGGTAATTTTCTTAATTATTTTCGTGTTTAGATTAATGCAGATTATTTTATTTCTAATTTCAGATTTATTATTCTGCTTGATATTCTGTGCTAATTTTCTGATCTGATTTTTCTGAAATTAATTAGATACAATTTAGAATTTATAAGATTATAGACCTGAATAATAATATTTTAGGTTACTTTTTGATTTTTTTAATATTTAGTTTCTGACTATTATTTGCTGTTATTGATTTTTACTTAGAATTTCAGTTACTATTCTGTTTTTATTTTTGTAAATTATTTAGGAAATATTTTTACTGTTTTATTTCCAGAATATGATCTAGAATATTTAGGAGCATCATTGGGTATTTTTCTAGATTCGTATTCATTAGATTTTAATTATTTTAGAATTACTAAGATTAGACTTAATAAATTGGATTAGTAAAATTATTTAGGATTAAGCTAGCCTTTTACAACAATCTTTCCTCGTGGATCGATCCCTACTATCCTATGCTATAAAAAGTGTTTAATAACTGAAGTAGTGGTTAAATTTGTAGCTCTCGACAAGCTTTACACATTACCACAAAACAATGATCAACTTCCATACAATTAAACTTAGCTAACCCCAAATACAAAACAAGAACAACAAGATCTCCCAATGTGGGTCCTGCTTTCACTAGGTCTGGAGAGATCTGGATGTAGGTAACCTTATTTCTACAAACATCTCTGCTTGTAAAGACGCTAATTCTAATCGATCCATAAAAAAAGAATTTTGTGAAAACATTTTATAGAAATAACTGAAGATAAGCGATAGGGAATGAACTAAGAAATATTACTAAACCTAGTTACAGTGACTACGTAAAACATAAATACATAAAACGGGGAAAGGTAATATACCGTATCAAGTAGAGGTAGGCTAATTAATATTTTCTCTTCCCAAATGAATGTACTACCTACATACAAACACAGTATACATAAGCTAACTACATTTATATATATATATATATATGTATATATATATATATATATATATATAACAAAATTTTATAGTTTCCCACCAAATCCTAGGGCCTAATCAAAAGTTTGTTATGCCACTAACTACACTCTTATGAAACTTTATTTCTACCACCTAAGTGTTCTTACAACCTCCATAATATGAGACCCAAATGGTTACATTAGCCTCAATACTTAAGTGTCTATGTTCTCTCTGATACCAGTACTATAACACCCCAACCCAAGCCCCCTCTAATCCCTTAATTAGCAAGCATTGCGAGGCAGCATATTATGCAATTAAGGTAGGGCACTACTACCATTCCTTGGAGGAATATGGCTGCATTTCGCGATAAGGTAATAGCTACTAGATAAACCACATCTACTGGAATTGAATATTTACGTAAGATAAGTTTCAAGATTATTAACAAACATTTTGTAGTAGCCACAACATGACTATTTGATAAGGTCCAATAACAGATTTTCATGTCACTTAGGGTTAATAAGCCCCTAATTCAAACGCCATTCACAAGTCCTCTAAACAACCTAACCAAGGTGACAGGTTTGTGTTCACTGCCCTGTGTTGCTCCTCATGTTCTTTTTGCTATTGAAGGTTCTTACTTAATTTTAACGTGCTTCTCCTTCCTTAAGATAGTTTAGCAAACACAAAACAATAGGAAAAATAAGCTATAAACTCAATATGCAACCATTATATAGTTAAACAAATATTTAACAGGAGAATGTGAACGTGTGAACAATTTTTCAACTATGCTTTGAAATTTGTTTTCAGTAGAATTGGATTCGATTCCTTTGATCTATCGCTTTGTCTAAACCAAGTAGATTCTTAGAATTGTTCATGAAGCTAATTATTTTTTGGCCCAGGCAAGGACCCAAATATATGAATAGCAGCTATGGCATCAATGAACGAATGAACTATGAATTTCCCATTTAACGGTACATGCCAAAAACCAATGAATTCTGCTAGCAAAAACTTTTACTAATGATCATTGGATATTAATTGATGAACAATGAAATGGGTCAAAAAGTTCCATTGGTTGAATAAAACTTGTTAATGTTTGTAAGTGAAAACTTTCACATCTTTGATGGGTGCAAGCAGTAACGTACCTTTGATGAATATTTTACTCCTACTTTAGGTTGATTTTGCAAGCCTTTCTCAGGAATAGATTCAATAAAGTTCTGTATTAATGAGAAATTAATTTCTGTAAGTTTTAGATTGTACTACGCATACTCCTAAACATCTTTTATTTTTAACAGTCTGATGAGTTTTTCTTCATGTTCATTTTTCCTATTGGTTGACTCAAATTCCTCTCAGGTAGTGATTTCTCATTTTATGGCATAACCCCAAGCAAGTTATCCTTAATTCCACCAAGGCCCTAATGTTCATACAGTACTCTCATTCAAAATTTATTCTTGCTTGCTTACATGAATGCACCCTCATAGTTCATGTTCACTCAATATTTTCCCTTAGGAGACCACCATGCGTTTGCATAGTTAAACCAATAAATAACATACTAGACCATAATATCGTTAGAGTATAATTACACTTCTCACTAACACAATCATACTATCAACTAATTAACTCATAATTCTCACCATTAAGTCAACCTCTTTGCCACTTTAAAGTGCATCAAGCACCTTTTTTCAGTAATATATTTAGCCACCACACTCAAAAAATCAACATAGCATATCCATTATACTTCAAACAAGCACACACCCAAGTATTATTTAACATAACAACATAAGCTTACTTGAACTTCTCTTGAGCACTTTCACCACCATGAACAACACAATTTACTCACTACATAGCTTAATTACAATGCAATCAAGGACACATTTAGACCCACTTCAAGCTTGCTTGAATAAATAGACCCAATCTTGTTTGTTCTCTCCTTAATCTCACATTTCACATTTAAAATTCAATCATACTTACCCATCCATATACATATCAAATAAATTCAGTAAGATTATATAATTAAGCAACTCAATCCTTACCAATTGCACAGATTACTCCACCACCCAACATGGATTGTTTATAAATTCAATTGTGTTGGAAATATAAGGACTTACCTTGATGCGGAAACATTGCCTGAATCTTGCTTGTTGAGTGCTGCCCACGAACATGGTGGCTACAGGAGTCACCAGTGAGGTTCACACCCCAAACCCAAATCTCTATGATGGCTAGATTTAGTGAGCGATAGGGTAGAAAGAGTACTAAACTAGGAATGTTAGTTTCTTAACTATGTCTCATTCCTTGTCTATTTATCCCCTTTTTATAATTGCACATAACTTGTAACAGAAACAGGAGATTAATATGGCTAATTAACACTGAATTAATCACCTTATAGCTGTTGTACTAATGGGAGATTATGGTGCCATAATGTTACCATTATTCTTTGGTCAATAGCTCCCCCTCGGTCACATAAACCACAAATCCCGCCTTTATTCGCTAATAAATCTCCTTACACTTCATACTGAAAATGGAGTGTGCGATCAAAAATACACAAGCAATGTCATATCAAGTCACCATCTAACTGACATAACACTTTCAAAAAATATGATACCCCAAATCAACCTCAGCATCACTAGTGGCATACATAGTCCCTTTATGCCATATGATATATCATATGATTATATACTCAATATAATCACCCGGGCTAATATGGCGATTATGTATAGATTTTTCCTTAAACATTCATGAAATTAATCTTAGCTTAACTGTTTTCCTAATGTGTTCCCACTGAACTGTATACACTATGGTTTTTAAGAAACACATTAAGGTAGCATCATCAAACTTCGACTTCATATCATAACTTTAAGTCGAAGGGTCATTGTCTATAGGGTTACATAGTGATAGGAGATAGGTAAGTCAATTTTCACTCCATGTATGGGTTGTCTTATAAGCACACACAGTATGAAATGTGTGTCATGACATAACTTCCACTCAGCTGGGTATGCCACTCTTTATGCCTTGCAAATCCTCAATCTAGATTTTTATCCAAAAAATCTAACCTGAGCTACTAGATCAACATACTGAATGTTAATCTTGACACTCAAGATTCGGCTTTTAAGGTTGCAATATGAAAACTTATTTCATACTCGACTCCCTCGATCCTCATCTTAAACTCACTATGGCGACTATATCATTTTACTCATACACTTCTAGTGTGAGTAATCAATATTGCACACCTAGTGCCAATATAATTCAGTCTCATCCTGTCCGCTACTCAACCGTCAGGGCGATTGCCTGTGTCACTAGGCCAATCAAAAGCTTGTGGCATTTCAATATGCCTAACATGTAACAATAAATTATGAGCATTTTGCTCATTTATATATGAAACATGTCCATCACGAGACACATCTAAGCACTACACCTTATGAATTCCTAGACTCAACAAATGATCTTTGAAAATATCACTAGAAATGGGTTTAGTCAAGCGAACATAATCACCTTGTTAGTTTATATATACCTCATGGCAATGTTTTTTGTCTCTATGGTAACACGGCACACAATCAGCCTTTATAGCTGACATTATTGTGCAGCATTGCTTCTTACCGCACCATAACATGGCTCTCCCACCCAAGGCGAAAGCATGTCCTGAGGTTAACTTAGACTCATACATCGGGGTCACCACTCCAATTGACATTTGAGTATCCTCTCAACTTGAGGTCTCCTCCTTGATAGCAAAAGACTAAGTTAACAAAACCACGAAGGCAACGCTTAATTCTCTTGAAGGCTTGCCAATCAACAAGTCATAGGTTACTTTGATAACAACATACCAAACCAACCTCAAAGCAAATGTTAGGCAGTGTACAAAACATGGCCTACATTAAGCTTCCTACGACACTAGTGTACGGAAGTTGTTCATTGTCTCTATTTTATCATCTATTTTAGGGCATTGATCAAGACTCAAGGTTAAACCCTTTCCAACTAGAGTGTTTATGAGTTTGGAATTATACATCCAAAATCGCTCTCAGACCTTTTTATGTATGCATCTTCGGACAACTTTGAATTACTTCCTCTCCTAGGACATACCTAGCTTCACCCACGTCCTTCATCTCAAAGACATAGGACAACCACTTTTAAGTAGCTTTGATCGACTCCAAGTTGTTCCCAACCAGCAGTATGTCATCAACGTACAAGGTAAGAAACATAATCCTTCATGTTAATCTTTTTGACATACACATGATGGTCTTCTAAAACCATAGATAAGCCAGATTAAGTTATGGCTCCATGGAATCTAAAGTAACCAAATTTGGAAGATTGCTTAAGATTATATATGGACCTTTTAAGACGACACACCTTGTCATTTTGTCCCTTTAATACAAAACCGATGGGTTAGTCCATATAAATCTCTTCCTTAAGCACCATTGAGGAAAGCAGTCTTTACGCCTATTTTGAACAACTAAATTCCAAATGGCCAACCAAGGATAGGAGTAACAAGGTCTGAACTCATCAATCAGATCATTTGCTCGACGTTTGTCTTGAAAACGCATGTGCTTTCAATAGACTTGCGTCGAGGCAGACAATTAATGAGTTCTAAAACCTTTTTGTTGCCATTGAGTCTATCTCATCTCTCATGGCATCCATTCATTCTTTGTGATTTGGCAACTCAATCACCTCTTGATAAAAGGTAGGATCCTCAACTTCCAAGGAAGTGCATAGGAATATTTTCTCTTCAACTTAGAAATATCGTCGAGGAATTCTTCCATCCCTACTTCTTTGGATCCTAGGACCTTCATTATTTGTTTACCTAGGTGAGAAATCCCTCCCCCTTTCTCCAAGAGGTGTGGGACCAGGAATCCCTCCCTCTTTCTTTGAAAGGTATGTGACCAGAAATCCCTCTCCCTTCATCTAAGAGGTATGGGACCCTGAGCACAAAGAGAAATACTCCCACTATCCATTGGAGGTGGGATCTTGAGCGTGTAGACTAACTGCATATTCAGGAATTGCATATTGGGGATAAACCTCATTCTCGTGCTAACTCTCCTTCACATTTGGAGAACGAATCTCATTCTCCTTAATAGACAAAACTTCACCATTCCTATTAAAAGAGAAATGTGTACTATCCTTAGTTACTTAGTGAGAATTCAGATCCTCCCCCTCACCGAGATATTGTTGAAGGTCTTGTTGTAACTCATACAATTTTAGATCCTTTTTAAATCTCACTAAATGCTTGGGAACTCATCTTCAAGTAAATCGACATTGCGGGAATTCATTTCATGAAGAAGAAGATATTCACGTTCTTGATTGGTTTGAAGGGTCCTAATATTTTGATCCAATTAAGTCCTACTACCGCTTTAAAGTATATGAACACATCAAGTACCAAATAGCGGTGATATGATAGGTACATATACTTACATCATGAATATATCACTCCATAATGTGTTTTCACATTCATGGGCCCGAATGAACACTCAGAGATTGGATGGCCTCGAATCCTTACTAAAAGATTTTATAGTTGCTTTGCTAGCTAAACTTGACTCACACATGGGCAACTTAACCCTAATGAGTTGGCCTTAAAAGACTATATTTAGCTATTTTGATAACTCTATCTTGGCCCTTATGGTCAAGTCAAGCATGCCCAAAACAGAATCGAAAATGAGGCAAAGATAGAAGATGTCTTGTTTCATCCAAAATATTGAAAACACCTTTCAATGTCACATGGCTAAACAAATTGCCATTGTATATGATATCGAAGACATCTAGATGAAAACTAAAGAGAAAACTAATCTTAGAAACAAAAAACACAAGGGAATATCACCTCCCCAGGTGCATAGTGAAGAAAAAACGTAGTCCCTTCACAAAGCTTCAAATGATATGTCCCTAATTCAAGGACATCTTCTTCATCGTCGTTACCTAAAACGACAACTTATGAACCCAGCAGGTGGCGATGAAAGTTCACAAAATCAACTGAATCCTGAACTATGCACTTGGTTGCTCTCGTGTCTACAATCCACTAAGGTTCATAATTGGCAACTGATGCTCGAAAGCATACATATTATCCAAAAGCAACTATGAAAGAAGGTACCTTAATCAGCTCAAGACAATCCCGAGCGTAGGATCCCTTATTTTCACAGTTATAGCACTTCACACCTGCGATACACCTATCTTTATTTTGCTTAGCCCTTTTTCCTTTTGCAATACCAACCTTAGGT
Organism: Selenicereus undatus; assembly: GCA_017589665.1. Lineage (NCBI taxonomy): Eukaryota > Viridiplantae > Streptophyta > Magnoliopsida > Caryophyllales > Cactaceae > Selenicereus > Selenicereus undatus. The sequence continues at coordinate 28,771,241 of JACYFF010031954.1, read as the reverse complement.
CTGAAACTTTAAGGGGGAAATGAATCTGGACGAACCTGACGCTAAGTTAATCCCAGATGTACTCAACAGTGGGATAACTTTCAATTCCCTCACTAGATCGCCATTGATGCAATACAACAAAGTATAACATGTTGATCGATCCATTCTCAAATAATTTTTAGTATGCCTTTAAGTTTTCTCAATACTGCTCACTAGCAGTACTATCTTTACCACTCTTGGAGACCTAGAATTTAACGAGTGTTTTAACACTTCACGCTGGTTCAAAAAAAACTGAATCTTCTGATACTTTGTATCATAGTCAGCGCTATCAAGCTATTCATTGGTAAACAAATTACCAAGCATATTTTAATTGTCGTATTTAGAAGTATATATTTTAAAAAATAGACATTAAACATATCTTCAAATAATTAAATTATCAAAAACTCCACCATTCATGTTGCATGATCGAAAATTTCGCTAAGCTCATAATCATCACATGCAAACATAAATTAGAAGTTTTTATAATTTAATTATCACATTTTTTCATAAAACAAAATTTATGGAGAACATTTTAGTCAAACTAATTAACATTTCAGAAATATCACAAAGATATTATCATGTAAACCAAATTTACATGAAGTTATTTCATTACACAAAACGAATTTATATAACTACTAATATGTCATTTAAAACTCTATCAATGACATATCAACCATAACATTTAGATTATTATATAAAACGTATTTATATAATAAAGTGAATCTACATTGCGAAACATATTCGAATAATAACATGTTACGAAAAAAATCATTAAAGTTCAAGGAACATAATATAAAACATATTTATATAATCATAGATAACATGAAACTTATTCAAATGTCACTCACAAATTATAAACAAATTCATAATTTTATAAATTTAGATTTTATGAAAAAAATTCATAAAATACTACTAAATTACATAATTGATAGGAAACATGAGACGAATTCATATTCTCTAATTTGGCAAGGAAAAAATGCTAAAACAATTAGCAAATTTACTACAACTCATGTAGTTTGTATATATATAAAACACATTTATATAATGCTACTAATTGGTGATTGACATGAAACATATTCACGTAATCGAAGGCAACATAATTTGTAATATGAAATATATCCAAATATTAATCGCAAGTACTTATATAGAACATATCCATGTAACTTTGAAATTTGAATGAAACGAAGTAAATTAAAGCTCGCAAATTATACAAAACGTATTCATATAATATTGCTAATTTAAAGTTCATGAAACAAATTCATAAAATGAACAAATACCCTATATGCCCAAATAATGGTATGAAAGATCTTTATTAACAAGAGCAATGGTAGAACAATTAACCGATTCATAACTGCTCAGGTATTTGCATAAAGCATAAATATAAAATTATTAAATAAAAAGATTATCATGAAACATATTCATGTAATTGAAAATTATATAAAACATATTTATATAATATTACTTATGAAACATATCCATTTATAGACTAAGGGGGGATCTTAATATCACATAGATATTTATTCAAACCATGTAAAACTAATTTACATTTTAATTCTTTACTAAAACTTATACGTATATATGAAACTAATTCATATTGCATCAATAATAATTAACTTAACACTACATCATCTTGTTTGAGATATAAAACAAATTTATATGTCAAATGAGCATGTGATAAATATTTTTTACATTGAACATATTAATGCTACAATATCAAGTTCATACATTCAAAATCAAATCTTATTTGAAATTATAATTCATATCATGAATTAACAATATTCCATGATTTATTTGAACTTGTATTATCATAATTAAATAAACAACACGCCCAAACAACAATTATAAGCTTAATTAAATTTTAACCAAAAATTTGTTTAAGCAAAAGGTCGGTCTGCTCATTTAACCTGAGACCTCCCCACCCCCTTTCTATCCAGCCTGTTCATTCTAGATTCTCTCTCTCTCTCTCTCTCTCTCTCTCTCTCTCTCTCTACATTCATAAGCTTCAACCTAGCGGGAAAATACTACCTTACAAACGTATGTACCTTACTAAGTACATATGTTGCGCGTGCAGTGCACAGCCTCAGATCTATAGCAATTAAAAGCAATTTAATTTTACTTATTGACACAAAAGATTCACTGCAATTGGGAAAAGATTCCCTGCAGTTGGGAAACGATTCACTACATTGCATAAAAAATTCATTGGATCAAAATTAAGATGTAAAACTGTAGAGTAAATGTTGGTATTACGTTGTCCATATTTCACCATTGCCATTGTCGCGCCACAATCGCAATGTGGCTTACATATGCTTATATAGCTTAATGGTGCACATATGCTTATATAGTTGTGTTGATATGCAGATATTCTTTCCAATGTTTCAGAATGGATATTACTTTGTTGTGTGATTCAATTTCTTGAGAAAGAATGTGGAGATTGTCCATTCTGTTAGTCATAACAATGTGGACAATTGTGTTATTCTTGTTTGTGTCAGCCTCTTGGTAATTTTCTATATTGGCACAAAAGGTTCACTGCAATTGAGGAAAGGTTCCCTGCAGTTGGGAAAAGATTCACTGCATTGTATAAAAGATTCATTTGATCAAAATTAATGATTTCGTTATTACAATCGTCCCTTTGGGGAATTTCGTCGAACACCTTATGTGCAACGATTTCTGAATTTAAAAATCGCTCTAGGTAGATATACTTTATATTGAATAGATGATAAATAATTGATTCAATGAAGATCTTTTGAGTGTTAGATTCTGCCAACAATGTTCGGATAATCATTCTAGAGGTTTTGTGTTTTTCTGATTTTTTTTTTTTGGGTAGTTTTGGTTGAATTTCACAATAGGACATGATTATTTGTTAGGTCCAATTAAACACCTCTTTATATAGGTGTGTATATTACCATAGTACATGGGTATGTACCATAGACTAACTGAACCTAGCGCTCTCTCTCTCTCTAACGCTCGAAGGCACTCTCTCTCTATCTCCTCTAGGTCTCACTCCACAACCGAGACAACCACCAAATAAAGGCCCTCTTCCGGTGTCACTTCCGACACGGACCACCGTTGTTCCTCAAAAAATGCTGCCATAACCACCCACATGATGACACCGCAATCCCATCGCCGCCTAAACAAAAACCCACGACTTCAGCAACCAACCAGACCTTTCAAAACACCATGCCAGCGAGTAGATCGGTCGTCGACAAGGCGATTGACGCTATAGCTGGGAAAAGTTTACCCAACACGATTACCGACCTGAAACCAACACGAAGTTAAGTGGGTTTGGGTATAAAGCTTCAACCCGTTTAATTAAATGAGTTGACACGTTCAACTCGTTTAATTAAATGGGTTAGGTTTAGGTCGAGATTCTCGACACGGAAAAATACCTATATAACCCATTTAATTATTTGGGTTAGATAAGTCAACTCACTTTCCCATTTGATATTTATCTGTTTACCTTTTATCATATAATTAGGAATACAAAAATATAAAAATTGTGAATTATGATGAATCGAGGGAGTTTTAGAGAATAATTATTTAATGTGATTTGTAAATTTAATTTTTAACAGTATGTAATTACGTATTAATTGAAAATGTTAAATGCATAAATCAGTAATTAGACAACTGAACTCGACCTATTTATTTTAAACGGGTTAAGCGGGTCAACCCGTTTAAAAACTAAATGGGTACATGCCAAGTTTTTTTCAACCCGTTTAATAAACGGGTTAGGTTCAGGTTGAGGAATTCTCAACCCGTTTAAGTTCGACACGAACATGAATCCGACTTGACCTGACCTATTATCCAACTCTAATTGATGCTGTCCACTCACGCCATGCGCCTCTCGGGTGGCGGCGCGTGGTGTACACGCGCGACCATGTCGGTGTTTTATGAGGTTTTGCACCGGGAAGATGTAGATCAGTGGCTTTGGTGCGGTTTATGAGGAAGGAAACGACTAAGGTCGTCTTCGTCGGCGGCGCGTGACCAACACGCACCACCCCTCCTGTGGCACTAATTGGTTAGTTCGATTTCTTTGCCCCCTTTTTTTTTATTTTGGGTCTGTGGGTAGCCTGATTTGGGGAGGGGTTCAATGGGCGGGTGAACCCTCATGTCTGAGAGGAGTAAGGGTGAAGGGCTTGAATTTTGTTAAGGGCATGGGTCTCAATTTTTTTTTAATTTGTATACCCCAGAGCTTGATATTGAAAAATACGATACCATGAGGCATGTGAACTTAGGTTATTCGAATTTGAACTCGGGTTTGCATTAGATTACATTCAATAATCACACAGATTATCAATTCATTAGGCATGTCATATTTAGCAGATTAGCATTTGCATATAAACCTCGTTCATGTTCTTGATATCACACAGATTAGTTGATTAAACTAATTAATATCAGATTTAGGCCAACAAGAATTAGTTGGGGTTAGCAACAATCAGACCTGGCTCTGATACCACTGTTGGAAATATAAGGACTTACCTTGATGCGGAAACATTGCCCGGATCTCGACTGTTGAATGTTGCCCACGAATATGGTGGCTACTGGAGTCACCAGTGAGGTTCACACTCCATACCCAAATCTCTATGATGGCTAGATTTAGTGTAAGGGACAAGGCAGAAAGAGTATTGAACTAGGAATGTTAGTTTCTTAACTGTGTCTGATTCCTTGTCTATTTATCCCCTTTTTATAATAAGACATAACTTGTAACAGAAACAGGGGATTAATATGACTAATTAATACTAAATTAATCACATTATAATTAATGTATTAATGGGAGATTATGGTACCATAATATGAGCGTTATTCTTTGGTCAACAAATTGAAACAAAGAATATAGCATTTAATTCAATTGAGAAGGGTGCAAAAAGGAGTTCTCCTTTGTGTGAAATTGAGGTTAGAGGTGAGGAAGGAGTATGAGTGAGGGCCGACGGCGGCTTTCGCAGTGTTGGGAGGCCAAGCCGAGGTGGCCGGCGGCCACAAGAACGGCGATGGACGCTTTAGGGCAGATGGCATGGCAGCCCTGCCTGGGCTGAGCGAAACAAACACGGCGACGGACGCTTTAGGGCGGATGGCATGGCAGCCCTGCCTGGCTGAGCGAAACAAAAACTAGGGGGAGAAGAGGAGGGTGCCGGTTACTGGGCTCACGGCTCAGTGGACGGCGAAGACGTTCGGGCAGAAAGGGGGACGGAAATCGGCGACAATGGCCAGAATCGCCGGGCAGCAGCAGCAGTCGCAGAGCAACTGCAGTGCGGCAGCGGGACAAAGCAGAGCGAGGGAAAGAGACCAGGGGCGGGGGCTTTTTTTTTTGTTGTATTTAATGTAACTTTTTAAATTAGCCGCTTTCTAAATTTTGGCCTCCCAAATCCGAATACAGCAACTACCACCTTCTCTTGTGTTTCTTTGCTTTCCTTTTCTGGCAAATCAAATTTTCAATTGACCATACATTGGGCCCAAGCTTACTTGGTAAATTTATTTATTTTCTTAATTATTAAGAAATTAATTTGGCTCGGTAAATTTTTTACATATGCATTAAAGAAAATTTTATGGTAAATTGATTCCTCAAATTGAGAATTCTACTCATTAATTAAATGCACAGCTTACTGCTCCAATTAGTATCATAATCATATGACTAATACAAGAATTAAAATTAATTAAATATAATTAGGTAACGTGGTGTTACAGATGTCAACCCCACAATTTGCCAGGTTGGTTTTGATTTTTGGCTTAGAAATATATAATTATATGATATCAAATTTTGCATGACAAAATTATGTCAAATGAAACATATAAGCTCAAAATTTTCTCATTCGATAATTTACAACAATATAATAATGAGTTCCAAACTTTGTAGATAGCTAACCAACTCCACGTTTACATTTAAGAGTAACTTTACATGGACAAAGAAGGGTTTTTGGAATATAATAATCTCAATTTTCAGGGGGTCTGTAAGGCAATAATCTAAACTTAAGAAATTCTAACCAGTAAGCTGAACTTCTAATGTATTTATTTCTAGTATCCCACCACCAAGTCGGACTTGTCAGAGATGTCACATGGCAGCGGTGAGATCATACAAGTATTACTAAAGCAATTTTTTCTTAAAAAGAGAAAGGCTATGTTGACCATAACTTAAAAACATCAACTAGATTGACTTTATTGTTTTTACACATCAGCTATCCATGCTCCCTATCCTCTCTCCTTCCCTTCAAAAAATAAGAAATATATAAAAAAAGATAGAGAGAAAGAAAAAA
>JACYFF010031954.1:28758675-28759978 GCA_017589665.1 Selenicereus undatus | reverse complement strand
TGATCAAAGAGGGAGAATATGGGTGGCATGGAACCCAAGATATTACCATCTAACAATGCTTCACAAGACAGTGCAATATATTCACTGTGAGGTAGTACAAGTTAGAAATAATGCCCATTTTTTTTTATCACATTTGTTTATGGTTTGAATCATCAGCATCTTAGACAGGAATTATGGACTGGCATTCAATCTATTGCACAGCGTACTCATCCATGTTGTGTAATAGGGGATTTCAATGCTATTTTATATAAGGAGGATAGAATTGGAGGGGATGAAGTGGAGATGGCTGATATTAGAGACATGAGGGAATTTATGGAAACAAATGAGTTAGAGGAACTCAGAAGTATAGGAGCATATTACTCCTGGACAAACAAGACTGTATATAGCAGAATTGACAGAGCTCTGGTTAATGTCTACTGGTCAAAGGAATTTGGTTTCACTCAAGTCAGGTATGACAATCAAAGCTTGTCAGATCATGTTCCCCTATTGATTCAGTTCCCTACCTCCCCTAGAGAGAAGAAAAGGTTCCAATTCTGTGATATGTGGACTAAGCATCAAAAGTTTGAGTCTATCATGAGGACTTCCCTTCCATCTGCACCATACTCTATGAAGAAACTTAAGATATTTCTGGATAGGATAAGGCCTAGGTTATGGGCACTAAATAGAGCCCATTTCCAAGACCTAAGAGAGCAACAGGAATTATCTAGAGGTCATCTGCAGCAGATTCAAAAGGAATTGGAGAATTTTCCAGAAGATGAGAATCTGAGAAAAAAGGAATATGAGGCTAGATGCAATTATAATAACATTCTATCCTCAAGCATCTCCCTTCTGCAACAACAATGCAAGCAAGAATGGATCAAATATGGAGATACAAACTCCAGATTCTTCTTTGCAAAGGCAAAACAGAGGAAAATGGCCACTTTTATTTACTCACTGAAGGATGTTAATGGGAACTGAACTGAGGGTTTTGACAGTATAGGGCAGATAATGGTTGATTTTTATAAAGACCTTTTGGGGGGGAAACCTCAAGGTAGGTCCCCTGTGGAACAAGAGGTATTACAGTAAGGGACTGTTCTATCAAAGGATCAACAGGTTGCTTTGTGCAAAGCTTTCACAGCTGATGATGTAAAACAGACTATGTTTTCCATATCCAACCTCAAATCCCCAGGGCCTGATGGGTTTAATAGTGGTTTTTATAAGCACACTTGGGGGATTGTGGGGGAATTGGTTTGCTCTGCTGCATTGGAGTTCTTCAGAACCGGCTATATGCCACAATTCATGAGTAGCACAAAATTGGTAATCC
>JACYFF010031954.1:28723675-28753675 GCA_017589665.1 Selenicereus undatus | reverse complement strand
TTTCTCTAAAACGATTGAAGATAGGAAGCAATTCGAAAGGTTTCTTAGATGTCTTAGCTATGCTTCAAATTTCATTAAAGATCTAGCTAAATTGAGAAAATTATTGCAGCAAAAATTCAAGAAACAAGTAAGTTTGACATGGACCTATGGCGATTCAAAGATTGTTCAAAACTTCAAAAGTTGTGTAAAAAGCTTCAGGTTCTTAATCTGTCAAATGCAAGAGATGATTTAATTCTGGAGACAAATGCCAACAATGGGCACTATAGTGCAGTACTCAAAGTCAAAGAAGGAGAAAAACTCTGCAAATATTACAGTGGAAGTTTAACATCGCAAAATGCAATGATCCCACGATGAAAAAAGAAATCCTTGTAGTCATAAAGGGAACTGTAAAATTCTTAATCTTTTTAGACCTAAAACTTTTTCTTGTTCAAACTGCTTACAAAGAATTACTTGATTTTGTGGGGAAAAAAAATTATCGAATATGCAAGCGCAAGGGTGACTCGTGCATTGGCAATTATGGCTTAACCAGTTTTCTTTCTCTGTTGAGCATATAGAGGGATCGAAGAATCCTCTATCAGATAGTTGAACTCGTGAACCTACCAATGGTGATTATTAGAGTAAAAGTCCTACCCAAAAAGAAGAAAATCCAAAATGAAATGTCATTACTACTAGAATGGGTTTCTCCTTCTAGTGGAATCTTTGTGGATATTTTGGAATTTCATACAAAAGTAGATCACACCCTGGTCTGCTATCTTCTGCTGTCTAATAATACAAAGATTCAGCCTGTTAGAATTACAAATGAATTACCTAACGTGTCTTTATGATATCCAAGAAAAAATATTTCAAGAAAAATAGTTGAATAACTAGTATGCAGCCTGCATCAACTACTATCATAGTTATTCTTATGATACTTGGCAGTCATCGAGTACTATGATCTTCCTTCTTGGTAGAATTGGAGTTGGTGTTGTATGATTTGCAACAAATTCAATCTCTCCAAATGACCCCATTATGAAAGCTTCGGAATTTGGAATGATAGCTTACGTCATGGAAATCTTACGTATCCATTCTTCTCAAGACTAGATTTCAACAATGAATGTTTAAAAGGATCCATTTGATTCTTATATCTCCTGATGGTGCAACAAAAATGTCTTACAATAAACGTTGGTATGTCGAGGTACATTGCACAGTAATGGAGTATGAGAATGGAAAGGCTAAACCAACCCATTATCTTGTCCAATTAGTTAATTTAGGTGATCCTAGTGATCAATAACAAGAATGGTTTCCAAAGTGATAAGAAGTAGTCGGTGATCCTGCTCTAGCAAGAGCCATTGATTTTTGCAACATGTATCATGACATGTTGGCATTAATTAAATAAGCACTAATGCATTGCAAGAACACTACTTTCATCTATCATAGTGATTTCAGCAAATATATGTAGGTAGAAGGAGCAACTTAAAAAGATGTCTTTGATTATCTCTTTGATGTTAGAGCTAGAAAATTCTTATCAAAAAAAGGAAAGAAATATCTTCATGAATTATTTGAAAAATGGGATCTAGAGCATCTTGAACTTCATGAAGATTTTAATGATTATCAAGATAATGATGAACTTGAAGACATTATTGAAGATGCAGGATGTAGAATCTCAATATGGATGACTAGTGTTGTCGGCATTAAGTGCTCTGAAAAGTTGTTGCACCATTGTTGTGTTGTTTTTTCAAGTGTCAACCAAGTATAATAATGCAGTCTACAGTAGCAATATGAGGGTACCTGTAGTCATGTGAAAATATCAGTGTATATTGTAGCCATTAGGGTATCCTATGTAGTTTATCTCCTCTATAAAAGGAAGGCAAAGCGCTGAGAAGAGACACGGTCATTTAAGCATACTTAAACAAAAACGAAGTTGGATATCTCCATTTCTCTATAAACAACTATCTCTAATGATCTCAGTTGTTTAAATCCCCTCTCAAATCTTTCTATTGTAATGTTTTCACTTGCAAGTTCTTAACAAAATAAGTTTCCAATTAGGAAACCTTATTCAATCAAACTTTATGTCTTAAATATTATGATTTCTTGATTAAAGATTCACCATCCTTAGCAAAATAAAAATTTGATTAGCGACTACAGTTCAAGGTAGAAAACGCAATGAATCTATGTTGTACCTTATCTAAGGAAGGTCTCGGTAAACTGGAAGCCAAAGGAACGCCAGGGTCCAACGCCAACTAAGTTCAGGCAATGGTCAAAATTCTTTAATTAAGTTTTAGTTATTTTTGCTAAGCATGGTGGGCCTATAATCATAGAAAATATAATATTTATGATATACGTAGTAGATTTTAATAACTAGAACTAGTAAAATCATTATAAGAAGTTCCAATATTAATATAATCTTAGCTTTTCAAGAATGGCCAAAAATATGAGTATTTGTACTGTGAATCTCATCTGGGTTAAACATAGAAATTTCATAAAAGTTCTAGGTCATAAAAAAAATATTTGTGAACTAGAAATCAGTGAACCCAAAAGAGTTGTACCCTGAAAAGCATTTACCCAAAACTAAGGAGTACCAAAAATATTTTTCCAAAACCGTGAGATCTGTAAATAATTACTCCAAACCTTAGTGGACCAGAAGAGAATTTTTTCTTATGATGATAACATTAATTTTCTTAATAGCTGTGGGTTTAGATAAAATATCAATTCGATGGGCCATTTGAGAGAGGTGCAAAGCCTAACTAGTAGTTTGTGCCTTTACGCAGCATGAATATCATAAGACCTTCAATCTTGCAGCTAAACCATAAAGCACACATACTGTGCTCTCCTTGGCCCTAACTCATGATTGGTCCATTTGGTAAATTGACGTCAAAAATTCTTTCTCGTATGGGGATCTGTAGGTAGAAGTATGTATGACAGAACCTCCTAGTTTTCATCATCATTATTATCCTAATCATATTTGTTGGCCTATAAATTTCTTTATGGTCTTAAGCAGGCTCCTAGGGCGTGGTTTCACCATTTTAGTGATTATTTACAGTCAGCTGGTTTCTGCTGCAATACTAGTGACCTATCTTTATTTTTCCTTTGCCAACATCTACATTTTCCTCTTTTGCTTTTCTATGTTAATGGCATAATTTTCATTGGTACTTGACATTCTCTCCTTTTTCATGTTGTCAACTTGCTATTTGCACAGTTTCTTATAAAGAATTTTGGCAATTTGGATTACTTTGCGACGGTAAAAGTTGTACGAACTCCAAAGCACATCTTTATTTTGCAAGAAAATATGTCCTAGATCTTGTACATCATGTTAGCCTTTACTGTACTAAGCCTGTTCGTACTCCCATTTCTTCCAAGACCTCATTGTCCTTGTTAGATGGTAACTCATTAGCAAATCCCATAGTACTTAGATGTAGAGTCTGCGCGTTGCAATGTTTGAAAATGAATCAGGTAGATATAGCATACATTGTCCATGTTGTTTATCAATCTATGCATAGACCATGTAATTCACATTTTTTTGGTTGTCAAGCATATTTATAAGCATCTTTGGGCACCACTGATCATAGGTTGCTGCTAAAGAAAGATAAAGACCTATCTTTCATTAATGCTTACTCAGATGCTGACTGGGTTACGAGCCCCAATAACTCCAAATCCATTACTGCAGTTCAGTACTGTGGCTTTGTGCTGAATTGGGTATATTGCTTACAACTCTTGTCCGGATTCTACGTGATAACATTAGTGCCACCTATGTTACTATTAATCCGGTTCACTCAAAGCAAAGAAATCAAGGTCAATTATCATTTTATCGGTGAAAGAATACAACATGGAGATTTATTTCTCAAACATATTCCTACTCTGCTACAGCTTATTGAAATCTTCGCTAAAGGGCGTTTTACTCAGTATTTTTATATTCTCAAGTCCAATCTATCTGTGCATTATTAAAGGGGTATAATAGAGGATAAATATCGAATTTTGTTTTTTGAAAGGTAAGTACAATAACACCTTAAGCAGTCATTCTCTCAAGGGTTCTACCTAAGTAATCATCAACGATGATACATGTAAGTTCAGAGGAAGGGGATGTAGAAATGGTAGCTATCGACCTTATTGAACATCCCAGTTTGACAATCCAATCAACTGTCATATTCTCTTCTTTAAAGACATGTTTGACAGAGATATTGGATAAATATGATGGCATAGATGTAATACCTTGCATCAACTTTTGAACACATCATGGAATGCACACAGAACCTTGCATTGCTTGGATTACGAGGTGGTTGTCACCTTCAATACGGATATGCCTGAAACCTGCATCTGATGCCGCTTTAATACCATCCCATATAGCAATAGCTTTTGACACAAGAATAGGAGCATTGTGCGTAAATCTAGTTTCTGCGTGGATGAGACGCCCCTGCCAATCTCGTAACACATATCACTCTGCTGCTTCTAACGAAGATAGCATGCCTTCAAAATTAATTTTGATGAAGCCTCCTAGTGGGGAAATCCACTTGACTATACGGGTGGTCTTCACGTTCGGAGTATAATGTGTCACCCGAGCTTGTGGATGAAATAGTGATCTTTGGTTACACTATTTCCATTTTGCCCAGTTACCTTGAGCCTGGTGAGTGATCCCAAGGGTTTAGGGAGCTCTTTTTGAAAAGCAATAGCATTGTGGCTTTTCCAAATGATCTATAGAGTTCAACAATTCTAGGCATATTATTTTCCTGTTGGAAATATAATTCGTGCAAAGCATCTCAAACTAACTGTTGTTGAAGAGGTGATTGGCAAAGCCAACCATATTTGATGGCCAATTCTTATACTTGGGTAACAAAAGGGCAAAGGGGAAAGAGATGCTCAGTTGTCCTCAATATGGGAAAGGCAAATTGGGCATATCGGGTCAATTTGTAACCCTTGATGCAGTAAGTTCCCCTTAAAGGGAAGGGCATTATGGCATAGTTGCCATAAGAAGATTTTAATTTCAGACATTATATCAAGTTTCCAAATCCAGTTGAATTTTCATGTTATTTATATTGTGATGTGCTTTCTAAGTGGTTGTTTTAACAGAGAAATCCCCACTTCCTGTTAAACCCTAACAGAACGCGTTTGGCACCTCTGTTACTAGAATAGGTACAACGAGTACATGATGTAAATACTGTGAAGGCTGAGTTTGCGATAATTTGACCTTATCCCAAGTTTTATTGGGTGTATAAATTCACTTACTTACGGATTAGTGTCTGTCAGAGTGTTGCAATCAATGTGAAGTAAATTAGCCACACAAGAATCATGACACCAAGCATGTGTCCAAAATTGTATTGTATGCCCGTCACCCTATTGCCACCTCATGCCTTGTTGAATGAATTCCCGAGTGTAGATCATACACTTCCAAACCCAAGAGTTGGTCTGCTTTCGTATATAGGAAAAAAAAAAGGTAAGGGGAGGCATATTTGGCTATCATTTGTTTCACCTAGAAATCTTCATATTTGGAAATAAGTTTCCATGACGCCTTCGCCATAAAAGTAATATTTACTGCACCCGTTTTCCTTAGTCCTAAGCTACTAAATTTTTTGGGTTTGCAGATCTCATCTCAGGCAACCAGTGGTAAACCATTTCCTGTATTGCATTCTTTAAAAAAAAACTTACGGTTGATGTGATCTAATTTTTAGTAACAGGAGTAGGCAATTAGAAACACTGCGTAGTATGAGCAGGTAAAGCCTCTAAATTTGACTGAATCAGAACATTACGTCTAGCTTTAGAAAATGAATTGACTTTCCAGTTACTTAATTTGGCATCAACTTTACTAAAAGGGTTTGGAGAATATCTAACTTAGGGCGTCCTTGAAAGATAGAGCATCCCAAGTATTTGCCCAGTGAAGAGTTATGTGGAATGTTAAAAATTCCATCAACATGCTGCTTATCCAAATTAGACGTATTTTTAGAAAAGATAATATTGGATTTATGGAAGTTAACAAACTGTCCAGATTCTAGGCAAAAACGGATCTAAAATGTCTTTGAGGCTAGAGGTAGTCTGAGACGATGCTTCGCAAAACAGAAGACTGTCATTTGCAAAAAGTAAACAAGGAATTTTTTCAGCATGTGGGGCTATTTTGGCTCCAACATCAGCCTTAGGATCTAAGGAATGACAATATAGCCATTGTGCAAGTACATACATGCAAAGAATGAATAGATGTGAAGAAAGATGATCTCCTTATCGAAGAGCCCTTATAGGCGAAAAAAAAACCACAAGATTCATTATTAATGATTACAGATTACGATACTGTAGAGACGCATTCTTTGATCCATGTAATCCAAGTTGGGTGAAAGTTCATGCCTTGAAGACAAAGTATTAGAAATTCCCACTCAATATGATCAGCAGTTTTTTCTAGGTCGAGTTTAAAAGCAACATACCCCTTCTTCCCTTTCATATATTGAAACTTATTCATAACTTCATGTGCTAGTAAAATATTATCATGAATTTCCCTATGCGGAACAAAAGCACTTTGTGTTGGTTGGACAATGCGTCCTAGTACAGGTCGCATACGATTAACCACAATCTTAGTAATAATTTTATAAAAAGTATTGCATAGACTAATCAGTTGAAAGTGAGACGTAGTTTCTGGATTAACGTAACTACTTTCGGAATGAGGCTGATTAAGTCATTGTTAAATTCCTTCAAAAGTTTTGCAGAGTGGAAAAAATCTTTGATAGACAAACAAATGGGGCCTCTTAACAAGGGCCAATATTTTTGAAAAGAACTGGTCCAAAATCATATGAGCCTAGTGCTTTTGAAGGATTCATTTGAAAGACAACGGTGTGGATTTCATCTTCCATTGTAGGCTTGATGAGATCAAAGTTTACATCAGATGTTACTTTGTTGATGGCATTAAATGGGCAAAACACAGTTCCATGACTGCGGCTAGACTTTAGACAGTGTGAAAAGTCAAATAAAAATTAATTCTTAATTAAGTCAATATCTTCAATCCAACTACCAACCTCATTCTTAATATGAAGAAGTTGAGCATGTCTTTTTTTTGACATTACAATTTGGTGAAAGAAACTAGAGTTTCTATCCTCATCAACTAGCCACTTCTTCCTTGTATATTGGCCCCAATACCGTTAGTTGAAAAGGATTAACTTTTCTTGCTGTTTAATTAATCAATTATGCCAATGATTAAGTCGTATACAGTCAGGACTTTGTAAGAGATGATCTTCCACATATTGTAATTTGGAAGTATTTTTTCACAAGTTGCTTTTGATAATTAGCACAGGTAGTTGATTTCCATACTTTCATATTTTTTTTAATAAATTTGAGACCTTTACCTACACAAAACATAGATAAGCGTTTGACATTATTATTCCATTGTTTTTTAACAATGGTTTGAACTGCATCGTAGGTGGTCTACTGTGGTTGGAATCTAAAAATAGGTTTGTTGCCCGAAGGGTATTGCAATTGGATCTTTAGTAATAGGAAGCAATGATGAGAATATGTAAATGGACCATGAGATACAGTAGCGTTAGGACATATTTGAAGCCAATCCTTGCGACCTATAGCTTGATCCAATTTTTCATAAATAAGTTGATCTCGAATATGAGATTTCAAGTAAATTTCCTACCCAAAGTAGGTAAGCTAATTGCATTAGCAGAATGTAGGAAGGAGGGAAGCTTTTGGCATTGAGACGGATTGATGGGCCCCCCTTTCTTGTCCCCTCCTTTCTCTAGTTCATTGAAGTCTCCAATTACACACCAAGAGGTGTCAACAATATTGTTTAATTCCAAAAGGTGTTGCCAAAAATTTGATTTATCCACATATTGTGTCGGAGCATAATTGCTCAAGATAGTGGTCAATTTTTACATTTTGATATCAAGGACAAGCATATGAATAAATCTGTTCTCTTTGAGAATATTAGTCATGATATTGGTGTTATTCCATAGAACCCACATAACCCCTGAATGGTTAACAGGGTTAACAAAATCATAACAATCAAAGCCAAAAAGAGGGATAAGCCTTCTAGACGTCTTCCCAACTACCATAGTTTCAGTTAGAAATAGTATATCTGGCTGATGAGTCTGAGTAATAAATTTAAATTCCTCTTGAAGTTGTTTTTTAACTCTTTGAACATTCCATGCAATAACTTTCGTTAATAATACATTATCAGGATATAACGTTAACAACGCTCTATCAAGGTGAGTAATAACAAATAAAACATTCTAACAATGGGCTGAGAAATCTAACTATAACCTGTTCTAACCTCAAAATATACACTAGAAAATAACTCAAATATATCCAAACAAATAATTCTTCGGTATCCCAAACAGAATGCATGAACTTGAACAAGAGATAGTTTAATTTAGACCTCGACAGCCTGTAACACCCCCAGCCCCTAGGGCCGAAAGCGTTACGTTTTCTTAACTTTCTATCTAAATTCTGGGACGAAACGGACAGAGCTTCCCCTAAAAACTAACCGTTTCTAGGCTAAAAGCCTTACAATAATCCCTGCAAATCAACGGAAGCGTACAATATTTAAAAGAAGCTCAACGGCTACATGCCGGAGTTCATAACTCAACGAGCGACTCGCTCGGAGTACACCAAACAGAATGATTCATGAATAAAGAAGAAATTAAAGTTACAACTTAACGGTTCACACAACCAGAGTATTGGGGTTTACATCCCAAAACATAACTAACTTTATCCAAGAAGACATCTAACTAATTAGATGTTTGGCTTATATGGCCAAACAGAGCGACTCATAAACAATATGCATTACATGAACTTAGAATACTTGCTTACAAACACTTACAAACTAAGAATACGTAACATGACTTCATTAAACACGTGTGATCCCTTCAAATGGCACATATGACACCTTGCAAGCAAGAACAGATTCCAGCTGATTCAACTTCTTCCTGTTAAAAAGAAACCTGGGGAAAAGCGGAAAGAGTAGTGGGATGAGCAACAACACGCTCAGTGAGTGTCCCCCGACCCCCTTAAAACAAAACCGTTGCAGGCAGTAATATCTTTAATAGTCACATACCACGTATTTATACTTTACTATCATATTAGGGATTCATAAAACCCTTATAGAAGGATCACTAAACATAAACTTCGTTTTAACCCTTCGAACATATCTCTAGGCTCCTGAATGATTAAGTTCCTTGACTAACAAGTAGTTAAGTGTTACTAACATAGTATTAAGCTACACATCACAGATTGTAAGCTCTTGGCCAGACATTCAAGCATGATAGATTCTTAGTTTCGAATAACGTTGGCATGCTAGGAACTTGCTTACTCATCATGTGTTTCTAAAACATAAACATTGGATACAGTATCACTTATATACTCAATATGCATTGTTAATCAGACAGGTTTGATATGGAAAAGGATGAGGCCACATGGTATTAGAATCCACTTTCAAACATGCTTAAGAATCATTTCATAAAGCATTCATTGAATACTTTCTTTCTTTCATTGAAAACATTTTCTTAACCTCTTGAGGCTCTTGTCCTTTACAAAGAGATTTCATTCGTATTGGTCGTACAACGACCCTTATAAGCATTTCCTATTCATTCCATATGGCCTCCTCGGGCCCACAAAGACTTTCTTTCCTTTTGAAACACTTAAAATGACAAAGTGCCCATTGCTTTTCTTTACTTATTAGGAAAATACATCTGGCATAAGATCATTACAGGTGCTGATTGGGTGAGATCTATTCTCGAACCCATAGTGAGACCTAACGCTCACACTTAAGCTCTTACTCTCGGGATGGCTACATAACATATCGGACCATTACATTAACCCTTGTCAGGGCCTCTAGGGTTTCCGGACCTTCCCCTAGGATAACATTGTTCTTTCGTTCTTTTCATATTGTCCGAAGCACATTATCTTAGCCACTTAAAGCGTATCGGCCATAACAGCTATAACTTTGCGTTTCAAACAGTAAAATCATTCAACGTATAACTCACACCTTTTTAAAACTCTTTAGGGATTCCCCCGTTCAAGCGAGTTCACTCCCAAAACTGTTTGCATTTAATTAAAATAGGCCATCATGCACTAATAGTTATGGCTACTATCATTTCAAAACATGAAATCCTTCTTGAAAAACTCACCCTTATGCACATAATGCAATTTGAAGACATTGAAGGGAAGGGGGGTTCACATATATCACATTCAAGCACTTTATAATCAATTCAACACAATGAGCCACACATGGCCTCGCAATCCACATGATTACGATTAATTCACAACCCGAACTTCCTCCTCACAAGCATCGTACCACAAAAACCTCGAACCACTCATAGTTTTTCCTCAAACCATCCAACTACCATCTCGGTTTCAATTTCATAAATCATAACACATTATCATGCTAGCTTTAAAAAAAAAGACGTGTAATGGGGTTTGTGCACTTACCTGGGCATGCAGCCTCATTCAGCGGTGCGTTATAGCATATATAAACACATATACAGATAAATCTATATCGCATCAACTTGGAATAGGCCCTTAATGAACCGTATGAAACTAACAAGGCATGAAGCTCAATTACATTCATGGCTTACATTTAGGAATTAAGCATATCATACCTATATCATTTTTAAAGCATAATCAACCAACTATACATGCCACGATTCTAAGCATTTAAAGTTTACTTCGAAGTCATTAAACAAACGTGAACCAACTAAGCATACATATATCAATTCTAGGCATTTATAGTTTATTTCGAAGTCATTGAACGAACATGATTTAGCTAAGCATACAGATAACGATTCTAAAAATATACGATGCATTTCGAAGTAAATTTCCTAAGCATGAATGTACTAAAGAGTGTTCGAATGAAAGCTAAACATATTTCAGTAGCTTTGAATTTAATTCGTTTACATGCATTAGCTAGTTTAACTTGAATCAAAGCTAAACACGTTTATACAACATCGAAATTAATTCTTTTAACATGCATTAGCCAATGTACTCGATTCGATGCTAATCACATTTCACTAACTTCCAAATTAGTTCATTTGCATGCATTGGTTAACTAACTCGAATGGAGACTAAACACGTTAAAATGACTTCGATTTTAATTCTTTTTCACATATTAGCTAATGAACTTGAATCGAAGCTAAGCACGTTAATATAACTTCGATTTTAATTCTTTTTCACATATTAGCTAATGAACTTGAATCGAAGCTAAGCATGTTAATATAACTTTGATTTTAATTCTTTTTCATGCATTAACTCATTAACTTGAATCGGTGCTAAAAACGTTAAACTAACTTCGTTTTTAATTCTTTTTCATGCATCAACTACTTAACTTGAATCAATGCTAAACACGTATAGTTCACTTCGAATTAACAACTCAGGCATAAATAAACTTAGCATGTCCGAACCGATTCTAAACATGCATGGTTTCTCATCACATAATCCATGAAATTAACTAACCCTAAGCTGACATAAATCATCGTTTAGGTTAAAACATTTCGAAATTAATACTAATTTAGGAGGCGAGGAATACCCATCTCGATTCCGTGCTAGGGATTCGTTCGAAACTGTTGGGCTCGGCTCTAGGTGTTTGAACAACACTAACCTCTCGGTTCGTGCTCACCACGCACGGACAGACCCAATCCATGCCCAACCCACGCGAAGTCGGACCCCAAACCGTGCCCAATTCATGCAAATCGAACTCAATTTCAACCCCAGCTCTCACTTACTGACTTAGATTTGAGGAGGATGCTTGAGGCTACGAATTCACTCGCGATTTGTAGAGGAATCGAAGTAACTACCCGCGTCTGGCTTCGAACCACCGCCCAAACCCACCAAAACGTGGTGGCTCTTCTCCATTTTCGCTCAAACTTCGCACTAGAGGTTCGTTTGCTGGTGGGGAAGCTTGAATGAGGGTGATTTCGAGTTGGGTTGAAGCAAAATCAGGGGTTTCGAGCTTCACTTGGCTGCATTCATGGTGAGGGAGGAGAGGAGGAAGAAGAGCAACGAAGAGAGAGAGAGATGTCGAGCCTGGCGGGGTTTCACGACCGAGAAGAAGGAAGAAGAAAAGGGGTCGGGCAAATTTACCAAAATGCCCCTCCTTTCTACCTTTCTTTTATTTTTGTTCCAGGCTGCTTAGGAATCGGTACTGCTAGCTTAGTTCGTACCCCAAACTCTAAACCTTCTAATGTTGACAACCTAATCACATTCGAAAATCGACTAAATAAATCGAATAACAATTAAATGAAACTATCGATATAATTTAAAGGCACAAATATCACAAATTAACTTTGAAATAAATAATAGCAATAATAATCCTTTTTTAATAAAATTATTGCTCCTAAAAGCACATCGATAATAATTTAACTCGTAAAGTTAATAAAAATACGATTTTATAACGTAAAAAGATAATACAATTAGCTTAACGGAAAACAAAAACGCGGGTCTTACACAGCCATTTCAACGATCTTGATTTCCAAGTAAAATCCATTGCACCAAAGTTCTTCATAAAAACGAATAAATCAACGGCAATATGTTCAAATTTAGAAAAAGTGCCCAAATTGCAAGGTTTGCAAGGTCTCAGAATCATATAGCTCATCATACACCTGGATACAGAGGTATATGTCCATCCCCATAGGTATGGTAACGCACGAGCATTGAGGTGAAAATGGACCACATTGAACGAGAACTAGAACTAATCATCCGAAAGGAAACGACATGAAACACACTTTGACCACAATGTGACTAGAAACAAACACATTAATCCAAACCCCAAATAGTGTAATTATTCAAAATAGTATAACAAAATAGACTCAGATCAATTGAGGTCGTCATTGTCCCGTAAAATAGTACCCAACTAACTACCTGCAATGGTAGGACAAAAAACTTCTCAGCAACTATGTAATCCCAGTAAATAGCCATACAAGATGGAGAGCCAAATAATACTAAGAGTTTGTAATCCCGAATGGAAAAGGTCCATAGATTACCATAGCCAGTGGGTGTAATAAACCAGAAAATCTGGTTGAAATCTGAACTTCCGTAATCAGAAGTAAATCCAGTATTTGCCTAAAAGCGTATGAGATAATACAATTGTCTCTAGGAACAAATCGCTTAATGCAAAATAGAGAACTAAAAACAACACTGACAAACAATGACACTGGACAATAACCAAGGCTAAGTATGTATAACCCCAAGCATCAGACCTGGCAATTTTAAACGAAGTGTATGACTGAAAAAGAAGAAAGTAGTGATACAAACTACCAAAACAACAACACCCAATCTTGACAAAACTAGGATACATATACCCACACGCCACACACAAAACTATGACCAAGCCGTCAGGAAGGAGCCACCAAACTTGAAGAAAGAATAGGTGAACCCATAAGGCAGATTCTCATAAAGAGATCATGAGATAATGAAAGTAATCATTGTCTGCATAAACACTATCCATCTTAAGTGAAAAACACCAAAAACACCAGCAAACATAAATAACCAAGCTAAAAACAAAAGAAACAACATCAAAGGCAGTTATGAGACAAGCTTCGAGGAGTGTTACAAGAGCAATATCAACAGAAGATAGCAATACCGAACACTTAGAAGTCCAGAAAAATAAAAAATCAAGGGGCATATGAATCTGAGACAGATCACAAAAGCATAATAGTAGATAGGTTGTACAGGAGCTACAACGTACTATAGATCCAACACAATTACCGAAGGAGAGCAAAACTAGGCAGCAGTGAACTAAACAATAGGGATGACAGCACCCAATCTTAGCAAATCTAGAATTCTTAAGCAAAGAGAACAGACACAAAAAAATAGCCATGGATTCATGACTGATCCACCAGTTGCTAAGAAGTTTTAAAAGAAACAACAGTTCACCCAAGACACATGACCATACATAGACCTTCCCACAAAAATAACAAGCAGCCTGACTAAGGGCACATGGCATCTTCCGACTACACCAGAAAATTACAAACCACCAAAGGAAAAGGCAGATAAAACAACATTCATGGCACCAAGAATTACAGAATAAATATCCAAGAATTATCCCTACAAGGTTGCTAATTACAATCCACAACAAGATAAATAAGGCATCTAGTAAACCACAGGTAATAGAAACAATCCAACATAATGCAGTACAGAATAATGCAGAGGTGATGGAAACACAACAAACAGTCAAATTGGGAATGAAACACGGATGCTTGGAACCTGGAAAAATAGCAAGAGTTCCAAAACACATGAGTAAGTAATTTAACATGCCAAGCAACAAGAAAAGAGATCTGGAAGTGACAAAATGGAACCAATAATAGAGGTTAAACAAACTTAGGAAAAGAAAAGCCAAAAATAAACAAAGGGAAAAGAGCACACACCTGAGTGTCAAAGGCGAAAGCAAGTAGAAATGATCAATACGAAGCTGAGCGGTACTGCGAGATTCAAATGGATGATAGTCCTCCCCCAAATCAAAACCACAATTGGCCAGTCAAGTTGGTACATAAGCCAAGAAGAACTGAGGCCATCGGTAGAGCATACATACCGCCATAAGTAAATTAAACAAGAAATTTAGGAAATCAGATGTCAACAGAGTGGATCGCCAGGAACAAGATCTAAAAGAGCAGGGGACAACAGTTTCAAATAGGATCGGCAAAAAGATTCATATCCGCCTAGAACCCGCAAAACCGGCCTCAATGGCTATGAGTAAGGGTGGTGAAAATAGGAAAAAATGGATATGGAGCGAGTATTGTTAAAATGGGTATGGGTATGGGTAAGAGTATGGGTATAGGTCCCACCCGCCCTATACTCATTTTATCAATACCCACCCCGTACTCGCTCCATATCTACCCCGTATAAAACTCGTACCCGTACCCATTTGTTGTATTCGACGTGATATGATATGTTGCATGGTATTCAAGACTTTGGTGAGACATTTTGTTAGAAATTGTAATTGTCGGAAGCTAATCCTTAAGATAAACCTAACCTAAAAGTCTTCGAAAGAACCCCGCTGAAAAAGTCCCCAATGAAGAAGGCTTTAAATAGGAATCAAGGCGGGCCTAGAAAGAGGTGTGGCAGGCCGGGAGGGACGGCCGGCGATAGGTCGTCAGCTGGGTGATGGCCACCCATTGCCACTCCCTGCCTTGCTGTAGGCTGTGGTGACAGTTGGTGCTGCCAGCCCCCCAACGCCCGTTGTTCTTCTTTCCTTGCGAATCTTCGTGCTTTTCTCTTCCATCTTTGCTCCTTTTCGAGGCGTTTGCTCGATTGATCTTATCACCTACAAAAGTAAATAAAACAAGTAAAAATCCCAAAGATTATATTATTATACGAGCTAAAATTAGACGATAGAAGCATGTAAAATATAACAATTTAGTACCAAACAGGGCTAAATTAAGGACTATGTTCTGTACAATTTTTATGTTCTCAGGGATATCACACGCTTACTAATTATGGGAACAACATGGGTAGATCTTACCGATGCTTTACAAAGAAGCTTGTAAAAGGACCTCAGGGACCATGGGTTAGCGATATGCATTGAACAGAGTAGAAATCTTGGACTTTATGAAATTGAGTCGATTTTGGACTTTATGAAATTGAGTTGCTTGTGAGTAAGAATGGTTGATCATTGAAGGACTAGCCCCTATGCCTTTACCTTCATATGATATGGTGCGACACCTTGGTAACAAGCTCATAAGAGAGCAACTTGAATATGATTAAGAAAAGGAGAACAAAAAAAACCTTGACATGTGCTTCCAACATTAAATTCAAATAAAATGCCAGTTTTTCAGTCTGTCATTCATTTAGACAAATGTGGCTACGAAAGTTACTTCTTTATGTATGACAGTAGGGGAACTAGGAAAACACATCTTTGGAAAGATATCATGACATATTTTATAGGTCAAAGGGCTCGATGGTGGTCTGGTGGTATCTTTGGCATAGCTGCGCTATTGTTACCTTTGGGAAAACAGCTCATTCATTGTTTAAGATCCCAATTGATGCAAATGAGATGTCCACTTGTTCAATTTTCAAATGGTCAGAAATGGCACAACTAGTTAGGGAAGCGTCACCTATCATATAGGGTAAAGCTCCTATAACATATCACTACACGTTATAGGTAGTGGAGCACTCTCTACGAGATTTATGCAATATAAATCGAGCATCTAGGGGAAAAATAGTGCTTTCTGAGGTGATTTCAGGGAAGCATTTTCAGTTGTCACCAAGGGCAGTAGAGTAAATATTGCTAAATTATCGATATCAAGAGTAGAATTTTGGTGTCATTGTAATATTCGCCATCTCAGGAACAACACGTGACCCTACATTTAAATTTAAGCCATGCCGAGCATGATAGTTGCAGATTTTACGGGGTGGACGTTAAACGCTGGTAATGGTCATACACTAGATATTCATTTTTAGGAGGTAATGAGCCATATCGGATAGAGATTCTTGTGGAATTCTGCATAATAATGACGATGATGGCCTTATGAAGTTGATAGAATTTGTATACCAAACTTTAGCTAAAAGATATTAAAATGATTCATACTTTCAAGATCATTGTATATTAGCAAGCCTAAGTACTGTTGTCAATGAATTGAATTTCACAATTCTCGCAATGCTTTCCGGTGACAGTCATACATATATGAGTTCTAACACGTTCCAACCAATTAATATGGATTCCATAGTTGATGACATTAATCCATTGGAACTGTTACACGTTATGAAATTTTTAGGCTTCCTGAATCATGAAATTAACTTGAAAATCGGTGCTCATGTGGTTCTCTGGAGAAACCTTGATCCATCAATTTGGGTTGCAATGACACTCATTTTTAGGGATGGTAGTGTAGTCTGAATTTGATACAAATCCGATCTGATTCGAGGTAAAACTATACAATTCAAATTCGACGAAAAAACAATCTGATTCGTAACCAATAAAAATAATCCGAATCCTACTCCGATCCGATCGGATTTGGATGAGCATCCATCCGATCCTATTAACATATAATCTAATATTTTTTTAATAATTTCAACCCTTTTTTGAAGATACAAAAATCCTAATATCATAATCCTAAAAAAATTTACATAAGGTTTGCACTCTTTGTGCAATACACTGTTCTTTGTTAACTAATTTCCTCTTCCCTCCCGATCTTCTTCTCGATTTTTCCACCTTGTCAATCAAAGTTGTAATTTCTTCCATTTTCTTCCAGCTATTGTACTATGTACTCTCTATCTCTTTCCTCTAAGGTGAATCTCCATTCTTTTTTTTGAGCACTTTTTTTACTTTAACATATTGAAATCTTTGATATGAAAAGTTATTTGACATTAAAGAGGCATTTAGCATTGTATTAACAAATGACCAAAAACAAGGTTGGAAATAAAAAATTATGCAAATACTAAATAAAAATGTATAATCGGATTATATCCTATTATATTCGGACTTAATCTTATCCGAAGTCGATCTGAATTTGATTTAACATTCGATCTGACGGGGTCGGATTTGGATCGAATTTTCAAATCTGATCATTAATTGGATTGGATTTGGATGTCTATGCATCCGATTCTAATTCGACCCATTGCGATCCCTACTCATTTGATTATCGAAAGGCTAGGAAGCAAAGTGATCTGAGCAAAAATTTTGATTGGTTGAAACATTGAACAAGCAGTAACTATCCCATAGGTTAGCCTTACTCCTTTAGCTAAGGATCCGCCATTTGCCTTGAAGAGGAAGCAATTCTCTCTATAATTGGCTTTTACAATAACAATTAATGAAAGTCAATGTCAAACATTGCAAGATGTAGGCGTTTACCATCCCAAACTTGTATCCTCTTACAACCAACTATATCTGACAATCACCTGCATCACTTCCCCGTTAGAGCTGAAGTTTCCATTTGCAGCAAAAGAGATATGTCTCATAATATGACCAAAGTATCATCTGTTAGAAATGACATTCCTTATTCTCGATTAGTCCCTTTCTATATGTATTAACATGTAATTGCTACACATTTATCAACATATTCTGTTTTGGCAATTACAATGCGTTAAATATATTACGGTCTTACTATAATTGTTATGCTTTCCTCATTTATTGTTATGGAAATGGCAATTTAGTATGTAGTTCTATCCTAATATACACAGTTAACACTTACAAATCCGTGTCAGCGTTTACTATCTGATATATGTACATACGAATATATGAGAGATATAAAATATGGAAAATAATATTTATGGACAATCACATATTAGTGTCACTTAGAAGTTAAAGTTCGAATAACATGAATAAGTGTATAGATTATTAATGTACCATATTGCCTTGCAGGGTAATGAGATATTAGGCATCATACAAGGTGATGATAACATTAATAGATAGATGACTCTGTTGAGAGCTAGCAAAGATTATCGCATCTCCGAGCTATCAATTGATGGTGCAATAGATGGAGAAAGGAATATTGTCAACAATAATTTGGCATTGGTTTTTACACCAACACTGAACCTTCTTGAGTTCTTCAAGGACTGTCAGGACATTCCCATTGGCACTTACCAGCTTTTGCGCCATTTATCAACTTTTCATCACATTTACGATCACGTGATACTGTTATAGGTAAAGATAGTTTTGAAGTTAAAATGTTTCTACCCTATTTATACGTGTATGTTTTTCTAAGCATCTATTATATCTTTATTGCTCCTGATAAAAATGTCATCGGCATGATAGTTGCTACATCACCTTTGGAAAAAACAAAATAAAGGCACTACAAAGTGGGAAGTACTAATTTATAATATGCAATATGTCATTTCGTTACTCTTTTTTTGCTTACTTATTAATGCATCTTTATTGTCTAGGATTAGTACCTATAACTAATATGTATAAGCTGCACACCTTGAGACTAATGGGGAGATTATGCAGAAGTTGAAGGCACCCATCATCACCATCGTTTCCACTATAAAAACGTACTTCTTGCTTCTTATGTGCATGTTATCAGCTATGAAGTTACACTCAGCCATCCAATTAACAATCATTTCGTTTATACAATTATTTAGTTTTTGCCATGATGATGGTATACTATTGTAATGTCCCTTTTTTATAATTAAAAAAAACTTATTTTTGGGGATATCACTTTCCTCTTTACCAATTAGTGGATTGTTGATTAATCCTGACACTAAAGTAATAGATGTCTTCGAAGGATGGTACATACAAAATCCAACATCAATTATAATTTTCATAGCCAATGCAAATTGCACATAGACTTACATATAAAATGTTTCCATTGCATGCATTAGATACTCTAGTACCAATTAAGGTTTGATAGGACACTTTGATTTAATGCATAAAAGAACATTATGGATGGTTCATGTTAAGAAATAAGAAGTTAGTCGCTTCTAAGAGGATTAGATTGGGTGAATACACACTGAGGCCAAATGTAAAAAATATTCTGATTCTATATATTTTCGTGCTTCCATATAAAACATTCGACAATAATACATATAGGTAAGATTTTTTTCACATTTTTGCATATGTTCATGACATCTACCCGTTGGTGTACAACGCTTGCATTACTTGCAAAAAAAGTATCTGCGCTTCTGTATTTGCTCTGAGTATACCTCAATATAACTGTCAAGCTCCACCAAGTTTAGCTCAAAAAAGGTTTGTCAAATAATTGACTTTCTGTTATTATGTGATCTTCATATACATTTTCAATTGAATTTTTATATCATTAATTACTAACTAATTTCAAATTATAGGTACATCTTCGCAGTTCTATTTAGAGATCATATAGGTTATAGAGCATTTACTGGTCTTTAAAAGGATGCACGAGTTCTTCCGCATGCAACCACGATAGAATTAGATGCATATGCAACAATTGGACTATATTTTCATCTCTTTCTACACCATTAATTGTTTGATTACTAATTAAAAATTTCATCTTTATATTTTTTTAGCCAAATAGTGACCTTTTTGTAATACACTATTCTAGATGACTACCTTGATCAACAAAGTGTATGTATTATTGAGCCTCCATGCCACTGTGAAATAGAAGTGTCTATAACTTAATTACTTTGGATGACTAGGAGGAACAAGTTTATCACTTGAAGAATACTTCTTCTAGGTACATTAAGTAAACCACATGCACACATAAAATTTATTTATATCGATGTTCGCAATCAAAACATACTTTTTTTTTATGTAGGTTCAAGAAGAAGGAGATGAGTCTTCATCATCCTACTTCACTCATTAACTTATCATCATGCTATTTAACATGATCCTTAGCTTCATATATATAACCATCATAGGTTTCTAAATTATTACTCTTAGTTGCTATGTATGAAATTGATAATTTTTTATTTTTTTTTAATAATTACTTATCATCTTACCTTTTCTAAATTATAAATTAATTGTGTATGTAGATTTCATTTATTTATTTTTTTATTATATATATATATACATACATATATATATATATATATATATATATATATATATATATATTAAAGGACTATTTGTCATACACCATGCATAATATGGGTTTGAAGTAGTAGTAGTACTAGTACAATAATTACAATAATAATAATAATAATAATAATAATAATAATAATAATAACAACAACAACAACAACAACAACAACAACAACAACAACAACAACAAGATGAGGTTGCTATATTTGATCCAATTAGTCATAATGCTTTATTTAAGATTTAACTCAAGTCTTCTCTTCTATTGATTAATGTACCTCATACATTTAAAGATAGCAACTTCACCCACACTCAATGTATATCCATTCCACCTAACTCAAAAAGGGGTGAAAACCTAAAATATCTGGATGGATAGATGATGGATGAATGGTTTGATGGATAGAATTGGATTCAAGTGATGCTTTATCCAACCTGTTACTCGATCCATCACTTGCTTAGTCCTTTACTTGTGTATCACCCATTCAGATTTAGTTTTCTTTTTATTCTTGTTCATTACATTTAATCTATTTCTTGGATGATTAAATACTTGGTTTTATAATTATCATCAAAATTAATCCAATAAATATGATATTTCTTCATTTCTTATGCTTAATATATATTTTTTCTTTGTTCAAGGGAACGTTTATTTTTCATATAAATTTTCCTAACATTTTACATATAAGCTATAATCACCTATTTATAACCTGATCCACCCATTTTCAGCCAAATGAAGGATGGATGGATGGATTGGATTGGATTTCTGTTAATGATAGGTGAATTGGATAAGCATATAAAAGCGAATGATAGATGCAGATGACGGTTCACCCATCCAGAACCTGAGTCGTTACCACCTCTACTCATGCTAGCAAACATATATGGTTTTTGTAATTGATTTAGTTATTTTCAATAATAAACATTTATATTTCACACCATGGGTTTTGTATTTGGAGTGATGACGATTGATATTGGTGTTAAATGTAATTAGATGGTAGATTTCTTTGGAGTTGCTATCGAAAAGGCACTTGGTTCACACATAAAAGACTTAGAAGCAAATTGTATACTTGATCTGTTGAGCTCCCTACCTTATTGTCATTTAATCCACAAAAATTGTATTTTATAAAATGAAAAAATTTCAAATTTATACTTATCAGTGTTGGTCATCTCCAAAGTTAGAAGTACAAATTGGGATTTGAATTCTTTGTCCACCCCATTGACTTACCTTTTGGTATAGTTTGAAAATGTCTCCTTCTATGGCTTAACTAAAGTTCTCATGATAGAATGATCAAGATCATGTTTGCATTTCTTTGTAGATTTTTCCCTCACATTTTTAAAATTATGATAACGTGATTTAGTCTTTTGGGTTGGGCATCATTGATCCTTAACTATGAAAGTGAGTGAAGGAGAGAAATTGTATATGAACATTATGGTTGAGTAGAAAAATGTTCTCCTTGCTTGCACATAAGGGCAAGAATGCAGGAATTTAGTAGAGTTTGATGGGAAAGCAAGGCTTGGGACAAAGGCAATAGATTGTGAAATTTAGGCATGTATACTAATGTATTTATGGTGCATTTGCTTGGAGGTTTGGGAATGGAAGTTCTCATATCTTATATTTGCTTAGGATTTTAACAGTATGACACTTGATACCCATGGTATTAAGCTCTCTTTATTCCTAAGGGACTTGATTCCCCTCACTTAGAGGGGGAATCTTAAGTCTCGTCCTTGTTAGGTATCAACATTTTTATTTTTTTAGAAATAAAAATATTTTACAGCAATTGTTCTAAGTATTCTTCATCTTTCATTCATCTAATGAGGAGAGGGGAAGAAGAAGAGTTAGTGACCATTAGGTTGAGCACTGCAATGAGGAGAGGGGAGAAAAGGCGACACAGATCTTTCATTGGCTAAAGTTGAGAACCAAAAAAAGATGTCGACAGCCTCAAGGACAAAAAAGAAGACCTGAAAATGAATAAGCCAAGGAGAAGATGCCAAAAAGGATGAAGAAGTTGATAGAGAGAGAGAGAGAGAGAGAGAGAGAGAGAGAGCAGAGAAGAAAGAGAGAGAGGGCAACCTTAAGAACTAGAATTGGGTTGTTGATGAAGCCACAGGTGCATGGTTACATTGTAACAAATCAAATGTCGATCAAAGGCTAGGTCAATCCACTGATGTTACATACTAAACTCCATGCCAACTTTCGGTTCCACTCTCACTCCTTAAAAAAGTCCAATCCTAGCTTCCTATATCAAGTATGTCTCCAATTCTACACTACCCCCTAGTTTTCATATAGGTTTTCACCACCAAATGAGGTTGAATTTGACATTCCATGGTTCATTGGCAAGCCTCATTGGTTACTCTAGGAATTTGGAATAAATTTCAGTGGTACTTCACTTTCCATTTTCTTAAAAAGGCAAACCCCAATTGCTACAGTGCAGGTTCTTCCCTACTATTTTTGTTGAATTTGGGTAAATTTTAGTTCTTCCCTAAGGGTGGCCAATTAATTCAATCCCTAGTTTAGTTGCTTCCCTAAGATATCTCTTTATCCCATGTGTTAAAAATTGCCATTGATTTCCATCCAAAAGAGAAATGGTCAAGATTATCTGGAAAGTGCACAAAATTGGCTTTAAGAGCAATGTGGATTTTCCTTCAATTTGTGGATAATGCAACTATAAATCTTATGATTTCCATGTATGCGATCGATCTACACTCGCCAATGAACAAAACGCAATTGACAACACTTCCATTGGATGAGTACGTCTCTCTACATTCTTCCTACAAGATTGGAGAGAAATCTTGAAATTTCTGGCTCATAGATTTTTCATTATCTTTTGATTTTGGATTTATTTCTTAAGACAACATGTAGGAATCTTATTGTTCCACTTGTCCCACTAATATATTACTTAATTCTCCTTATTTTGGGCATCTATATACCCATTTCTGCCAATGTATTCTCATATTTTATTATTAGATGAATTAAAAGGCAATTGTCATTTTCTCCATAAAATCTCTTTATCTTTATCTCTTCCTAAGAATGGTGATCTAGAGTCTGTCCTTTAAAATTTTGTTGGGGTAGTGTTGAGCCTTTAGGAGAGAGATCCCAATGTTGGGCTTTAATGTCACAACCAACTTGATTGCTAAAGTATAAGTTCAAGGAGTAGCATCCATTGTTTTTTGTCGTAATTAAGTGGTCAAGATCATAGATTTTGAGGAACCATCCTCATCAAATTGGTACCAGAGTGAAAGATTCCTCCTTTGGTAGATTGTTCAATCAAAATTCTCATCCCTATTGTTCTTTTAAACCTTATCATTTCTTCCCTAAATCCACCCTCGAAAACCCACACTTTGATCTCATCAGATTTCTCCCACTTCCCATCTTAATCAACGTTTTCAATCTACAAAGAACCCAAAATAGCCCCAAACACAATCCCCAACACAAACATATGCCAAGACTCTACAAAAAAATCCTTCATAGAAACTGAAAAATCATGTAGACAGAGCTTGACACATCAAGAAACCCTATCTGCATCAAAATTGTGATGTTTAAACCATGTCAATGCTCAGGTCAAGGCAATACGGCCTATGTCACATCTGCCTAACTCTATCTATGTCAGCTACCCTCATACCAAATGTTTACCCCAATGTCACTCAAGCATGGCCAATGATGGTGAATCCTCTCAACCTAGGGAACTCATTGAACTCTAAGAGCAAGGAAGCACACAAGGGAGCTAGAACAAATTAGAGGTTTTATGTCCTCTAAGTGGAGAGCACATCGTTGACAATGAGATATGAGTCCCATTATTATCGCCCATTTTTCCTCTTGTGAAGACTATGATGAAAAGAATAGAAGAGATAAAATAATAAGACCTCCAAGGGATAACCTTAGAGAGTTAAAAGTAGAAGCACCAGAGTTTGATGGCAACCTCAACCCAAGGAGCCACTTAGATTTTGTTCAATCTAGGGAGAAGATCATTGAACTTAAGGACTATAATGATGATAAATCCTTTAAGAAGGTCATTCTCAAAATGAAAGGCTATGCATTCCTACAGTACACAAACTATGATAGGCTTAAAGTAAGGGAAGCTAAGTCTAAGATCAAGATATGGTCCAAGCTCAAGAAGCACAAGGACAAGAGGTTCTTACCATCCTCCTATAAGCAAGAGCTCTATCTTGGGATGATATTTCTAAGCCAAGAGAATGTCAAGGTGGAAGAGTATACTAGACAGTTTAAACAACACCAAATAAAGGTTGGATTGAATGAAGAGCCTCAGCTTGCAATTGATAGACTCATCAAGGGTTTATCCCCCAACATTGCTAACAAAGTAGACTTGCAACCTTACTTCTCGCTTGATGATGTTTGCAATCTAGCTATTAAAGTTGAGAAGCAACTCAAGGATAGAAAACCTTTCTCAATCTCCTCTAAAAATCTATATCACATCTCCACAAAGGGGTTTACTCCTTATCCCAAAACCAAAACTACCCCAACTCCCCCTAAGGCCCTAGATAAAAGTAAGGGAATTTCTAATGAAACCCCAACTAGATAAAAAAAAAAAAGAAGTGCTTCAAATGCTATGGCTATGGACATTTCCAAGTTGTTTGCCCTAGTAGAAAGACTCTCACCACTAGAGAGGTGAAATAAATCTAAGCCCTTGAGAAAGAGACTAGTGATGAAGAGTTTGAGGTTGAGGATCATACTTTGGTCACTCCGAATATTAGTGGATTGTTGGTAATCCAAAGAGCTCTTCATGTCAAAGAGGTTCCTCTTGAACGTAGCCAAAGAGACCAAATCTTTCATTAAAGGTGTACAATTGGCGGCAAGGTGTGTGAGTTAATCATTAACGGAGAAAGTTGTACCAATGTGGCTTCAATGACACCTATTGACAAGCTACAATTTCCAACTAAGGTGTATCGAACTCCTTATCCTCTACAACGGCTTAAGCAAGGGTGTAAGGTAATTATTTCTGAACAAGCTTTTATTTCACTTTCAATTGGTCCATGTTATGGTGAAATGTTATGTGATGTTCTTCCTATGAATGCATGTCATTTACTATTTGGTAAACCTTGGTTATATAATAAAAATATGATTCATAATGGGCATGCTAGCACATACATATACACTCAATCATAAGGGACGCAGTCTCACTTTGGCCCCATTACCTCCATCCAAGCCTTAGAAAATTAAATTGAGGAAGGAAAGTGAGAAAAGCCTCTACATGAGTGAAATACAAGTAGAGAGAGTCATCAATAAGAGCAAGCCTCTATTTACCTTTCTCTTTATAGAATCAAACACAAGGGAGGAAGCAAAACCTACGCATCCTCCAACTTAATCACCCTTGATGAGTTTGAGGAGTATTCCACAATGAGTTACCCATGGGGCTCCCTTCTTTTAGAGTGATGAAGTGCCAAATTAATCTCTTATTGGGTGCTCCATTGCCTAACAAGCTAGCCTGTAGGTGCCATCCTAATGAGTCTAAAGAGCTTCAAAGGCAAGTCCAATAGTTGCTTAACCGTGAGTATATTAGGGACAGCTTGAGTCCTTGTTTGGTTCTCACCCTTTTCATACCTAAGAAATATGGGACCTAGTATATGTGTGTTGACGCTAAGGCCATAACAACATTAACATCAAGTATACATTCCTTATCCCATAATTGGATAATATGCTTGATGGATTGCAAGGGTCTAATATTTTCTCCAAAATCAACCTGAGAAAGCATACCATCAAATAGAATAATAAAAGATGATGACTGGAAGATCACATTCAAGACCACATATGGACTATATAATTGGTTTGTTATGCTTTTTGGTCAATCTAATACCCCTAGTACCTTCATGAGATTTATGAATAAGGTTCTAAGGCCTTTTAATTGGAAATTTATTGTGATCTATTTTGGCGATATCTTAGTATATAGCCGTGATGAAGCATTTTATGTTGAGCATCTCTCTCAAGTCTTTCATGTCTGGAGGCTATAAAAATTATATGCTAAACTTGAAAATGTGAACTACTCTCATCCAAGTTGTTTTTCTTGACTACGTTGTTTCGGGAGAAGGTATACAAGTCAATGAATCCAAAGTTGAAAAATGTGAACTATTCTCTCAAGCCAATGAATCCAAAGTTGAAGCCTATCACGGAGGTTAGAAGCTCCTATCGCTTGACATTCTACCACCAGTTCATCGAAGAGTGTAGCTCCATTATGGCTTCCTTGACTGAGTGCCTGAAGAAGGGTAGTTCCATGTGAACAAAGGCCACCCAAATGGCCTTTGAGGCAATCAAAGGAAAGTTATATTCAACTTTTACCTTGGATCTTCCCAATTTTGAGCTTCTTTTTGAAATTGAGTGTAATGCTAGTGAAGTTGGCATCGAGGCGGTCCTCAACTATGCCAAGTTCCCCTTCGCCTATTTTAGTGAGAATTTGAGTTGTCCTATGCTCAACTACTCTATCTATGATAAGGACTTCTATGCTATCATCCGGGCTATCACTTATTGGAGTCACTATCTCAAGCCCAAGCCTTTTGTGATATACTTGTTTCACGAAGCCTTATCCTACATCAATGGACAAGCTAAGTTTAGCTGAAGACACGCTAAGTTGGTGGAATGTCTCCAAACCCTCTCTTTCACTTGCAAGCACAAGGATGACAAGGAAAATGTGGTGGCCGATGCTCTTTCGAGGAGATGCACTATTCTCTCGATTCTTGAAGCCAACATACTAGGATTTTTACACTATCGAAGAACTCTACAAGGAAGATGGGGATTTCCAAGAGATCATTTCAAACCCCAAGGCTTATAAGTCATATATATTGCAAGATGCATTTATCTTCAGGAACAGTAAGTTGTTTGTATGTAGAGGTTCTCTAAAGGAGCTACTTCTGAGAGAAATTCATGGTAGTCCATTAGGAGGTCATTTTAGCATCAACAAAATTATTAAAATTCTAATAGAGCACTTTTATTGACCTAGAATTACAAGTGTTGTCCATAATGTTGTCTCCAAGTGTGCTGCATGTAATAGAGCCAAGAGCACTTTCCACTAAGGGTTATACAACCCATTTCAAACTCCAAATGGCACTTTAGGAGATATGAGTATGGACTTCATTTTGGATTTACCAAGGACCCAAAGGGCATGATTCTATTATAGTTGTGGTTGACTAGTTTTCTAAGATGGCTCACTTTATTCCATGTCTCAGAACTGAGGATCCCTCGCACATTGCTTACCTTTAGTTCAAGAAACTTATCAAGCTTCATGTGGCGACATGAAGTATTGTCTTCGATCAGGATGCTAGGTTTATATCTTACTTTATATGTGTGGCAGCTGGGAACCAAGCTCTTGATTAGAACTACTTGGCATCCTCAAACCGATGAGCAAATGAAGGCAACAATCAAACTTTATCCAGTTTGCTTTGAGGTTTGGCGGGCAAACCCCTCAAAGAATGGGATCTAAAGCTCTCATATACTGAATTTGCTTACAAGCGGGCTCCTACTTATGCTACATCTCACTCTCCTTTTGAAGCATGCTATGAAGTCACTCCCATAGATCTTTCTGCTTCTCATTGAGTATAGGGCTAGCTTTCAGGCCTCTTACAAGGCTAGAGTGAATACGCATTTATTAGTATCCTTTTGTTTTCCATCGGGGTAACTTGGTGTGGTTGCACAGAAGGAATGAGAGGTTCTCGTCAAGAAGGCAAAATAAACTTATGGCTTGTGGAGATGGTCCCTTCAAGGTGCTTGAAAGAATTGGAGACGATGCCTCCAAGTTTGGACTACCGGGCGACATGAATATGAGTTCTACAATGTGGGTGACCTTGCTCCTTATGTGGAAGACGACTTTAAGAGTTTGAGGGAAAATCCTTCTCAAGAGAGGGAGGTTCATGCATGTCGAACTCATATGAAATTTTGGTTCGACCCTCACCCTCGCCAAAGTCCAATCCTGGCTTCCTACATCAAGCATGCCTCTAGTCTAACACTACCTCTGATTTTGGTATGAGTTCTCACATTCCACGGTTTGTTGGGAATATTCAACTTTAGGAATACGAAATAAGTTCTACTAGTACTTGGCTTTTCCTTTCCCTAAAAATGACGAAACCCCAATTGCTGCAACATAGGTTTTGGCTTGGCTTTTTTGCTAAATTTAGGTAAATTTCAGCTCTTACCTAAGGGTGCACAATTGATGCATGTCTTATTTTATTTACTTTCCTAAAATGTTTAATTTACCCCATGTGCTAGCAATTGACATTAGATTTCATTTGAGAGAGAAATTGTCAGGATTATGTGAAATGTGCACAAAATTCAGTTTTGGAGCAATTTAAAATTTACATCAATTTGGAGAAAATATAGCTATAAACCTTGAAATTTTCAAGCATGGAATGAACCCACCAAGAAAGAAGTTTCATGTGGAGGAACTCCCATTGGATAAATATAACTCTCTAGAACCTTCCTGGAAGATGGGAGAGAAATCCTAAAATTTCCAACTTACGGACCGTCATTATCTTTAGATTTTGGATTTATTCCTTAAGATTGTAGGACTCTCCTTGGTCAACTCTCCTTGGTCAACTTGCCTCACTAATGTGTTAGCTAATTTCCCTCATTTTGGATATTTATAGACGCATTTGCCCCAATGTATTCTCATATTTGAGTATTGAATGAATTGAAAGGCAAATGTCATCTTCTCTCTAAAGTCTCTTAATTTTTATCTTTTCTTAAGAGTGGTGATTTAGAGTCTTTTCTTTAAAATTTCCAATTGGTGGCTTTGAGCCTTTAATAGATAGATTGGGTAGAAAATTTTTATCTCCCTTGGGGATCTCAATTTTTACTCTAGTCTCACAATCATCTTGATTATTAGAGTTTGAATCCAAGTAGAAGCATTCATTGTTTTGTGCTACAATTGAATATTGAAGATCTTGGGTTTTGAGGAATCATCCTTATCAAGTGTGCTATGTACCCTCAAGGTAGGCTATACAAATGGAAGAATTTGAATTTGAATCAAACGAACTAGCCTAAACAAGCAACACAAAGGGATAAATTTGTCTAAGAATTAAGCCTAACCAAGTGAATTTACCAATTTTGCAAAAATACACAAAATGCATGTACAAGCGTGAAGTGATAAAAGGGCATAAAATCACCATGGAATGCATAAATATTCCCTAAAATACTTGCATGTACGGTCTTATAATCCTATGCAAAATGAGAATTTATTAGTTGCAGGCATGGAGATGTGGAGGAGCAGCTATGGTTCTTTGAAGACGAAGAAATAAAAGGAGGAAGGCGAAATAATGAAAGAGAACGTCGGACTTTGAGATCTAGAAAGTCTTCATTAAATAATTAATTGAGTAATTATATTTATACAAAATCATCAAAAGAATTTATGTTGATACAAGAAAAATTTTTTAAAAAATCAATTCCATTATGTCACTAAATCAAATAGCAAGAATGATATTGGTTTCATTCCTTAATTGGACCAAACACATAATATCAGTAATCAAGGAACTTGAACCCTCCAATTTCAAAGGGGTTCAAGTCCCCAACCCCCTAGAATCAACGTCATCATCATCATCATCATCATCATCATCATCATCATCATCATCATCATCATCATCATCATCATCATCATCATTATTATTATTATTATTATTATTATTATTATTATTATTATTATTAT
>JACYFF010031954.1:28675895-28723665 GCA_017589665.1 Selenicereus undatus | reverse complement strand
ATTATTATTATTATTATTATTATTATTATTATTATTATTATTATTATTATTATTATTATTATTATTATTATTATTATTGTTGTTGTTGTTGTTGTTGTTGTTGTTGTTGTTGTTGTTGTTGTTGTTGTTGTTGTTGTTGTTGTTGTTGTTATTGTTAATTTAATTAATTAATAATTAATATTAATATTTATTATTATAACTATTAATTATTATTATTATTATTATTATTTATTATTTTTATTATTAGTTATTATTATTAGTATTATTAAATATTAAATATTATTCATATTAATAATTTTTATTATTATTAATGTTAATAATTATTATTATTAATTATTATTGTAATTATCATTAATTATTACTATATTAGTTAATAATAATTTTTTTTGCAATCTTAATTTTAGTCTTAATCCTCATAAACTATTAATTATTGTTAATAATAATTATTATTATTAATTATTATTAATTATTATTATAAATTAATAATATTAATAATTGCTATTATTGTGATAATTATTATTATTAATTAATAGTGATTGGTAATATTATTATTAATATTAATTATTATTATTAATATCAAAAATTATTATGATTATTATTATTGTTAAGAATTTTTATTGTAATTATTATTTTTATTTATTGTTATTAATATTAATAATTATAATATTAATATTAATAGCTATTATAGTTATTAATTAATTATAATTAGTATTATAATAATAATTATTATTAATTACTATTATTAATTATTATTATTAATTAATTATTATTTTAATAATTATTATTTTAATGTTAATAATTACTATTAATTATTATTATCATCTATTTTTATTATTAAAATTAACTATTATTATTTTTTTATTTTTTTATTATTATTATTATTATTATTATTGTTGTTGTTGTTGTTGTTACTACTATTATTATATTTTTAATCATTACTAATCATCATGATTCCTTTTAAAATAAAACAGATTTGATTCTATTCCATAATCCATGGCCAAACAATAAGGATTGAAACTTAATTTCATTATTTTTCTCTCCAAACACACGAATTTAGGATTCAAATTCCACCCTTCATCTTTCAAAGATCATTGTTTAATTTCATTCCATTCTATTTTTACTCACCAAATAAAATCTAAGGGAGTTTTCTATCCCTAGGTCATTTCGCAAATACAAAGTATGATTTTCTCTTAATATCAATCTTGCTATTTTTCTTTATAACAGATACTTTTTGGGTATTGTCTCTCTCTCTCTCTATCTCTCTCTCTCTCTCTCTCTTCTGGGTTAGCCTCTTAGCCGCACTCTTTTCGAATTGCACAGAACAGTCACCTAGGTGACCTCGGTTAGCGTCCACCAGCAGAAACCGATAGCCGGCAGTGGTGGTTGTCGACGGTGAGTGCCAAAGCATAGTCCCTACTCGGTCCTCCCCTGAGGTATCTCTATTTTCAGGTTCCATTGAGCCCCTGTGTACCTGAGCCCCTAGGCCTGCATCTGTCATCAGCGGCGACCGGATTCTAGTCGACCTCTAAGGTCAATCCCTGATGGCCATTGGCCGTCATTGGGTTGTCGGGTTTTTGGTCTAGTACCGCGGCTGGAAGTGGGTGGTCGGGGCAGAGTTTCATCTCCCAAATCTCATGCCCCCTCTCTCTCCCATCTCAGTTGTTTTTGTTGTTCTAACTATTTCAGATTGTGGTGTTTCCTTGCCAAGTTTCATTCTAGCATCAGCTTCCCGAATTCAGGTTTTGGTCTTCATTTGAGTCTTTCTAGCATCAGTTCCAGTGTTCTGAGTTCTTGAATTGAGTATTGTTTTGGGTAATTCCAACTTGTTTTCTAGCTCTGAGTTCTTTCTAGCAGCAGTTGGAGGGTGCTGATTTCGGTGGCTTGCTTGGGTTGTAATTTTGTGTAATTCCAAGTTGTTTTGTGTAATTAGTTCTATTTCTACTTAGCTCCTTCTTTATTCCAACTTTCTGGGGTTTTATGGTAACGGGTGTTCCTGATTGACGTTAGCGAGGTTTGTTCTGGTAGTGTTCTCCCATAGTGTTGCAGCTCCTGCGTCTTTTAATTCATTGCCCTGTTGATTTTATATTTGCCTTTGATACCTGCTATCTTTCTAGTAAGCCTCGTGGCAATTTGAGTTTATTATTAGTATTATTTTTGTGGTTAGCCCCTGACATTGAGTTAGACAGTATTTACTATTAGCTTTC
Source organism: Selenicereus undatus (assembly GCA_017589665.1). Classification (NCBI taxonomy): domain Eukaryota; kingdom Viridiplantae; phylum Streptophyta; class Magnoliopsida; order Caryophyllales; family Cactaceae; genus Selenicereus; species Selenicereus undatus. The sequence goes on along the minus strand of JACYFF010031954.1, from coordinate 28,721,461 downwards.
TTAAAGCTCTCATTGCTAAGTACAATCTTCAAGTAGCATTGAGAGTGCCCATCCAGTTAATTTGAGCATTGCTTCTGGAGTTCGCGCTACTGTAAGCTGTTCCCCTGAACTGGGCATCCATTTTTCTTGGAGGTTTGAATGGGAAGCGGGTTGGGGAGATTGTAGGACAGAGAAGTTTATCATAGTAGTGCTTTCCTTGGCTTGTTGTAGGCTATTAAATTTCCTTTACCCAGTTTATTTTCTAGCCATTTCTTTAATCTTTGCACATAATTATTCTATTTGTTTATTTTACCTTTGGCTATTTTAATATTATTACTAACTTTACTAAGTGTACAAAATTATTAGTACCCTTTCTAACCCTTTTCCATTCTACTACTTTTTTAGTACAATCGTTGTTACTAACTTGACTATTATTATTTCCACTATTACTAATATTATTATTAAGTTGTTAGCTTTGTGAGTTTTGTTAAGCACTGTGTCCTTTTATCACTTTCCTTGACCTTATCATTAGGATCTTTTGTTGCTAGTTCTTTCTCTATTGCTTTTTCTAAGTATTGCTTCTGGGCCTTGTTGGATTTAGAGTATTAGTTAGGGTTGTGGTTCACTGCTTTTATCCTTTTCCCTTGTGGTAGGGGGGCTCTTCTGTATTATTAGCGTTGTTGTTGCTTCCTCTAGTTTATTGCCTTCGTTTTGTTTTCTCCTGTGTTTTAATTATTATTTTGGTTATTCTCTTGCATAGTAGTCGGCTCCGTTTGTGGCGAGCTATGTAGCAGCTTCAGCCAGTCCTCCGGGGGTTAATGGGGTTAGGAGGGGTGTAGGGCTGCGGAAGGTGTGTCTAGCGTCTTGGAATATTGGGTCTCTTACGGGTAAGTCGATAGAATTAGTTAAGTCTTTGTGTAGGTGTAAGATTAGCATAGCGTGTGTTCAAGAGACGAAGTGGGTGGGAGCTAAAGCTAGAGAGATTGATGGTTACAAGCTTTGGTACTCGAGGTCAATCAAGGTGAAGAATGGAGTGGGAATCTTGGTTGAGAAGGAGCTGGCGGACTTCGTGTTCGAAGTGCGGCGTAAGAGCGATCGGATTATGGCCATTAAGGTTTTGGTGGGTTCAACTTTTGTGAATGTGGTTAGTGTTTATGCGCCGCAAGTAGGCTTGCCGGAGGACATTAAGAAGCTTTTTTGGGAGGATTTGGATATGGTCATCCAAGATGTACCTCGGAGCGAGAAACTCTTCATAGGAGGCAACTTCAACGGCCATATTGGCACGAAATCAGTTGGGTACGTTGCGGCTCATGGGGGTTTTGGTTTCGGAGAGAGAAACAAGGGAGGGGTTTCTGTGTTGGACTTTGCGGTGGCCTTTGATTTGTTGGTGGTCAACTCCTTTTTCAAGAAGAAGGAGGATCACTTAGTGACCTTCAAGAGTGGCTCCTGCAGGACCCAAATCGATTACTTCCTAACGAGGACGGATAGCCGGAGCTCGTGTAAGGACTGTAAGGTGATCCCTAGCGAGTATCTGGGAACACAACATAGGTTGCTGGTTCTAGATGCAGAGTTCAAGTGTTCAAAGAGGAAAAAGAGAAGAGTAGGAGACCCCAGAGTTAAGTGGTGGACCCTTACGAAGGAGAACGCGGGGTTAATAGAAGAGAGGATCACTGAGGAATGAGCTTGGAGGAGGGCTGAAGATCCAGATTCAATGTGGGGGGCTATGGCAGATTGTATTCGAAGGTCGGCTAAGGAAATCCTAGGTTTGTCCAGGAGAGGTGGCAACAAGACGGAGGGTGCATGGTGGTGGAACGAGGAGGTCAAGGAGAAGGTCAAGGAGAAAAAAGAGGCTTACGCGAAGGTCATGAACAGTGGCTCTGATGAAGAAAGGAAGACTAAGTGTATTAAATATAAGGCGGCTAAGAAGGTAGCTAAGAAAGCTGTGGCAGTAGCAAAGAGCCTGACTTTTGATAGACTGTATCATAGATTGGGGACCAAGGAGGGGGAGAAGGAAGTTTTTAAACTAGCAAGGGCTAGGGAAAGGAAGACTAGGGATGTAGGTGTGGTGAGGTGCATCAAGGACGAAGATGGTAAGGTGTTGTATGAGGATGATGAAATCAATGAGAAATGGCAAAGGTTCTTTGCTAAACTCCTTAATGGGGAGGGGATGAGAGAAGCCTTTAGTAGGGGCGGAGAAGGTAGTGATAGGCGTATTGACCCACGAGTGTATGACCATATAACAAAGGATGAGATTAAGGAGGCCTTGAAGAAAATGGCGAATGGGAAGGCAGAGGGTCCGAACCAGATTCCGGTGGAAGTTTGGAAGTGTTTGGAGGAAGCAGGTTTAGAGTGGCTATCGGAGTTTTTCAATGTCATTTTTAGGACCGCTAAAATGCCCAGAGAATGGAGGGCTAGTACACTCACCCCTCTATACAAAAACAAAGGGGATATTCAATATTGTAATAATTTTAGGGGTATCAAGTTGCTCAACCACACTATGAAGCTATGGGAGAGGGTGATTGAGAGAAGGTTGCGAAAAGATGTTGCAATTTCAGAGAATCAATTTGGTTTTATGCCAGACAGGTCGACCATAGAGGCGATTTACCTTCTCAGAAGGCTCATGGGTTTGTACAGGGATAGAAAGATGGATCTCCATATGGTGTTCATTGACCTGGAAAAAGCATATGATAGAGTCCCGCAGGAAGTGTTATGGAGTTGTTTGGAAAAGAAAGGGGTATCGCCCGTGTATATTCGTGTGATTAGGGATATGTACGAGGGAGGGCGGAAGAGTGTTAGGATGCCGGAAGGGGTCTTAAATGACTTCGTTGTTAGTATGGGTCTGCATCAGGGCTCAGCTTTAAGCCTGTTCCTTTTCACCTTAGGGCTCAGCCTTAAGCCTGTTTCTTTTCACCTTAGTTTTAGATGAACTTACTAAAGGGATTCAGGATGAGGTCCTTTGGTGTATGTTTTTTGCAGATGACATTATTCTTATCGATTAGACCAGGTAGGGGGTGAATGACAAGTTGGAGAGTTGGCGGCTTACACTGGAAGTTAGAGGTTTTAGATTAAGTAGATCGAAAACGGAATACCTGCATTGTTGTTTCAGTGGAAGGATAGAAGAGGGGGGATGAGTCACCCTGGATGGGAGACAGATACCTAAGGTAGATAAGTTTAAGTACCTTGGTTCGATCATCCAGCAAAATGGGGACATTGACGAGGATGTTAACCAGCACATAAGAGTGGGCTGGAAAAAATAGAAGTCCGCCTCAGGAGTGCTGTGCGACAAGAGGGTGCCCTTAGGATTGAAAGGCAAAGTCTATTATATGGTAGTCCGACCGGCTGTCCTATATGGATCGGAGTGTTGGCCTCTAAAAAAGATGCAGGTTCAGAGGTTGTTGGTAGCTGAGATGAGAATGGTCAGATGGATGTGTGGTTTTACAAGAATGGACGGAGTTAGGAATGATGTAATCAGGGACTTAGCTGAAGTTGCCCCCATAGAAGAGAAGATTAGGGAATCAAGACTCTGATGGTTCGGCCACGTGAAAAGGAGAAGTATGGCCGCCCCAATGAGGAGGTGTGAGTTGATCGACCTCCCCGGTGGTAAGAGAGGAAGGGGTAGACCGAAGAAGAGTTTGGATGAGGTGATTGGAGAAGACTTGAAAGTAGTGGGTTTAACGGATGACCTAGCTCAGGATAAGAGGTTGTGGCGGAATAGGAATAGAATCTTGGATGGCAGAGAAGCGACTCTGTAGTTTTCAGTAGCTGTAGTAGCTTAGTATTGGTAGGGGTCTGCTGTTCTTTCAGGTTGTGCTTAGTGCTGTAGTGGCTTAGTGCTGGTAGGGGTTTGTCGTGCTTAAATGCAGGTTGTGCTTTTTTTTTCTGGGAGTGACGGCAGCTACGTAACGTAGATTGTTGAGGTACATTCTTTCAGCTTTCTTTCAGCTTCAGCTTCAGCTTCTTTGGCACTGATTTTCCTCTGTAAATGCTTTGCAAGCGCTTTCCTCTATAAAACTTTTTCACAAAACCTTTTTCGTGGGTCTCTTGGAATCAACCTCTCTATGGGTAGGAATACTGGTAGAAGTAAGGTTGCCTACAGCTGGATCTCCCCAGACCCAGCGAAAGCAGGACTCACACTGGGAGGTGTTGTTGTTGTTGTTGTTGTTGTTGTTGTTGTTGTTGTTGTTGTTGTTGTTAATTTTCTTTATAGACAAGACTAGAACATTTGACTTGTATCCTGCTCAAACATGATTCTGGAATACAAATTCCTATACAATATGTCGTGTAACCGTGGTGAAGGTTTTAATGCAATCCACATAGATCATATTCCAGCTTGCTTATCCGAAAACTTAATTAAGGCATGTTCTTTTCGTTAGAAAATATGGGTTAGCAAATTTGTGAAGTTTGTTAAGATTGGTAGAAGTGGGTTGAAGTATGTTGAAGCGGGTATTTTTTGCTGAAGTGGGTTGAACTTGGTTGATTTTTTATTTTATTTTTTTTGGTATGATGGGTAGAAGTTGGTTAAAATAGTGGGAAGTGGATTGAAGTTGATTAAAGTGAGTTTTTTTTATTGAAATTCGTGAAATGGGTTAAATTGGGCTAAGATTGACAAATTGGGATTTACCATCGAAAAGAACAAGACCTTAGTCCAATCAATTTGCTAGGCCACTTTGGGCTTTTACTACTTCTCATGGGCTGGGCTAATAATTTGGGCATTTCATTTATACAGATTAGGTTGATATAATTGTTTAAAACTACACTAATTTCGTCACTGAAGGTTTGCACCATTGAGTTCTATAGAAAATTAATACGATTAAAAATTGCATTCATAAATCTATGCACACGTTGTACCATTGAGTTCTGGGTCTGGGTCTAGATCCAACCTAGAGGTCCTAGACCCATTGAGTTTGTGGACCTCAAACGGACTTAAATGGATGCACAACCTTACGAAAGCCTATTATGAGTTTAAGATATGTAGCAACCATTCAATAAACATATTAACACAATTTTTAATAAAGATAATAGCAAAAATGAAACATAAGATAATAATAACTTTAACGTGCCTACTAGTGGGAGTGGCAACTATAATAGACCTTGATACAATTAAATTTTCTAAAAATCATATTCCACCAACCAAAATATCAAACAAGTTTCATAATAGTTCATAAGATCTATAGAACTAACAATATTCGAGTAAGACTTTGCATGTTGTGAGCTAGAAATATTGGAACCTACCAATGCCAATCTAAAGCTCTAAGTCATAAAATGTCAAAATCAGCGAAAAATTCTTTCATTTAGTTAAAGTAATCTCAAATATAAATTTTAAGCTGAAAATTCTTTCATTTCGTTAATATTTACCTCCATTATGATATTTAATTAATATTTTTTCCACTAAAATAATTCAGTTGGCGTTTTTTGGCCACTAAAATAACATCAATGGTTTGAATTGAAAATTGATCATCTAATGAGAAAGACTTTAAAAAGCTTAAATGTAACGCCCCAATTTAAACGTGATTCACTGTTTGTATTTTCCTTAATAATCCATCAATTATAATATGATAAACCCAATGATATGGGCGTTACCACCGTCCAAAAATGACAAGGCTTGAAACATGAGTACTATAAATAACATAGTTGAGCATAACCTCAAACATATACATACACACCTGATCAATCCAAATATAAACAGCTGTTAACCAATATAAGGTTTTTACACTATAGTAAAAACAATTCACCATATAATCTGCATCTCCATCCACTAAATGTTTCAATAAGCAGCTCTAAGGTATGCATACACTGTATTATCGCTGATTCATACAGATTTCCTTGTTCAACTTATTCTCTTCCACTGCTTTGCTAGCATGAGGCAATTCTCTGAGCATTTGCCTAAAACAAAATATGAAAAACATTTCGAACTGTGAGTCGAAGCTCAGTACATGCATTCCTGAATTGTTAAATGATCATTGAAACATTGATTGGGCCCAATTTGCAATTCATTTTAAGTTAAAACAGTGAATGAGATGATGTAAAGCTGCATTGCTAGTTATTATCTGACAGTGAATCCCTTGATACTGTTACGATCTATGGATAGGTGTACACCTGCCAAGTCGATCGGGGACTTAACCTGAGGCCGCGCGGGTAATTGAAAGGCGAATGCCCTGTAGATGATAACTGACGGGGTCACTAATTAACTGGTAAATCACTGTGTAAACTGATTCATTGATGTACTTACCAAAATATGATAACGTTGATAAATACACTCTGATTTCTAAAGATACAGACAATGGACATACCTTGAATCTTTAAAAATATCATCTGACTTGATAACACTTATGCAAAATGGGGAACAATAACTAGGCCTTAACTCTGTTTCACAAATATCATTGTAAGTATGTGTAGTCAGTAAATGATCCTTACGCGCATAATTGCGTAAGTAAAAGTATGTGTAGCAAAAATTGAGTAATGAAATGGGATACATAACTTGTGCATTTCAATATAATAAACTGATTGAACTTGAAATGATAATGAAATACACTAAATTGAAGCACAATAGGCTAAATGGAAATGATAATGAAAAGATTTTAATTGATATAAATGAAATATGGATTTCTGATATTTCTGAAAGGGATAATGAAAAGTGTGATGCTTCTAAAATGGATAAGAGAAGGTTCAATGCCATGAGGGGTGTTGTGAGGTTCATAAAAGCTCACATAACTTCAGTAGATTTGATAGACACTAACTTGAGTCATTACTATGCCCACTTCTCAAATTTCATTTTCATGCTCACTTAAATCAGTTTTCAAACCCAAGTAAGCTTCTATACATAAACAAACTTGTTGAACTCATGTTACCATAATTATATAGAAAATTCTGAAAATATTTTCAAATGTCACGATTTCTGCATTCACTCATGTTACCATTTGATGGTCTGCAATAGAAAATCCATATCTTTCACTCCCGACCTCCAAATAAGATGTAAAACCCCAATATGAAAAGCTCACAATGTCCTCTAAAACTTTTATTTAGGACACAAAGCCTGATTCACATATTAAAGTCCCTAACATTAGGATAGAATACAAACGTACATAATTTCAGTTCAATCTGCGCAGTCATAGAAAAATGACTATAACTTTTTCCAAAGAACTCGGATTAAGGCGATTCAAAAGGCATTTGAAAGATAACTCATTGATATATCCATAAAACAAAAATCATAATTTTTCAGTGACCCAATCAATACCAGTTTTTCCGTAAAGTTACTATTCCAGTTCAATTCCCAGTTTCAATGTATTCTGCACAGTCTTGAGTAAATTGGCCATAACTTTGTCCACACAACTCAAAATTGATTAATTCCAAAGCCTATTGAAATTTAACTCATCAAGATATCACTACACCAAAAATCATAAATTTTGGATGTGCCAAACAGTACCAGTTTAATCCCGAAGTGGACCCTGTTTCAGGTCTGTTGACAGCTCAATAACCACATATTTGCAATCGTTTCTTCACATAACCACCCACTAAAATCACTCTTTAACTTATATCAATCAGCATAAACATCTTGATATTCATTACCAATGCCAAAGAGCACAAAATCTCTTTTAAAACAATCAAACTTCATCATTACAACCTACACTTGCATGAACATGAACAACTTCAAGCATCACTTGCTTTCAAGCATATCCAACAACCAAAATATCAAAACAACTCTTGATTCCATATAAACATCATGATCAATAATCAAAAACAAGAATCAAACTCCAAAACACAATCAAATCAACAAGATAAAGTGAGGATATTACTCACTTGTGCTTGAATATGGAGGTGTGAATGATGTGTGAAGAGTGTGGGGTTGTGGCTGGTAGTTGGGGGGATGTTGGAGGCGGCTGAGGGGTGGCTGCCTTGGTAGTTGCTGGTGGCATAAGGCGGCAGAATGGGCTGGCAGCAGGTGGCCATGGGAGAGGAGAAGCAGGAGGAAGAAAAGAGAGCCTTAAGTTTGTGTTTTACTTGGATGAAAATTGCTCTTGAGTCGCTTGCATATACTTGGTTGAAATTGAAGTGAATATACATAGCTGAGGATTCACCACCCCAAAATAATATCTTTGTTAGTTACAATTAGGGTTTAATGATAATAATTAGCTTAACAAATGGATTTAGAAGTTGTTGGGGCTAAATTGGGCCCAATTGAGTTGTGCTTGAAATCAAAACGTCCGGATACGATAAAATATTTACAAAGCTCGAAATTAAATTTTTGTGATGATACGAAAAATAATTTAATCTTTTAAATCATAATCATCGAGTCCTAATATCAATTTCTCTGAAAAATTATTTTCGGTAAATAAAACTCGAATTGTAACGTAGGGCCCAGAATGAATTCTCCCAACCGGGATAATTAAATGAGATAAATAAATGAGAAAAATGAATAACAGAGCTTAATTAAATAAATAAACATGATTTAGGGTCGGGCTATTATATTAAATATGAATTTTGAGCTCCAAAATATTTCATTTAATTGACATTTATCTCTACTACGATCATTGGTATAATTAAGATATATGTTGACTTAATTATTATAGTGAAGATAAATGTTAAATACATGAATATATTTTGAACTCAAATTAGAGCTTCTTTTAATATTTGGTATCAGATAGTCAAGTTTTGATCTAAATTGTTGAAGTTGAATTTTACTACTAAATTCCAAACGACCTCAAATAGTAACTTATTTTTAATTTTATTTATTATATAACTGTATTATTATCCTTTCATACTACTAATGGGTATATGACATTTGAGTGGGTAAGATTGGACATTTATTCATTGGGTACACATGTCGATCCCTAGAAATAGATACTAACAATGTACGATATGTCAAGTACAAAGAGAGAGAGGGTAAGTTTAAAAGAATTGTTTGTTGGATTTTTGGGTTACAAGAGTAATAAGTCTAATGGCCGGACCTGGATCTTAGCAATTGACTCATCTTAAGACCCTTTTAAGACCTAGATCCTTTATAAGATCCATTGAATTCAAAAATGATGGGTCTAGATTCAGACAAATGGGACAAATCTGTGTTTGATCCAAGATTCATTGCCACCACTACAGCTTGCTTATCTGAAAAGCTAATTAGTCCAAGATTTACTAGCATGTTCAATTTGCTAGGCCACTTTGGGCTTTTACTACTTCTCATGGGCTGGTCCAATAATTTGGGCATTTCATTTATACAGACTAGGTTGATATAATTGTTCAAAACTACACTAATTTCGTCACTGAAGGTTTGTACCATTGAATCCTGCAGAAAATTAAGATGACTAAAAATTACATTCATAAATCTATGCACACATTGTCCATGTTTTAGGCAATTAACAATCAAATTAGGACAATTTTTGAATTTGGATTATACCTTTTGGCATTGGAATCTCTGTTTTATTGGAGTCGAATTACTGTTAGCAATTAACAATCAAATTAGGACAATTTTTGAATTTGGATTATACCTTTTGGCATTGGAATCTCTGTTTTATTGGAGTCGAATTACTGTTAGCCCAATAAAAAGTAGAGCTCTTCCATCACATATTTTCTTCATTCACGAGACTCGAGCTCAAGATCTTGATTAAGATGAATAAATGTCAAACCACTTGAACCAACCTCTATTGGTGAATTTGGATCATAGTGGACTCAAATAAGAAGTCTTCTTCTATTATCTTGCGCTTTTAATAAATGATATTTAATTCAAGAACTCATGGAATCAATTTCTTTATAATTCTACCTATGCAGAGATTTAAATATGGATTTCAATTTAAATAAATTCATAGACACATAAAAAAACCATCACAGTTGTTTCAACTGTTGTTGTTGATAACTTAAAACATTTTCACCGAGTCTTTTTATCTCCATGTAAACATCTATAACTTAAACAAATGTGCATGTAGGTAACACTATACTCTTATTCCCCTTGAAAAAAAATTGAGTTCAAGTTTTATTAACAAGTGGGTCAAAGCCTGAGAGTTTCCTAGACCAATCACTCAGGATCAAAGACCCCCCCCCCCCCCCCCCCCAAAAGGGCATGTTGTCTATGATTAGTACGAATTACATAGCTATGGTGGTGGACTATGTTGGTTGATGCATTTATGTAATAGTTGTAGTATGTGTTGCACCATGATTTTTTAAATTGAACTTTATTACATACAATTTCTAAGGTGCTCCACATGGTAAATTTTCTAAACCTTACAATACCAACACGCATGAGGGCAAATTAAATGGTCAGAACAAGGGTCCAGTATGGGATACGTAAATGAACACTATGAAAACAAATCACGGCCAACAAAACCCTAAAAGCTGACTGAGATCTCATCTACCACTACCGTAGCATCGCCAACTCGCAGACTGCGTAGTTCCAGACTTCCAGTTCGGCTTTTCTCAACTGTGGATCTCCTTGGGTACTCTCCCTCCTCTCTCACTCTCTCGATGAAGAACTTGCCAAATCAATATGTTTGTCTGCTGCCCATTTCTCAATAGTACCCGTTGCTGAGTGCCTTGAGTGGACTTTCAAGGAGCTACAGCATGCTGAAGACTAAAACAAAGGCCGGAAATGGGGGGGGAAAAAAGCCTTTTTTACTATGAAAAGGAAAAATCTCAATCGAACTGTACGTTGGCCGAGTTGAAGTACTTCTCTGGGTCAATTGAGTTTCACCGGTTCCATAGCCTGAGAGAGTTTTGGGATTATCCGTACCATTCTGTTAACCTGTTTCTGCCCCGACCAGTTTTATCGGCCAGTCTAGTCCGATTTTTGCAACATCCCATAGATGAGCCATATTATCAACAGTGAGCCATATAATCAACAGTGACTTTCTCACTCCGACTGCAATAACTGCTTAGGATTACACTCAATTTACGGTAAAATGCGCAATACTTACTTTGCACAAAAAGCAATAAATCAAAAAAAGGTGTGTGCAGTCCCATAAGTAATAGCTATTATAAATAAGGGTCAAAGACCCTTATTTATAATAGCTATTACTTATGGGACTGCACACAGCTTTTTTCGATTTATTGCTTTTTGTGCAAAGTATTGTGCATTTTTACGACTTTCTAACTCAAACGAGTCGAAAGTTTAACCAAGATCAGGATGCAATTTTGTGAGCGATCTAAAGAGGATTAATACTCCAATATCTTGAACAAGACCGTTTTCCCTTAAGAGGAGGAATTGACAATGGTGCTCCAAAAGCCAATTAAACACGACAAGATTAGGATGCAATTTTGTGAGTGATCTAAAGAGGATTAATACTCCAATATCTTGAACAAGACCGTTTTCCCTCAAGAGGAGGAATTGACAATGGCGCTGCAAAAGCCAATTACACACGACGATAGTTGGCCCTCGCAAAACGGACAAATGATAAAAGGGCACTTAAAATACCCAACCAACTTGGCATCTGCTAAAATGCCCAAACATATTCGACATCTATCAAATATCACAAAATATCATTCGATGTTTCAAATGCAATGGCAGACAAGAGAACACTGCAATGCATAAATATAAATACAAAAGAAAACAGAGCAGAACTCAAACATTGCTTCTCAGCAGTTACACATGCCTTGCTTTCTTGATGAAAGCCGACAAAATTTAACCTGTGACTTTATCTGAACAGCGTAACTTCTAACAGAAATTTCGGCAGGATATATCCAGCAACAGCAAGTCATTATAAACATCTGTCAATAATATGATCCTGAAAATGCTGTACAAAAGGTACCTAGAGTTCTCTCAGCAGTAAAATCTCAGATTTAGATTTTAGATCAACCTGTTACGGGATCCAGGCTGGAAAGAAAAATCCCTCAAAATTTCGAAGGCCTTCCATAATGATGAATATCAAGGTTTGCGTTTCTTTGGAGTGCCAGAAGATCCAGATTCATCCTTACGCTTTATTCCCAAAAAGTGTTCAACCTGACAAATTCAATTTCAAGACTTCAATGCCCAGGTACATCCAGTAGTAGACAGAAAATTCATAAAAACATGGAACAACTTTGCACAATAATATAAGTCACTATCAGTGCTTGCATAGGCAGGTTAGCTTGGCCAATGCAGACATGAAACCTGGCAAGCTGGCCAAGCCAGCTCAATGGCTTTACAGGTCAATGGCTCATGCTAGATTTAGTTCTCATAGCCAATTATTTGTATTTTGCAACAAAAAGGGGGGGGGGGGGGGGGAATTTCATAACTGGGCTAGACTGCAGGCTGAAACTCCCCTGCTAACCAGCCTGTGTCCATTTCAACCCCACCCCCCCCCCAAAAAAAAACAGAAAAAAGGAAAGGAAGGAGGATGAAAACAGTAAACACCTAGACTGATGTCATCTGAGCTGTTTCAGACTCAATGCATAAAGCAGGCACAGGCTACCAACTACCCAGAAACTAATAACCGAAGAAACAAAGAATAGCATGGATGTAACATTCACAGCTTACTATTAGATTGTACTCATTCCTGCTTCCACATTGCCGGAAGCAGCAATAAAGAGGCAAATGCAACCAGAAAACTAACCTTCTTGTCCCCAAGCATGGGTGTCAGGCTTCCAGGGACTTCTTTCTCAACAGTTGCAAAGCCACTTCTAGGATCACTGGTTTGCCTGGTGACATGAAACGGGCAAATAAAATTAAATGACAGCCTTGATTACAGAATAAGAAAGCACATAACCAGATAGTAGATACCATGTCAAGTTATGACTTGACCAAATATGGGCCATCTTCGATGTAGACCAAACAAAAATGGAAGCAAAGTTAATAATGCCACAGCTTCCTAGAATTGCATCCGGCAGTGGAAAAAGGAGACAGTAACATTGAAAATGATAAAAGCAGCAATAAACTATTTAGTACACCACTTCTAAGCCAACAAAGAAAGAAGACAGAACATAATCCAGAGTCAATTGCCATTTAGAACAGCTGCAAGGGGAATTTTTCTTTTCTAAAAAAAAATAATTGAGTATAGCGACAAGAGGGATTTTATGACAGGCTGAAAATAAATAGAATACTGAAACATGTTATTGTGCAACTGAACGTTCAGTTTGTGACCCAAGAAGCATTCATGATGGCAAAATTAAATGTCTTTGCACTCAAATATTTTCGTTATGAATTAAACAATTTCCCTGTGAAGTGTGAACCAGCACATGATAGAACTAATTATATTACAAACAGAAATCCATTATAAAACCAATGCCATTGAGAGTCAATGCCATCAATAAACTGTGACCTACAGCAGGCATGCCCAAACAATGTCATAGCAAGTAACAGCCCTACTAATTAGAGGCACTACGGCACTGGTATGCAGTGATATATATAGCAGATACTTAGCATAGTAGTGCTCTCAATGCAATTCAAAAAGAGTAGCCAGAAGTCATTACCCAGGTTTGACATTCCCACTGAGCACAAGATACGGTGTTTTCGACTGAGCCTGTGCCTCTCTCATTCTTTCCACAGACTGTGGAAGTGCTTCTGAAGAAGTCATTTGTTTCAGCTTGCGCTCATCCTGGTACTGTTTCATCCGCTTTTCCAGTTTCATTTTGCCAGGCCCTTTCCCATGAAATTTATGAGAAAGCAAACGAAAGGCCTCTTTTGGAGTCAGCTGCATAGAGAATCAAAAGGACATCAAAATGTTCTAAACTCATTAGTAATCTTCAGATCTCCACAACATGCGCAAAAGCAATCAACGATTCTTTTGAGTATCTGCAGCAGATTATATAAAAAGGACCTCAACATGGTTCCCTAAACCATTAATAGTTATTACATTTAGCATCTGAAATCTGGACATCATGACTGAGCAATTGTGGAAGAGACATCATAAATATAGGAACAGACCAAAGCCATTATAGCAAATCAGAATCACAAAGATTTAAAGTTATATACAACTTGGATGGACTCAATTTAATGATAAAGGGCATTTTCACTGAAAATCAATTGATTATTGCCATTTTCAAATCTCTCAGAATTTTCTGAAACCTTGCAGTAGGAAATGTCAGAAAGCTGTGAACATTGCAAGGGACATACCACAAAGTGAGGGACTTGTTCGGGTCAGATGGAGAGCGCCTACAGTTCGACATATGAAATCAAACTATCAAGCACAGAGCTACACAGGCTTTCATTCTATCCAAGGTTTACCCATCCCACCCTAACAAGATAACATTTGACATCTAATCTTGTGATGTTAACACCAGCAATCTAATCTAAAAGTACAAAAAACGAAGGGAACTTGCATAAAAACATCCAGAACCTTGCACACGCTGGCTCATGCACACTTGCAACTGATTAGATTTCAGAACTTTTAAATGATAAACAATTACTATACATGAATGACATTTGAAAATCACTTACAATTCGTCCGTATTCATCTGTTCTCTCAAGATGTATCTCCTTGGGCCCTTCTTCATCATATATACCAACCAACTTGCTCTTTTTCTTGTCCATGTTTCTGCCACCCCATTCAATTGTTTCTTTGAGCGTGCCTCGTTCTTTAAGCATTTTAAGTGCTCCAGCTAATCCTTTCCCAACAGGGGCCTCATGGATCGTTTGATCCAGAACTACCTCCTCTTTATCTTCATTCTTGCTTTCTTCAGCTTTGCCAGAATCAGCCACCTCTGTCCAGCCACCAGTCTCATCCATCTTCTCCTCTGGAGCATTTGGGGCCTCATCCTCCTCCATAAACACATCTTCATGTGTTGGCTTATGAGCCTCTGAAAATGCATATTACCAGGCAAACAATAAGAACAAAGCAGCTGAGGCCTGAAAGCTCCATGAAAACATCACGAAGTTTCTTTCACTTACACTATTGAAGTTACCACACACTTGACCGAAATTTATGCTCTGACTATCGGAACTCTAAACTGTCCAACTTCCCTTTAGGGAAAGGGCAATGCTTCTGGCAAAAAACAATGTAATTTTGGCATATGGAAAGAAAACAAGAGCCAGCCCTCATTGTGCCCCACTTATTTTATGTCACTCCTTTTTTTCAACCTTTTCAGTTTTGTTCACAAATGCTAAAATTCCTTTTTTTTTAACTTGAAAAGCTTGTTTCACCAAGGGAAACCTTAATTTTCAACATTTCTAATGACACAGTATAAACTTATCAATTAAGTCCTGCAGAATATAGGACCCCAGGGTTTCATTAAATAACGTCAACGTGCATCCCTCCCCATAAGATTGCCTTAATGGTTAGTCACTGAATTTCTTCCCTTTTTATCTCTTTATTTTCTTTCCGTTTGGCGGAGAGGAGAAATTTTGATCAAAAAGAGAGAATAAACAAAGCTACCTTCATCAAGTTGAAGACCCCAGACAAACTCCTCCATCTCAGTAAAGACAACCTTATTATCTGCTTCTCCAGAAGTTGAAGTTTGGGGATCTGTCGGTTGACTTTTGATAACTGAGGATGCAAGGCGTGCAATGGCCTCTGGACCAACTGGTGCTTTCTCATTTTGTTTCTTTAAAGCTAGCTTTCTTGCCCTTTCCAATGATTTTTGCAGATCCTCAGCATCATCCGCAAAAACTGGGGAGTCCTCTTCCTTTCTTGCAACAGTTATGCCTTGCTCCATGCGAAGGGCTTTAGATGCCTCTTCAGCTTTGGCGTAAGCAGCTTGGTATGCACTATGTCTTCTCTCTGCCTCAGATCGCTCTTGCTCCTCTCTAGCCGCCTGTCTTTTACTATCATTGCGTGAACCAAGATCTGCAGCACCTAGACCTGTAGATATTGCCTCTGCTTCAAGGGCATCTATGTCAAGCTTCTCCTTTTTGCGTAAAGA
Organism: Selenicereus undatus; assembly: GCA_017589665.1. NCBI lineage: Eukaryota > Viridiplantae > Streptophyta > Magnoliopsida > Caryophyllales > Cactaceae > Selenicereus > Selenicereus undatus. The sequence continues at coordinate 28,705,726 of JACYFF010031954.1, read as the reverse complement.
TTTCTTCTTCTTGGGTTTCTTCAACTTGAGCATTTCTTCAGAAGTATAGTAATCTGACGAGATCTTTACAGATGAATTCAGATCCTCAGCCTGACTTTTCACAGAAGAACCTTGCAGTCTTTCACGGAGCTGTTGCATCAGGGGCGAAGTATACAGAAAAGCTTTAGACTACGAATAATATCACATACTTCAGTCTAGGAATTATATCATCTATCATTAGAGCCATATGACTGACAATTCATTGAAGAATTAATCCTTACCTCTTCTAGTTTCTTTTCTGCTTCAGCAGTTAATCGTCCACCAGCAGCCAAAGTCACCCCCTGGAGGACACCCCAAATGAAATAAAGTTTAAAAGATGAACAAGAGAAACCATATTTAAAAAAACTGCTACGTGAACGAATTAGTAAAGGTTTATAAAATAAGTTGACCTCTTCCTCAGTTGGATCATCGTACTGTGGAAGCATCTTCTTTTCTGCTCCGGGCTCATCGTTGAACCTAAACAATCAAATAAGGACACTCAGTCATCAAAATCAAGAACAAGAAGGCTAGTCCATTAAGGGGAAATCATGACTCTTCACCAGCAACCTTTAACTTACAGTCAGCATTAGAAACCCAACTCCTTGATTGGAATTTAAATGTTGCACCTAAAAATTTAAATATATATAACCTCATACACATTCACAGTAAGGTGCCCATTAAGACAAGAAAATGCATCACATCTCAAGTCTCAAACGATTTGAAAGGGTCTTGTTTTTGCAGTGACATAACAAGGGTACTTATTGATACAATCTCCCATTTTCTCTCTCACCATGAATCTTTTTCTAGTTACAACACAGGATTGTATCGATCAGTTGCTAGTTTAATCAGTATCAAGGACAATAACCATCAAATTGTCCATTTCCATGCATCTTCTAATTGATCTTCCCAAACTATCAACCATGATTCTCGTGCACAGTTCAGGATGTCTTAGTTGTGACTGTGTGGTGATAACTTTTCATTACAATCTGGTGATAGAGGGAGGTTCTGGTCAAATTCTTTCTGATTCAAGGGGGAGGGGTTCCTTTTTCATTGACTTACTTGTCACCATATACTCCTGTGCCCTTCTTTGCTGCTTTATAAGCATCATTCCTCCGTTTTTGCTCTCCAATCTCCACATTTTCGAGCATATCCACATCTAGAATCATGTAAGCGGAGGATAAGGATACTACAAAAAGACGAGATCTCGTCCTTCTAAAAGAACCAGAATGTCAGAAGAAGAAAACATACCTTCATTGATTTCACCATTCGCAAGTATATCTTGATCTTTCAGTGTCAAAATAACTGCACCCCCTTCTAAGACTTTGTCAAGCCCATGAAGTACCTTGACTCCTGCCAATGCCTCTACAGGAGAAAATCGAAATAAGCCGTAGCATTAACACATTAGGCCAGCTTTGTTGACATTTCTCATCTAGCAAAGCCTCTAAAAGCAAATAGATATAAGGCCAATAACAAACAAAACTCGAAGGGAAAATATTGGATACCTGTGGTAGCTTTGCCAGCAGTGTCATCTTCTTCATCATCTTCATCAAGGTTGTCCTGAGAATTGCAAAAAATTGGTCTTCCACTATCAGAAAAATGATGATGGTCAACACTCAAAAAGAAAGAATCAAAGGAGCAAGAAATAACAGAATAGCTGACCTGCTCTTCAAAAATCCTTGACCGCTGCAAGGCCTTCTCCTTTTCCAAATTCCTCTTTTCCTCAAGTTTACGACTTCTATTGACCCATGATAAAATGTCAGAGGCACTCTCTGATTTCCTTCCCAGTCTTTCTTCTTTCATCCTATCAGAAGATTAAGTTCATAAAAATCAGAAATATCAATCTTGGCGTTACAACAAAGAACTATAAACACAGTTCAACCTTCAGCATGCTCCAATGAAAGCTCCGCAACCTAAGCAAAATGCAACAGCTCCCTTGACTCAGTTGGCACAAATGTTCTCCAATTATCCTGTTAAACTTGTCGAACTTTGGGAAATAAGCAATTTAGAATAACACTGTCCATTATGTTTCCTTACTGCCTCCTTAAGTGATGGATAACATTCTTAACAAAAATATTGGGATATTCATAGACTAAAATTTTAACAAGTATTGTATAGGATGCAGAGAATACAAATATTCATAGACTAAAATTTTAACAAGTTTTGCAAGCCGCAGAGAACACATCATAGATGACTATACTTACTTTAAAATTTGGTGCTCTATCTCAACTTTAGACTGACTAGGGCCAGCTGGTAGATCTTCAACAAAGTCTCCTTGCTTAACCTTGGTTGCTTCACCCTCATCAACAGAATTTTTGCCTTGCTTAGAGGTATCTCTATCCTTGTCATCACTTTCCAATTTAGCCTTGGACTCTTTTCCCCCATCTCTACTGCGATCATGATCCTCGCGACGACTTCTACTCCCTTTTTCTCTATCCCTGGACCTATCCTTGTCATGATCTACCTCCCTCTCTCTTTCTCTAACACTATCTTTCACCTGCTCCCTGTCAGATGTATCTCTATCCCTATTTTTTTCCCGATCTCTTTCTTTGTCTCGATCCCTGGTCCTTTCTTTCTCTTTTTCCCTTTCCCTATCTTTTCCCCTGTCCTTATCTTTCGCCTTCTCCTTTTCTCTCTCCTTCCCTTTCTCCCTCTCCTTGTTTTTTTCTTTTCCATTTTCCTTCTCTCGACCTCTACTGCTTTCTGTTTCATTTTCTCGCTCTCTTTCACGATCCCTTTTTCTTGCACGGTCTTTTTCATCTTTATCCCGGTCATGATCCTTTGCTCTGTGCTTATCTCTCTCATGATCTTTCTCCCTCACCTTATCTTTTGTCCTATCCTTATCATGTTCTTCCCTATCTTCCCTTCTCTTTTCCTTGCTTGATGTTCCATCCTTTTCAGAATCCTTGACATCTTTCTCTCGTTCTTTTAAATCATCACTAGTCTTGGATCGATCCCTGTCCCTGCTTCTATGATCTTTCTCTTCTCTATGACTTTTCTTCTTATCCTTGCTTCTGCCTTTGCTCAGATCTCTGGATTTTTCTTTATCATATTCGTCTGAACCATCAAATACCCCTTCATCTAACTCCATCACAGGAGCCTCACCATGGTACCTTTCTTCACTCCTTTCACATCTAGATTCAAGCCTATCCAGCTCCATTGAGAGGTATGATCAAACAGAAAAAAACCTCCCAGCTCTGAACCTGAAATTAGCCAGAGTACATCTAAAATCAGCAGGTGAATATTTTTTTTCCAACAGATATAAGGAGGAAAAACCATTGCACAGCCATCTAACACCTCAGCTCGATCAGCATCAATCAAGCAAGCCTCTATGATCAGTGGTGTATCTAGAATTTTAAGGAAAGGGGGTCAAAATAACAGCATACACACTATAAAATTCAACAACACTCATAGGTAAGATATTATTTAAAAACCGCAAGCATTTCATGATACATAACACATCAGTTCATTTTAACAAGATTGTGTGGACGAGAAAAGATTTCAAGGATGCCAACTAAGTTCACAGCTAAACCACTCGTTTTCTTTTCACTCAATGATTTCATTGCATGCCACACCAATCCGCTTACATCTAAACTTTGCACCCACACACAAAGAATTGATATTAAACAGAACAATTCATCATCCTCAAAACAACACCAACCGCTCCTCAAATGTGGATTCCAACAAGCATTAGCCAACAACTCTTAAACAACTTACTAACCAGACAAATCAAAACATGCTTCTAAAAATCGAACCATCCCTCCAATTTTAATTGCAAACCACCGAACTGAACAGCAGAAAAAGTAGAAGCTAACAAGAACCCAACAAGGGCAGAATTAGAAATACCCATATCATAACTTAAACTATAAAAAGCGCCGCAAAAAGTAAATTAAAGTACAAATTATACAACAAACTAAACATACAGAGGTCGCGTCACGATGGTGCAGACGGTGGACGGCGTCGGTGGTCCAGGAGCGAAGGCAGTGGTTACCGGCCGGGCTGGCGGTGTGGCGGTGAAAGGGAGACAGATAGGGCTAGGGTTTCTGGGTACTAGGTTTGTCGATCGCTGCCAGTGTGGGAGCCTTAGCAAGAAACCAAAACTCAAGGGGGGGGGGGGGGGCGCTGGCAAAAAAATTAACACACAGCGCACGCCTAGCGCGTCTCGAGAGCCGGGCCGAACCGCTAGTCACGTCTGCAGCGGTCGAGCACCCTCTCGAGCGTGGCTGCTAGCCACGAGCCGGCTCACGACCCTTCCCCCTTCGCTTTTTTGTGTTTTTTTTGCTTTAATGTTTTCTTTTTTTTTTCTTTAAAAGGAAAGTTGTGTAGTGTACAATGTATATATAGGGTCTATCCTATTTCACAATAAAATACAACTATAAATTGTAAATTATAAACTGTAAATTGTAAGAAAATATAAAATGTTGTAAGAAACTGTAAGAATATGTAAGGAGTTGTAAGAAGATGTAAGAAGTTGTAAAAAGATATAAGGAGTTGTAAAGAAATGTAAGGATAAATATAAAGAGTTGTTTAATTATTGAAGAGTCGTATAGTATAATTTGTGACAATTATGATATATTAGTCATATTTACGACTAAAATTTGATACCGTCAATAAATAAAATATTTCTTAATATAATTGAAACGAAATATATTTGTTTTACAAAGAACGTTTTGGATGAAAAACAATAATATTAAAATAATAAACTTATTGAAAATAAACTATTAACTAAGTTAGTTACATAATAATAAAATATATTAAACCCCATAAATTTCGTCAAGAAAATTTAGTACACTTGAGGTGATTTTTTATATTTACATTAATTTGATCCAATAAGCAAAGTATAAACAAAAAAATAAATTTATTTGACAAAATTGAATACAACTCTTAAATAAAATTCTATTTTAAGTAAAAAAATTTTAATGTAAATGCATGGTCAATATTGTTATCAAGAAATTTTATAAATAAACCCTTAAAATATTATTCAGCAATGTTTAAAATACAAAAATTGTATTGTTATATTAAACAACCAAAAATTAAATATTACCTTTCAAAATTAAAAAAACAAAAATAAAAGATGAGAACTTAAACAGGCAGCAGGAAGCCATGGAAATTTTAGCTGTAATACTTTCGTCGCATACAGTTTGACAGTTTTCATATAAGCTTCATACTTAAACATGAACAAAAGCTTTGTATTATAATTTTAAAAGGATGGTCACTTATTCCATCTATAATAACATATGTTATTCATGTCGAAACTCAAATATAATTTACATCATTATATTATGTTCTTATGTTTATGTAAATATTGTGTTCATAAGATATTTACAAATTTTGTATATTGGTAGCATAATTAAAAAATAATACATATTTTTGTAATTAAAATAAATGAATGTTATAGAAAATCTATATAGGATGTAAGATGTAAGAAAATGTAAGAAGATGTAAGAATTATATTAAGGATGTAAGGAGTTGTAAGGAGATGTAAGAAACTAAAAGGAGATGTAAACTCTTAGCTAAATCCTCAAACATGCAAAATAGAACAGGACCATATTGGTATTATTTTATTTTATAACTCAAGGTTGTGAACCTTGCATTATGCGTAATAAAATTCGTAAGTCAAAAAATTGGCTCATGGACTGATGTGAAAAGAGGTAAGCCCGCACTTATGAGCCAAAATTATTGCTTAGGGCCTGTTCTGTTCTTTTCATTAGTAAATCACATTTTACCAACATCAACCAACTTTCAACTTATTTCAACACATTTCATCCCACTTCTACCAACTCTAACAAAAAAAAACTCCAACTTCAACCGATTTCAATTAATTTCAACCTACTTCAATTAATTTCAACCTACTTCAATTAATTTCAACTCATCTCCTTCAAATTTTCACAATTTATAAATTATCATGTGAAAATTAAATATGTTTTCAATCAAAAAAATACCCTGCTATAATTTTTTGTATTGGTGTATTGAAGCAGTAATTTATAAATTATTATGTTAAAATTATAGTTATAAAAACTTCTTCAATAGATACATTAAAAAATATCATAAATAATTTTTTTGATGTAAAAAGTCATAAATAATTTAAAATTTGTTAACATATCAGCATTTACAGCAGCACTTATTAAATTATTCCCACTTTTTTACATTGACCAACTTCCACTGATAATATCAAAAAAATATACCAACTTTTTTTAACTTCAACCCACTTCTACCTACTTTAACAAAAAATACTAACTTCAACCAACTTATACCCACTTCTACCAATCTCAACCAACATCAATTATTTACCAACCACAATTTCCCAATTTCATTGGTAATTCCCATTTTACCAACATCAATTAACTTGAATCAACTTTAACCCACTTCAACTAACTTCAACCAACTCTAACAAAAAAAAAATTTCAACTCCAGCCCACTTCCAACAATTTCAATCCACTTCAACCCATCTTCTGCAGAATTTTCATAATTTGTAAATTATCATGTGAAAAATAATTATGTTTTCAACCAAAAAAAAATACTCTGTAATAATTTTTTTCTGTTGGCATATTAAAGTAGTAATTTGTAAATTATCATGTAAAAATTATATGCATAAAAATTCCTCAATTGATACATTAAAAAAGGTAATGCAAAAAAGTCATAAATAATTTAAAAGTTGTTAAAGTATTAGCATTTACAACAACACTTGTTAAATTATTAAAACGAACGCAATCCACAAATTTACCAAATTTTAATCACTTTTTAAATTCTGAGAAAACCAAAAAAAAAAATACTAATGCATTTTTACATTAACCAACTTGTACCCATCATACCCAAAAAAAATATAAAAACTTCTTTCAACTTCAACCAACTTCAACTTACTTCAATCAACTTCAATCCACTTCTACTCACTTTAACAAAAAATATCAACTTCAACCCACCACTACCAATCTCAACCAACTTCACCTATTTCTCAACTGTTATTTCCCAACAAAAAGAACAAGCCCTTAAAACAATGAAAATAAATCCACACGCCCGATCGAACACCTACCCTTTTAGCACTCGTGCATGACAATCAGCCATACTCGATTAGAATACGCCACACGGGTCCATTTTTAAGGGTTTGGATCCTGCAAAATTTACCCATTGAATTTTTAACGGATCTAACTTCAGTTAGATTCGAGTCTAAATGTTTTAGATCCATATCTGATATGGCTCTTAAAGAGGTAGTTTAGTAAAATGCATAGGACATAATGATGTAGTCTTTTCTAATGCTCATCTTAGTGTTGCAATATGTAATAAGGTAGTTGTTGATCTTGTTAAAAGTTGGAACTATGACCAATTTTGTGTTAGATGATGTCTGAGGTTTGAGTATAAAGAAATGAGGTATTTTCATTTACCCTCCTTGATGTTTCAATAAATGTTTTTTTTATGCTCTAAACTTTTCTAATAATTATTTACCCCCTTCACCTTTACATCAAAGTGCAAACCAAAAAATTACAAAAATGTCCTTCATGTTTGTAAATCTTTTTTACCCTTATCCTCTCTCCTCTGCCCGTTGCCTTGACTCGATTCTTTTAACGTTCAATCTGACTGATGCGGCAAGCAACGAACACGAAAATAACTAGCTAGACCACCACTTCAGTCGCTATGGCTGGGCATGCCTGCTAACACTACTCGTTGTGCAGTTTGAACCTTCTTTCACGTTCCAGCATAAGTTTCTCTCTTATCTCTCTTTTTTCAATTGTCTAACATTTGACACATTTGGTGTGAGAGAAATCAATGTCTTTATCGTTAAGGGCCGCGAATTAGTCTCCTCAAACTATGATTTTGCCATTTCATTGATTGTTCAAGCCAATTTTAATAGGTGTGAATGACATTTTGTAATTTTGGGAGTTTATAATACTTAACGCAAAGGTAAGAGGGTGAATAATAATTTGAAAAAAGGCAGGCATATAAAAAATATTTACTAAAACCTTGAGGGGGGTAAATGAAAATACTTAATGGAGAAGTCTTTCCTAGAAGGTGGCCTCTTCTCAAATGCTTTTAGTTTTTACATACTCCCTAGCTTTTAGGAACTTACTAAGTGCAATGAAGTCTTTTGCTTTCTTGCCAAAAAATATTCTAAAATTTTAGAAAATAACTAGAATGAATTAGCAAGCAAATCCCTTAAGACAAAACTCCAAACTAAATACCACATCAAATTTCATTAAAAAATTTAGAACAAGAACAAATTACCAAAAATGGAGCAAAAGAGTATGAACTCGAATGGGAAATCAAATTTGATTGAGGTTGAAACAACCTTGAGTCCGTGAGAGACAGAGCTAAAGTGATAAGCGAAATTGCCAATTAGCGAAGTGGGAACTGAAAAGAATGCTAGATATTGAGTCGAAGTGTGTGTTAACTTAAGATTTTGTTTTGAGATTGAGGATACACACGCACACACACACACATAGAGAGAGAGAGAGAGAGAGAGCAACTTAGGCAGAGCATTAGCCAATGACATCCTCTCACATAGGTTTTGAGCAATTTTTTTATTAAAAAGAAGGCACAATAAGCCACAAAAAAGCCCAACTCTATTAGGATTCAAACACAAATTGCTGGAGCAACGGTGGCTACATAACTAGGGTTGGACTATTGGGCTACATTAGCCTTTTTTATTTTAAGTGTTGTCAATAAATATACGGAAAAATGGGTTGAAGACCTGTGCAGTACATTTCTTAGTGACGAGGCCTGAATGTTGTCGGCATGGTCAAATGGCCTTGAGTTGAAACAACTTGAAAAGCCATAAATGCCCTGAATTTTTCCTTTGGTTATTTACCTTCCTACCTCTCTCATCTGGTTCTTTGTATTAGTGTCAATGTTTAACCTTTCATTTTCTTTCCCTTGTTCTCTTACCACACTGCCCCTTAGTCTCTTTATATCTCCTCTGCCTTTCTCTTCTCCCTTCTCCTTCCACCTCTCTATGCTAACCCCTGCTCCTTTATGATCTATTTTACCATGAAGGCTAATTGGCCTAAACAAATATGATCCAGCAATGGTTTGATTGTCAACAAACCTTTGACGGACACCGTTGAGACTACTAGTGGCTAAGATGAAGCCAAATAGCAGCGTACATTGCAATGTAAAGACAAGATATTAAACTCAATGTTATGATTCTAGACACAAATATGGAGGTCGTTGGCTAAATCTAGTACAACACAGGTGGTTTCTGCCAGTTGAGTCGCTACTGGAGGACAATAGACCATTGTCGACAGCCATCAGTTAATAGAACCGCAGAGCCTAGTGCTAAGTAGGGAGGAGAAAGATTATGAGCAGCAACCTCGATGACCAAACTATGAGGAAATAGGGGAAGCATTCGAGTAGAGGGAATTGAAAGAGTGGAAGAAAGTTGTGGAATAGTTCTGTAAGACCCGCCTTTGTTATTTTTATGTCAAGTTGCCTGTATTATCTTTTTATGTCGTAAAATCGTATTTTCAGTAACTGCATGAGTTAAATGATTATCGATGTACTTTCGAGAGTTATAATTTTATTAAAAAGAATTATTATTGCTATTATTGATTTCAAAGTGAATTCGTGCTATTTATGCTTTCAAATTATATCTACAGTTTAATTTATTCGTTATTCGATTTATTTAGTCGTTTCCCGAGTGCGATTAGGTTTTCAACCTTAGAGTTAGTTTCGAGGTTTATTAATCGAACCTAGACGTATTTGGGATCGAATAATCGACGAAGGGTCGTATTATCGATTCATAATAGGTTACCAGGTACGAGATCAGAAATTAGACGGGCGATATTAGTTGAATGGGCAAGTGACCAAGGAACAAAAAAAAAAGGGGAAAGAGGGGCACAAAGGGGAGGGGGGCTCTCGGGACCCCAACCCCGAAACCACAGCAAGAGGGAGAGAGAGAGGGGGGTGGCGACGGACGGTGAGCAGGGATCGACGGACGGCGGCGGCGGTGCACCGGTGAGTTGGGCACCGGCCGACCTCCGTCCCATCGCAAGGAGAGAGAGACGGGGGTCGAGCAAGATAAGGAACCGGGGGGGGGGGACGCGATGGCGCTTCAGACGCCGATGGGCGGCGCGACCAACGCCGGTGAACCGGCGGCGGTTGAGCTCGGTTCTGGCAGCCACCAGAAGCAGCATCGCTGAAGGGCTAAAATGGTGGGTGCCTCGAGTATGTGCGTAGCAGCAGAGGGACGAAATTCGGGCCCCTAGGCGTCCCAATTCACCCCCAAAACCGGGTCATCTAGCTTGGAGTCCAGGTGGGTGTTCCTCCCTCCTAAGTAATATTAATTTCAAAAATGATTTTCGGTAGTTAGATGTTGCATGACGAATTAGGGTTAGCTAGATTTGCTAGAAATGTCAAGAAATGGGTTGTGCATGTTTAAATTCGAATTATTGAGTTAGTTTATGCTTGAGTTTGTAATTCGATGTAAATTATGTGCGAGTAAAGGGAATCATGCATGAAAAGAGATTAATTTGAAGTTATAAAGGTATAGTTAGCTTGAAATGGATTAGAATAAGCTAAGGTTTAAAAAGAATCGAAAACGAAGTTGTTTTGATATATTTAGCCTTGATTCGAGTAATTAGCGATTCCTGAAAATGGATTAATTTTGAGGTTATGAAGGCGTAATTAGTTTGAATATGACTAAAGTGAGCTATGTTTTTAAAAGAATCGAAAACGAAGTTGTTTTAATATATTTAGCGTTAATTCGAATAATTAGCGATTTATGAAAATGGATTCATTTTGAGATTATAAAGACATAGTTAATTTGGAAACAACCTAAGAATGTTTTAAATCGATATATGTTTAGTTGATTGGTTATATTTTGAAGATGACATGAAGATGACATGTTTAGTTGATCTATTATGCCTTGATTAGTTTAAATTGGTTCGTTAAGCGTTATTTCAAGTTAAGGCAACAAGGATGTATATGTATATGTGGCTAAAAGGTGCTGTATGCACAGGTAAGAGCCTAACCCTCCCCCTTTTTAATAAGTCCTTGTGATAACTTGTTATGCGAAAGAAATGGATGAAACGAGCTAGTAGTTGGATGGTTCGAGGATGACATCATGAGCGTTTGAGGTCTTGTGTGTATGGTGAAAGTGAGGAGGGAGACTGGGTTGTGAATTACCGCAATCGTGTGGATTGCGAGGCCTTGTGTGACTTATTGTGTTGAACTGATGTGATTGATATGAAGTGCTTAAATGTGATATATGTGATGTATGTGCTTAAATGCTTAAATTGCTTTATATGCATAAGAGTGAGTTTTTCCAAAGAAAGATTTCATGTTTTGAAATGATAGTAGCCATAACTATTAATGCATGATGGCCTATTTTAATTAAATGAAAACAGTTTTGGGAGTGAACTCGCTTGAACGGGGGAATCCCTAAAGAGTTTTATAAAGGTGTGAGTTATACGTTGAATGATTTTACGATTTGAAACGCAAAGTTATAGCCGTTATGGCCGATACGCTTTAAGTGGCTAAGATAATGTGCTGCGGACAATATGAAGTGATATGAATTATGTTACCTAGGGGATAAGTCCGGATAAACCCTAGAGGCCCTGACGAGGGTTGATGTAAAGGTCCGATATGTTATATGTAGCCATCCCGGGAATAAGAGCTTAAGCGTGAGCGTTGGGTCTCACTATGAGGTCGAGAATAGTTCTCACCTAATCAGCACCCTGTAATGATCTTATGCCAGAAGTACTTTGTATAACGATAAGAAAAGCAATTGGCTTTTGCCTTTCTATATGTTTTAAGGTTTTAAGGAAAAGAATGTTTTACGGGCCAAAAGAGGTCATATGGAATGAGTATGAAATGTTTATAAGAGTCGTTTTACGACGTATACGAGATGTAAACTCTTTCAAAAGAATGAGAACCTCAAGGTTATGAAATGCTTTCAAATGTTCGAAGAAAGTTTCATTGCAGATTTAAAGGAAATGTTCTTACATATATTGATTGTGTCTTCAAATAGAATTGTGATATGTTAAATGAATCATGCAATGATATTCATATGTGCCTGGTGCATACATAAGTCGTGGCTTGCCAGATGTTCATGTCATACAACCTATGTCTTCTAATATGTCTCGTCTCGTAATATTATGTTAGTATTAACTAAATGCTTGATAAGTGAATGTTATGAGTATTATTGCTTGCAAGGTTTTGTTTTAAGGAGCGGAGGGACACTCACTGAGCATGTGGTAGCTCACTCCAATCCTTTTCCCCTTTTCCCCCAGGTTTTCTTTATGACAGGAAGGAGTTGAATCAGCTGGAATCGCTTATTGCTTGCAAGGTGTCATTAGCGCCTATTTATGTCTTTAAGGAGTCTTGTAAAGTCCTTTCTAGTTTGTAAACGTTTGTAAACAGTATTCTGAGTTCATGTAATACATATCGGTTACGAGTCGCTCTGTATGGCCATATGAGCCAACCATCCAGTCAGTTAGATGCCTTTTGCTTGAAATTGATTATGTTTTGGGATGTAAACCCCATACTCCGGTTATGTGAACCGTTGAGTTGTATCTTTTACGGTTTCTTTATTAATGAACTATTCTGTTTGGTGTACTCCGGCCGGGTGGCCCGTTGAGTTATGAACTCCGACGTGTGGCCGTCGAGTTAGGTTTTAAATGTTTACGCTTCCGTTGATTTGCAGGGACTTATTGTAAGGCGTTTAGCCTGGGAACGTTCAGTTTTCAGGGGAAGTTCTGTCCGTTTCGTCCCAGAAACCAAGTAAGAAGTTAGGAAAACGTAACGCTTTCGGCCCTAGGGGCTGGGGGTGTTACAAGTTCCTTAACCTAGTTACTTCACCCTAAATAACAAAATTTCTGCCTTACTTAGATGTATCGTTATCCTGGTCATAACTTTTCACTGTAGCCTTGGGATCTTTCCCTATCCATACTATGGTCATGATCCTCAAAGCGACTTCTACTCCATTTACTCTATCCCTAGACCTATTGATCTACCTCACTCTGTTTTTCTCTAATATTATCTTTTATCTGTCCTTATCAACTGTATCTTTATTCCTATTCTTTTCATGATCTCTTCCTTTATCTCGATCCCTAGTCCTTTCTTTGTCTTTTTCCTTTTCCATATCTTTTCCTGTATCCTTATCTTTTGCTTTCTCCTTCTCCTTCTCCTTGATTTTTCCTTTTTTGGTTTCTTTCTCTCAGCCTCTACTACTTTCCATTTCATTCTCTCACTTCCTTTGATGATCCTTTTTCCTTGCACTATTTTTTTCATCCTTACCTTGATCATGATCTTTTTCTTTATGTTTATCTCTGTCATGTTCTTTCTCCCTTTTTTTATCTTTTGTGTTGTCCTTCTCATGCTGTTCCCTATTTTCATTTCATTTCTCTTCTCTTTGCTTCATGTTGTATATTTTTCAGGACCCCTGATTTCTTTCTCTTGTTCTTTTAATTTATCACTAGTCTTGGATAGATCCTTGTTCCCGTTTCTATGATCTTTCTCATCTTTATGACTTATCTTGTTATCCTTACGTCTGTCTTTGCTTATTAGATCTTTAGATTTTTCTTTATCATGTTCTTCTGACTCGCTTATAATAGTCTCATAATGACAACTTTTTTTACTCCTTTCATGTCTGGATTCAGGTTTATCACACTCCATTTAGGGCATTTTCTTTTTATTAGGATAGTGTGGGATGAGAAAGGAAGGGAACGAAAGAGCTAGAAGGGAGTTGGAAGATGTGGGATAAGTAATATTTTTCTAGTTGGAGTGGAAGGGAAGGAAAGAAAAGGGAAAGGGTAGAATGGGAAGTTGAAAAAGTTTTTGTAATTGTAAATTAAGGAATATTAGTTATTTACTATGCTACATACAGTTATGTTATGATTCTCAATTATAACGTAATAATAAAAAGATTTATTTTTAAAAGTGAATTTTTCTACTATAAAATTATAATGAGTTGTGTTGAAATTTGATCTAAATTTAGAATGAAAAACAAAGAAGATAAAGTTGATATGAACAAATAGTTTAGTTTATTTAAGTATGGTTAATTGCTAAAATAACAAATAATTAAAATTATGGATCACGTAGATTTTTTAATGAGTTCTTTCACCTGTTTACTTATATTTGATTCAATTAGAGAACAATTTAGAAGTTAGACATTAAGATTTTAGAGGATCGTTTTTCCATTTATATAAGAGATTGATGTTTATGTTCATATGTTGTTTTGCTCACTCATGCATAGCAAGTTAACAACATATAAAAACAACATATTATATGCTTATTTGCCTATACTTCTAGACCTTTTTTGTTGTTAAGGATTGGGAATATCTACAATGAACATGTTGAAATAATTTTATATTAATTTTTTTAGACCCACTAAATTCAAAAAATTATAATAAAAAATTAATAGTAAAATTTTCTTTATAACATAACTAATGGGAAAAACAATTATCTGCCTAAACTTCGCAAATATACAAACAACAACTATAATAAATTTGGCCTAGAAAAATCATACTTTTCCAGAGTATATAAAGAAAAAAAATCTTACAAATTAATTGTAAACTATTTCAAATTGAATAGAAATAGAATAATTGATAAACAAAAATAACTTAAAATAAACCAAATAAGTTATAAATAAGTAAATAGTCTTTATATAGAGGATTTAAGTAAAAGGTAAAAGTCATTTGCTTACGCCAAACATTGTAAATGTACAACTTCACGCTAATATTCTTTTCGGGTTTACTAAACACCTAAGGCTTGTTTGTTTTAGCATTTAGAATTAGCATTTAGCAGTTAGCAGCAATTACCAGCAGTTAGGAATAGCAACCCATGATTCGTATCCTTTACTAATGTTTACCAATGGTCAATAGCATTTACAAGCGGTTAAGATTAGTAGGTAGCAATTAACAACATTAGTAGCATTTAGGATTAGTGGGAAGCAATCAATAACGTTTAATAGAGTTAAATAGTAGTTTTAGTAATTTTCACTAGCGATTCACATTGTTTAGCAATGATTTGTAGCATTAGGAAGTTGTTACCAACAATTACAATTATGCATTTGTAATTCAAATTATATAGTAACAAGAGTTGAACGATTTTAGTTTATAACAACATTTGTTATGACATTTTAAATAATAGTTGAACAGTCTACATACTACCAAGCTTTTAGATAAGACTTTAATTTTTGTTTGTAAATTACCAAATCATATCAGCTATTTCATCCCTAAGTGCATTCATAGCTTGTTTTGTTATGGTCATCATATAATTTTACATTAGGAATTACTTCAAAAGTGATAAGCTTAGATGAATTTAGTATTCTTGTCATATGCATACAAGTGAAGTTGTATAGCATGCTTATTGAAATATCAATTTGAATTTGGTGCTCTCTACTGGTTTGATGCATCTTATTGTTCAATACTTTTCACATTTCCTTTAAGATTTCAAATGTTCTTTCCATTGTAATTCGTAACGAAGAGTGTTGATATTCAAATTCTTCTTTGATCCCATCTAGTGGCTTGTACTTTATAAATTCTAGTATGTAAGCATGAACATCTGGTTCTCTCGAAGTCGCTACCTATCTACTTATATTCTAATATTCCGAGTCAATCCAATAAGATCTTCCTACATAACAAAAAAAAAAATGTTTAGAACAATTAATTTTGATAAATAAAATAAGTATGATGTATTCAAATAAAATCTTTATTTGCAAACAAAAAAAAAAGATTAGAATAGTAAGTTGTAATAAATTGAACAAGTGTTGCCTAAAGGTATGGAAAAGAATTCGATATTTAGCTTATGGACGAGGGTTGGGAAATCGAAGTCCTAGATAAAGTAAATTATGTTGAAGTACTTTGAGGTCACAGGCACTTCCATCCTATTAGGCATTTATGTAAGTGAAGATCATATGAAATGAACAAATCGACAATATGCTCATATCTTCTCCCCTTTATGGGCTCGGAATGCCTTAGCATTTGCTCTATCAACAATTGCCTTGATATACATCATATCTTACGCTCCAATGGAATACTACGTAAAAGTTGACATGTACTAATTTAGCAATTGGAATAGGTATGATAAGGTTGATATATTTATAAAATTTGAAACACATAAATTGTATACCCTGTAAAATGTGAATATTGTCTAACACTCCATCCTCTTGCTTAGAAGTCATGGAGCACATCATGTAGACTTCGATATGTCCTAATTATATTGACAAACATTTGAACAAAAGCTTGTAACAGTTTATTATGGTACTCACATATGCCTGAAAATGAGTCCTCGAACTTATCTTTTGCTTCTTAGTAGATTGCTTCCTTAGCCAATATCTATCGGCATACCCCTACTTGCTTGACTAGCTTTATGAAGTGACCATCACCTTGTAAGCATCTCTTAATCATTATGTTCATTAGTTGTATGAAAACATTTTTACCGAGCCAAAGTTGCTCCTTACATGTTTATAGTTCATGGTATAAGAACCCATGAAAATCCTTATAATTTCACCACGTACTAGCTTTTGTTTGAATGTATCCTTGGTTTCTTTGACAATTTACATTTATGAAGTAGACCTATATAAAGTAAAATGTCATCATCATCTAATCTACATAAGCACATATAGACATTCATGAGCACATAACCACAAATAACTTCAACCATTCCCTTTCCCTTCCCCCCAAAAGTTTGCCATGAGTATATAACCACAAATAATTTGTGAACTTTGACATCACCATCATACTTGAAACAAAACACAATAACGATGTTAACATGTCTAGTTGCTAAACTAACCATTAAGTAAAAGACTTAACTACTAGTCCTTCGAATAACACGTAAACCAACTAATAGCACATCAAAGCTACCACTAATAAACGAACAATTCCAAATAGACATTGTTAGGGAATTTTTAATATTTATAGACCCCAAGTGCAAGGTGCATCGTTGAATATTCGGGCTGTCGTCCGCAGGGAGTTGTGTTTTCAAGTACCAGAACTAACTAAAACGTCTCAAGCTAGGCAAAACAAAGGGGGATAGAAAATATAACTAAACTACTAAAATAACAAAGAACTTCGATTATGATTAAATGCAAGATAAACCAAATAATCAAGTTAAAACCTCACCTTCTCAAATTATGCTATAATCCAAGGATGATTGGTTGCGTTATTAAAGACCACCTAATCCCTCTCTCAAGGGTTTTAGACTAGTCTAATTATTCTAACCACCTATTTTAATAAGATTAGCTCAATTAAACTACAAGATTGGCAACTCTTGACCTAGCTAGCAACCGAGCCTATTTTCATGTCTCAATCACGACTATTCACTCTACCCACACTAGACAATCAACATCACCTTTCAACATAAGTTAATTGCCCTAAAATATGGATGAAAGCTCTTTCAAGTATTTCATGGAATACATGGTGGGCGTGAGAAAAAACCCTAAAATCTATCATAAACAAGATGGCTGAATCCCTGTAACAAGATCAATTAGCCATCAAGAGGCTAATTACAATCAAAGCAACACAATCTAATCACTAAACATCACAAAAACATATAAACAGAGCATGAACTTAAGTACACAAAATAAGAGAGAAAACTTATGCTTGATTGAATTAAAGAATGAGTCCAGAAGCTTGAATCAAAATTAATAATCTAATCTAACCTAATTACACTACTTTATTTATCCACATAAGAGCCCCTAAATAGAAGCCCAACAGCGGCTTTTATCGCGGAAATTAGCACACGACCGTACAAAAAGTGCACGGCCGGTGGTGTAAAATTTCTGGGTAGGACGCATGGCCGTGCAACTCTGCAGGAACTTTCTGCTTCAGGTGCGCGGCCACGCAAAAGTGTACAACTAGTCGTACAACTCTACAACTCTTAATTCTTGATTCCTTTGACTTCCTGCCAGCTCCTTAAACATCTTCTTTGTCCAAAACTTCACTCCTTGCTCATATTCCTTCCAATTATGACCAAAATACCTACAAAAAGGGAAATTAGTCTAAACAAGACAATTACGAGCAAATGAGGGCAAATATGATCACATTCCTAAATAAATCGAGGGGATATGTACAGGAAAGCGATGAAATCAAGTGCCCAAAAATTGCGAAATTTGAGGTTTATCAGACATACTACTAATCCTTCAACAATAAACTAAACAATCGAACGAAAAGACAATCACAAATGCTGCAAATGTCGACAGTAACACTAGAAGAAGAAAGCGATGCCTTTTTCGTAAAGTGTAGTTGTAAATATTTAAAGGTCACACCATTGGTTGGAATGCCTACAAATACAACATGTTGTTGCACTCCCTAATAACCTCCACAGCTTGATAAATAAATTAATTGTTTGAGCTAAAAATGTAATATTTTTAAGGTACTTTTTCACCGATTTTAGGCTCGTTTTAATAATATTTTTTTAGGTTTTTAATTGATTTTATTTTATTTTGCAGATTTTGAATAAATGCGAAAAATGGGCTTAAATGGCGGAAAAAGCGAGAAAAATAGAAGAATTATCGAAGGTTGAAGAATCGGGCCAAAAATCGATAAAAACCGGCCAAAGGAAAAAGGAAAAAAAAGAAACCAGACCGGTCCAGTTGAACCGGACCGGCCTGGTTCAACAAACCGGTTCGCGTGAACCGGTTCCCACTTAAACCCCCCCTTTCTCGCGTCTTTCTCGTTCTTCTTCTTCCCCATTCCCCTAACCCCCAACCCGAAACCCTAGACCCCCGAACCCAGAACCTTCTTCCTCCATGCCCATCTCCGTCCTCCTTCTCTCTCTACCTCGTCATCTCTCTCTCTCCTCCAGCACACCCCCTTCCCAAACCCAGAAACCCATCCCTCTACCCACGGTTTTCCCCAAAACCGAAACCACCAAGCCACGTCCCACCTTCGCTGGCCTCATCTTAGCCGTACAGCGCACAACCACCATCTCCACCATCCACATCTTCGCTTCCTCCATCGCCACCGTCCACATCTACCTCCAGCACATCACAAATCGACGGTCAAGAGTGAAGGGGCTTCGGGTATAAAAGGGGGATGACGACGCCATTGAAGCGGGAAGTTCGAGTTTTAGGTAATTTAGGGTTAGAAATTAGGAGTAGATTAGGTTTAATTTCGTTTAATTTCGTTCAATTTCGTTGTTAATTTCATTTTCGTATTCGAATCTCAGAAATTTCGACTTTCAATTTCGTTATTTTGCTTTCGAATTTCAGAAATTAGGGTTAGGTTTTAGTTTCGGTTTATGGTTGAATTCATTGCAATTTCAAGATCCCTTGGTTGTAATTAGGCTTTCGATTTTGACTCTGGGTTTATTGCGTTCATTATTGCTTCGTTCCCCCTCCCTTGTTCTGTTCTGTTCTGTTCTGTTCTGATTTTGCTGAGGTAGTAATGGCAGTACAACCATTAGTGTCGATGGCTGAGCTGCAAAGTGATGAGGCCTGGGGCTGAGTAGTTTAGTTTCTTTCACCCTTCCCCTGTCTTAAGCGTGGTCATGTGCCCTGTTATTACTCGTTAAGTTGCTTCTGGTTGTTCTGCTTGCCTAGTTCTGCCATGAATCAACCCATTTCCCCTGCTGCCTTCATTCTGTTTCACGTCTGTTTCCCCTTTCCCTTGTTGCTTGCTTTGTTTTAATTTTCGGGTTCTGTTTTGTTTATTGTATTGAATTGAAACCATGTTCAATTTTGGATCAACTTTGGAATAATGTTAGTTAGTTAACTCTGCTAAAAATTCATACTTAACTCACTATTAGTTTGGTTTAATCTGGATAAGTGATATAAGGTTTAGTTTAGGTTTAGATTGTTTAGGTTATTAGATTGCTTTAAGTAATTCCATTTAGTTTAATTAGTTAAATTTAATCTTTTAGTTTTACAATGACCATAATTTCACGTTTTTCCCTGTGGACCGACCCTTAAGTACTACGACTGACAATCGTGAGTATTTGAGGTATCATTTTCCTTTTTCTTTAAGTTATTTTTCCATCCCCCTCAAAACCCATTAACAATTTCGGCGCCGTTGCCGGGGAAGACGGTGAAATTTGGTCATGTTTTTAGTTGCTTTCATATTTGTTTAGTTGTGTTATTATTTTGTTTAGTTGTTATTTACTTAATGAGTTCTTGTTAGTCATTTCGTAACTTTCAGTTTCGAATCGATTTTCAATTTCTCATTTTAGTATCGTTTTTCGTTTTTGAAAAAACCAAAAAAATCCAAAAACATTTGAAAATCCAAAAATCCAAAAAAAAAATGAAAAATGCTTAAAAATTCAAAAACATTTGAAAATTACAAAAACCTCAAAAAAAAATTAGAAATTTCAAAAAACCAAAAAAAAAGTGAAAAACCAAAAAATCCAAAAAAATTGAAAAACTTTTAAAACTTTAAAAATTTCAAAATGCTAGTTTTCAGTTTCCCACAATATGAGCATGAACCTTTTTGAAGCTATTTATCGCGTCTTAATGATTATCGTGCTCAATTGCCTTAAACCTTTCAAAAATGGGAAATTTGTGAGGTCATTATTTTGGGTCTAAATTCTGAATTTCGTGGTCATGTTGAGTCGATGTGCCCAGGGGGTTTGCTAGGATTGTTATCTAAAACTCAAGATGAAGTTTGAGATTTCTTTGAAAATTTAGGTTGGGAAACTTACGAGTTTGAACAAGGTAATCAGTTTTCTAGATACCCAACTTCTGATGAGTATGCTTTTTATGCTTCCCCCCCAGATCATTTTCTAAACTCATCTGACCCATATTATTCTCCTGTGCTGTGTGATTATTGTGCATCTCCTTCTCATGATGTTTCTACTTGTCCTTATCGTGCTACCTGTGCAAGACTTGAAAAGAAAATTGATGATATGACTGATCAAATGATCAAAATGGATAATATGACTGATCAATTTATAGAGACCATGAAATTGAGAATTGCTGAATATTCTCAATGTTTTAATCAAAATAGGGAGACTTCTAGTGAGATTGATTCTAGTTTAGGATCTCCTAAACCTGATATTGATCTCTGTGATGTTTCTGAACCTTCTTATTCTACTAGGCCTGATTTGAATGAAAACATGTGTTTGCCTAGTTTAGAACAAGAAAGTGACCTCCCTCAGTCTCTATCATCAGATCTTGCACCCTGCACTAGCTCACTTGAAAATGTCACTAATGAACAATCTGATTCTGATAGTGAGTTAGAACTTAACATGATACCTGCACTAGAGTTTCATGATTTGGGTGATTCAAAAGATGTTGCACAGGAGTTGCATGATGAGATACCGGAACTCACTATGTTTGAATTTGATGATAATATTATGCCTGTAGAGTATGGATCTTTTTCTGGTGAGTTTGGTATCCATGAAGTTCTGATGATGGTTTTCATGCTGATTATGAGTCATTTTCTTTTAATTCCATCCAGAGTTACTTCCTTTTTGAATCTAGCAAGTCTGAATCTGTTGAGTTTGAGATGATTACCACTGATAATTTTACTTTAGATCAGACTCATATGCATACTGAACTTAAAGGATTGTGAATTTGGAACCCTTTGCTTTGCCTAGACAGTTCGTTCATGCTAATCTAATTTCTAGGCTCATGACCTCACCACTGGCTGTTTTTGAGTATATTCATTTCCTTCCTGAGTGGGCCAAGTTATTTGATAAGTTGCAACGGGCCCTTAACTGTGCTTTATTGACTATATGGATGTACTCAATCTTGTGCCAACTCTCTGTTTTTCATAGTTGTTATGCTATTAAGAGTTGGGCTTCTGAATTTGATAAGATGTTGCGTGCTCTAATGTGTTTTGATTTGAATAGCACCTTTTCAGCTTAATATGGAGTGGCTGATGCTCCATACACTCTATAGTTTGGGTACAACCTGTATCCAACCTGGTATGATCGTTCCATCCTTCTTTTCTTTTTATTTTCTTTTCTTCCTTTTTGTATTTAGTTGTATATATTAGGGTTTTGTGAATATGTAAATACTTTGTTTCTTTAGTTTAGTATGTTTTAGTTTTTCCTTTTTATTTTATTTTTGTTTATTTCGTTTTATTTTTTGTTTATTTCATTTTTGTTTATTTCATTTGACTTTCATTTTTATTTTCCTTTTTCATCTTCTTTTCATTTTTTGTTTCATTTTTGTTTTCCTTTATTTTGTTTAGATTTCGTTTTGTTTAGTTTGCAATTTAGTAGGTCTTTGATTTTTGTTTTGCTTTTGTAAATATATGTGTGTGTTTGGTTTTGTTTTGATTTTTGTTTTGATTTTGATTTTTGTCTTCTTTTCTTTAGTTTTTAGGGTTGTGGTTTGTTTTTCACTTTTTGTGTGTTTCTTTGATTTTAGTTTTGCTTTTTCTTTTTCATTTTGGTTTTATTTTGTTTGTGGTTTTATGTTTTTGGTGGTGTTCTAGTTGTATATATTTTAGGTTTTTTCGGTTGTATAGTTTATGTGCTTGCTTTTTAGCGCATTGATTCTCCCAATGAGGACATTGTGAAGTTTTGGTGTGGGAGTGAGGTGCCTTTTTTCAAAATTTTTGAAAATTTTGTTGTTTTTGGGGACATTTGTATCTTTTCTGATTAGTTTGAATCCCCTGAGCTTTAGTTGTTAGTTTGTATATTAATAGGATGTGCAGGATAAGTCTTTAGCTTCGAATATGATATTCTAAGCCCTGATTCTAACTTCAGTTGTTCATTACGGGTTGTGAAATCCAGTCCTTGTTATCCTTTCATCATTGTCTTTAGGTCTTTGGTTTCCATGAATGATTCTCCCACTAGCTATGGCATGGTTACTTTGAAAAAAATGAAAAAAAATTGTATGATAAATAAAGAAAAAGAATAAAGTTTGGAATGACAAGTATCCCTTTGAGGCATGCGCCACTGGGACCCTTTGAGGCACGTGCTACTGGGTGTTACCCTTTGAGGCGATATTGCTACTAGGAAAGCTTGCTTCCAAGTTCAGTATAAGAATAATGTAGTTATGTCAACTAAGTGGGATTGAGTCTGTTCTGGTAAATCTGAGTCCTAGAGATGATGATACACTTGCACACAAACACCGGGATGGATTCAAAATCTGGATGATCAATGGGGTGAAAAATCAGTGTTTTGATGTCATTTAGAGGTAGAAGGCTTTGATGTACATTCTATGTATATACAGGTTAATAATTGAGTACATGGGTGATTTAGCTGATTAGGATTTGTGCATATGTTTCCCGTGTTTTGTACATATTAGTTTTGAGAAAACCCCAAAAGATTTTCTTTTATTTTTGGAATAATTTTGTGGGTATTTTCACTTTGAAACCCTCACGAGACCCCACTCGTCCACTTGGGAGTCCAAGGGGTTTAAAGGGCTTGTTGCATACGCTAAATGCAATCGTGATTCCTACGACAGTGAGTTAGGATTTTCTTTTCTTATTTTTCATTTTCTTTTAGTTAGTTTAGTTTATTTTACTCGAGGATGAGCAAAATCTTGGTGTGGGAGTATTTGTTTGAGCTAAAAATGTGATATTTTTAAGGTACTTTTTCACCGATTTTAGGCTCGTTTTAATAATATTTTTTTAGGTTTTTAATTGATTTTATTTTATTTTACAGATTTTGAATAAATGCGAAAAATGGGCTTAAATGGCGAAAAAAGCGAGAAAAATAGAAGAATTATCGGAGGTTGAAGAATCGGGCCAAAAATCGATAAAAACCGGCCAAAGGAAAAAGGAAAAAAAAGAAACCATATCGGTCCAGTTGAACCGGACCGGCCAGGTTCAGCAAACCGGTTCGCGTGAACCGGTTTCCCACTTAAACCCCCCCTTTCTCGCGTCTGTCTCGTTCTTCTTCTTCCCCATTCCCCTGACCCCCAACCCGAAACCCTAGCCCCCCGAACCCAGAACCTTCTTCCTCTATGCCCATCTCCTTCCTCCTTCTCTCTCTACCTCATCATCTCTCTCTCTCCTCCAGCACACCCCCTTCCCAAACCCAGAAACCCATCCCTCTACCCACGGTTTTCCCCAAAACCGAAACCACCAAGCCACATCCCACCTTCGCTGGCCTCATCTTAGCCGTACAGCGCACAACCACCATCTCCACCATCCACATCTTCGCTTCCTCCATCGCCACCGTCCACATCTACCTCCAGCACATCACAAATCGACGGTCAAGAGTGAAGGGGCTTCAGGTGTAAAAGGGGGATGACGACGCCATTGAAGCGGGAAGTTCGAGTTTTAGGTAATTTAGGGTTAGAAATTAGGAGTAGATTAGGTTTAATTTCGTTTAATTTCGTTTAATTTCGTTGTTAATTTCATTTTCTTATTCGAATCTCAGAAATTTCGACTTTCAATTTCGTTATTTTGCTTTCGAATTTCAGAAATTAGGGTTAGGTTTTAGTTTCGGTTTATGGTTGAATTCATTGCAATTTCGAGATCCCTTGGTTGTAATTAAGCTTTCGATTTTGACTCTGGGTTTATTGCGTTCATTATTGCTTCGTTCCCCCTCCCCTGTTCTGTTCTGTTCTGATTTTGCTGAGGTAGTAATGGCAGTGCAACCATTAGTGTCGATGGCTGAGCTGCAAAGTGATGAGGCCTGGGGCTGAGGAGTTTAGTTTCTTTCACCCTTCCCCTGTCTTAAGCGTGGTCATGTGCCCTGTTATTACTCGTTAAGTTGCTTCTGGTTGTTCTGCTTGCCTAGTTCTGCCATGAATCAACCCATTTCCCCTGCTGCCTTCATTCTGTTTCAGGTCTGTTTCCCCTTTCCCCTGTTGCTTGCTTTGTTTTAATTTTCGGGTTCTGTTTTGTTTATTGTATTGAATTGAAACCATGTTCAATTTTGGATCAACTTTGGAATAATGTTAGTTAGTTAACTCTGCTAAAAATTCATACTTAACTCATTATTAGTTTGGTTTAATTTGGATAAGTAATATAAGGTTTAGTTTAGGTTTAGATTGTTTAGGTTATTAGATTGCTTTAAGTAATTCCATTTAGTTTAATTAGTTAAATTTAATCGTTTAGTTTTAAAATGACCATAATTTCACGTTTTTCCCTGTGGACCGACCCTTAAGTACTACGACTGACAATCGTGAGTATTTGAGGTATCATTTTCCTTTTTCTTTAAGTTATTTTTCCATCCCCCTCAAAACCCATCAACAATAATCCCGTCCATTATGGGCTTTTTCTATAGCTCAAATTGTGTCATCTACCTCCATAAATATGTAAGGTGGTTTTTGTTTTTTGCTGACTTCCTCTATTCATTGAACACTCTTAAGCAAAGCTCATCAAAATCTAGAGATTCATGCGTTTTCTTAGCCTAAAGCAGCCGCCTTCACTATTCCACTTTTTTGGATGAGGTCGGCTCAATTTTGGAGGAGGAGTAACTTCACTTACCTTTATCATATCCAATTCTTCAGTGTTAACCTCATCATGAGTGCCATCAATATCTCTTGACCTTTCCTGAGTATCAATGGCCAAGTCCCCCAATCTCAAGGCCATAGTGTTATGACCATAATCTATTTGAGGGGCAAAACTAACGGTGCTTATCTAATTGTTTTCCTCCGTACGTGAACCTTGACTTCTCTAAATTGCTTATACACTAATAATGAGGTGTTGAAAAGGAAGGACTGATCTTTTGGAACCCTTCTAATGCTGTATCTGTAATTTTAGGTAGTTTGGAGTGATGATTGATCTTGACAATAGTCTCCTTCATAAAAGCCTCATAAGCTTTCAATTTTTTTCCCCTAAGATGATTGGAGTGTTTCTTGAGTTACTTCTTTGTCCTTTCTACAATGGTCATGTTTTTGAACTCTTTCCTTATGTCCTTTAGTCAAGTGTCATGTGTTTCAATTTCAATTCATAAAACTCAACAAGCTTATCAAATTTTGCATCAATCAATTGGTCTTCCCCATTTGTGGAAAAAACGCTAAGCTAATGATTAATAACAAATAATAAACAAATGCCCTAAATAAATTTCGAATGATGCTAGGTCCCCTCCTCCAATTTGCATCGAAGCTAAATAAAAGATGCTAACAGAAGTGTTGATAATCAAGACAACATTAAAGAATTGAAATAATTCATAGAGATGGAAAAGAGAAAATAATTCATAGTGTTGATAATCAGACGGGTATGACACGGTCCACGGGGGTTTTGGTTTTGGGGAGAGAAACAACGGAGGTGTTTCTGTGCTGGAGTTTGCAGTGGCGTATGAATTGTTGGTGGTCAACTCCTATTTCAAGACGAAGGAGGATCACTTGGTGACCTTTAAGAGTGGCTCCTTAAAGACCCAAATTGATTACTTCCTGGTGAGGGTGGATAGCCGGAGGTCTTGTAAGGATTTTAAGGTGATTCCTAGTGAGTATCTAGGGACTTAGCATAGGTTGCTAGTGTTGGACGTGGAGTTCAAGTGTTCAAAGTGGAAGAAGAGGAGAGTCGGGGACCCTAGAGTTAAGTGGTGGACCCTCACGAAGGAGACCGTCGGGTTATTATCAGAGAGGATTACGGAAGAAGGAGCGTGGAGGCAGGTAGAGGATGCAGATACAATATGGGAGGCAATGGCAGATTGTATTCGAAGGTCGGCTAAGGAAATCTTAGGTACTTCAAGAAGAGGGGGTAACAAAATGGAGGGTGCCTGGTGGTGGAACGAGGAGGTAAAGGAGAAAGTCAAGGAGAAAAAAGAGGCTTATGCGGATGTCATGAATAGTGGAACGGATGAAGGGAGAGAGAGATTAGGAGAGTTAGATATAAGGCAGCTAAGAAGGTAGCCAAGAAAGCTGTGGTGGTAGCTAAGAACTTGGCTTTTGATAGGTTATATCATAGATTGGAGACCAAGGAAGGGGAGAAGGAAGTCTTTAAATTGGCAAGGGATAGGGAAAGAAAAACAAGGGATTTAGGTGTTGTGAGGTGCGTCAAGGATGAAAATGGAAAGGTGTTGTCTGAGGACGCATAAATCAAGGAGATATGGCAAAGGTACTTTTCCAAACTCCTTAATGGGGAAGTGATGGAAGATTCCCGTGGTAAGGGCAGAGAGTGTAGTGAGAGGCATCATGATCCGCAAATGTGTGGTCATATCACAAAGGACAAGATTAAAGAGGCCTTAAAGAAGATGACTAATGGGAAGGCATAGGGTCCAGGTCAGATACCGGTGGAAGCATGGAAGTGTTTGGGTGAAAAAGGATTAGAGTGGCTAACGGAGCTTTTTAATGTTATTTTTAAGACCGCTAAGATGCCCACATAATGGAGGTCTAGTACAGTCATCCCTCTGTACAAGAACAAAGGGATATTCAAGATTGTAATAATTTTAGGGGTATAAAGTTGCTCAGCCACACTATAAAGCTATGGGAGAGGGTGATTGAGAGAAGGTTGCGAAATGATGTTTCGATTTCAGAGAATCAATTTGGTTTTATGCCAGGCAGGTCGACCATAGAGGCAATTTACCTCCTTAGAAGGCTCATGGGTTTGTACAGAGATAGAAAGGTGGATCTTCATATGGTGTTCATTGACCTAGAAAAAGCATATGATAGAGTCCCACGTGAAGTGTTATGGAGCTGCTTGGAAAAGAAAGGAGTGTCACCCTTGTATATTCGAGTTATTAAGGATATGTACGAGGGAGGTAGGACGAGTGTACGTTAGGACATTAGGAGGGGTCGCCAATGACTTCGCCGTTGGCATGGGTCAGCATCAAGGTTCCGCCTTAAGCCCTTTTCTTTTCATCTTAGTTATGGATGAACTTACAAGATGGATTCAAGATACGTTACCATGGTGTATGCTTTTTGCAGATGACATTGTTCTTATTGATGAGACTAGACAGGGAGTTAATGACAAGTTGGAGCGATGGAGACATTTGCTAGAAGCTAGAGGTTTTAGAGTAAGTAAATCAAAAACGGAATACCTTAATTGTTGTTTCTGTGGAAGGGTAGATGCAGGGGGAGAAGTCACCCTGGATGGGAGGTCCATACCTAGGGTCGATAAGTTTAAGTATCTTGGCTCGATCATTCAGCAGAATGGGGATATTGACGAGGATATTAACCAGCGAATAAAAGTGGGCTGGCAAAAATGGAAGTTTTCCTCAAGTGTGCTATATGATAAGAGGGTGCCCCTAGGATTGAAAGCCAAAGTCTATCGAATGGCAGTTAGACCGGCTGTTCTTTATGGATCGGAATGTTGGTATCTAAAGAAGATGCATGTTCAAAGGTTGATGGTAGCAGAGATGAGGATGATTAGGTGGATGTGTGGTTTTACGATATTAGACAGACTTAGGAATGGAGTAATTAGGGACTTAGCTAAAGTAGCTCCCATCGAAGATAAGATGAGAGAAACAAGACTCCGTTGGTTTGGCCATGTGAAAAGGAGAAGTGTGGACGCTCCAGTGAGGAGATGTGAGATGATCGACAACCCTGGAGGTAAAAGAGGGAAGGGTCGACCAAAGAAGAGTTTGAACGAGGTGATTAGAGAGGACTTGAAAGTTGTGGGTTTGACGGATGACCTGACTTAGGATAGGAGGCTGTGGCGGGATAGAATTAAGATCTTAGATCGCAGAGAGTAGATAAAATAGTTGTCGTTTGGCTGCAGTGGCTTAGTGCTCATAGGGGTATGTCGTGCTCGTATGCAGCTTGTACTTTCTTTTGGGAAGAGACAGCGGTTGCTTACCTCAAATTGTTAAGGTATGTTACTGTCCTCTGTTATATTGTTCTTGCGTTTTACAGCTTCAGCATCTTGTCCTTTTAATTTATCATAGTCATTCCTTACTATGTGGCCCTAATTTCCCCATTAAATGTTTTTCATAAAAGCTTTCTTCTATCAAACACTTTCGCAAAATCCTTTTTTTAGGTCTCTTGGAATCAGCCTCTCTACGAGTAGGAATGCCGGAAGAGATAAGGTTGCCTATAGTTGGATCTCCCCAGACCCAGCGAAAGCGAGACCCACACCGGGAGGTGTTGTTGTTATTGTTGTTTGATGGGCTATTGACCTTTTAGTACCATGACATAGGTGCCATTGATTTTTTTAGATCTCCCTTTTTCAGCTTAATTTTTTAGTACCCTGAGCTATGACGTTCCGATTTTTTGCTATCTTCTGAAATCCTATTTTATTTTTTAATACCCCCCCGTACTCTTTCCTTTTTCATTTTTGGCCCAAAATTCTTAGAAATTGCAGAAAAACCCTTAGAATTTTGTAAAATATGCAAATAAGCTATTTTTAGGCTTTTTTAAGGAAATATACTTGTTCTAACAATTAAACTTCTTATAATAACTTTACTAGTACTAGTTACCACAATCTACTACTTATATCATAAATGTGATACTTTCTGTGGTTATAGGCCCATCATGCTTAGCAAAATAATGAAAACTTAATTAGAGTTTCGACCATTACCGAAACTTAGTCGGTGTTGGACCCTAGTGTTTCCTTAGCTTTCAGTTTACAGATATTGCTAATCTTAACCACACATTCCTTAGATCAGACACATGACATATCCGTTTCGTTTTCTATCTCGAACCATAGTTGCTAATCAAGTTCTTTATGTTTCAAAGGATAGTGGAACTTTAATAAAAAAATTATAATATTTAAGACATAAGGTTCAATTAAATAACATTGCCTACTAGAAACTTCTTTTATTGAAAGTTTGAAAGTGGAAATATTATAGTGGAAAGATTTAAGAGGGACTTAAACTACTAATGTAATAGTCCGACCCTAAATTCTGTTTATTACTTTCATGATATTAATCCATGTGATTGAGTTCATTTCATTCACATCATCTCTTTTCATATTCCCATCTTTTTACTATTCTCATTTGGACATTTCTCACGGGGCCCTTACTTTGCAATTCGGGGATTTATTCTCGTCAATTTTGGATATTGAGTGAGGCCTTGATATTTAATAATTTAATGTTTAAAATTCTTTTCCATGGCATCACAACAATTTATTTCAAGATTTCTTTAAAAAAAAAAAAAA